>CM032062.1:50531904-50549429 GCA_018831715.1 Matsumurasca onukii
GTAATAAGAATTCCGCTTTTTCAAGTACTAAAGTGTAAATTGTATTAATTTGTTCAAAATTGTACATAATAATTGAATTGGGTAAAAAAAAAATTCGAATTCGAGTTTTTTCCTTTTTTTGCATTTTCTGAGAACATTTACCACAGTAATGTATATAATTTTTTACATTATCAGAAAGAAGAGATTTCAACAAACAAAAAACTGCCCGAGTTTTTAAAAGCTGCATTAATCACCACAAACCACTATTATTTGCTGATATTTTGACACGAGAACTTTTGACTGAAGATTAGGGTGTTTTTTCGATATTAAGTCAAAATAAGGTAATAAAATAAATATTTCAAATAAAAAAAATTACAGTGTTTTTAAGACATAAAAAGGTAAGTTTCACAAAATTTCGTGAAAAAAAATTTTTTGTGCATAAGATAAAAAATAAAACCAAAAACTTGATTATTTGAATTTTTCAGACAAACTTTTTGAGGGTTATGTGAAAGTGTAGAGACAAAAGTTGTAGGTCTTTATTACCTACAACTTTGTCGTTTAACTTTTTTCCATAGCACCTTAGTTTTGCTGAAAATGAGATAACTGTTTTTACCCTAAAAACTTCGCCCTTACACTTCCCTGACCTCAGATCGCCCGTAATTTATTTTTCCTTTCATTATTGTTATATTCTCGTCCTTTTGAACGGGTTTCATCCTACTATAATTTTTTTTTTTCAATTTTCACCATTTTCAAACTATTGACCCTGGACTATAATTTCAGTGATCTTATTATTTAAACAAACCCACTTCAAAAAGACCTGAATTCAAAGCTATCATTGTGCAATCAATCGTTTTTGGAAGTGGTTTTGACCAAGCTCTCAACTCATTCTTCAAGAAATAATTGTATTTTTATTTCAGTCCAGCAAACTTTTTAAGACAGACAACAATTCAACCAATGAGAAGATCGAGATTTTGCGTCCCTGCTCCAATGAACGGTTGGCAGCCCGGCCATGAAAAGGATAGCAGACAGCGAGTAGCGCATTTCCAGTCAATCAGTAACTGAAGATAGTACTCCACAGCGAGACCGAAATATCCCGAGTTAATTATTTTGATGCTTGACGCAGTGTGAGCCGGAAGAACTAGATTATAAAACAATTCTAATAATTGTAATGGTTGATAGGGTCAAAGTTACAATATTATCAAAGGTTAGCTTAACAGTGTAGTTAAACATTAACCTGATTATACTTTGATGAAACTTCTCTCTTGGGAAAGAGTTAGTGCCTTGACCGCGCTGATGGTTGAACTTTGTAGTTCCCAACAAACTGCGTCCTAACAATCTCCCCAGAGACTCAAGTTATAAGTTATATCGTGATACTTGAACAGCAGTGGGATCAAGAAACTGGGTTTACCCACCACATTCTTAATGTGAAGTAGGATATATTCCACTAATTCAAAGTGATGACAACCAATGCTGCTCCTAGCTTATGCAGCTGAAAAGCCATCGTGTAAATTTTATGATCATCTGGACAGTCATATTACAATCAAAATTTGAAATTAAGTATACTGTAACGTCAAGAACGTTTAAGTAAAATGTTTATGGTGCACAATGTTAACAAATTGTTTTCACAACCACCAGTATACTATTTTATGTATTCATGAAATCAACACGTTTGTTGATAGTGTGCCCTTTTTATTTGAATTTAATTAGTTGTATTGCACTTTATACAATTATAAATAAATGTTTACTCTAAATTTCAAAATCGTCACAGACTAAAAAATGTCAGGCTACAAAAAAATGTAAAGAAAACAATGTTTATTTTGGAAGTTTTCAGATTATGCGGTATTTAAAAAAAGCGTCTTAAGTTACAACTTAAAATGTTTTAGGATTGGAATAGAGGAAAACTTAATTCTAAGTTAAACAGCTTGTATTTGGATTCAGTGAAGAAAACTGAGTGGTTGTTTTAAATTGCCAACCTTTAAATTGCCAACTCATCGTTGTTTCGTCAAGTCACATTTGAGACCGTATAACGACATTTTCCCAGCAACTCTATGTTAACAAATACAAAGTTTATGATAGGTATCTTCAGCTTAACTAAAACGGTCAACGATAGCGTAGCCATAACGAAATTATTTCAACACAGTTGAGTAACCAACTATCTTTAAAATGTATGTATACATTTTCTTTTGATCAATACCTCAAAAGTTGTCATAATTTTAGCAAATAATATTGTTGTTATTCAATATCGTAAGCTGTTGTTGATGAAGAATATCTTCACAAACTGGGAAATGAATGTACAGCTCATGTTGAGGTGTACTGACTCATCTTGGCCACAGTCCAGTGCCATTGTTCACGGTTCATGTCTGTTAAATGTCATCAAAGCTTTGGTCCTCTTGTACTGTGTTAACCAGCATGTGCTGTATCTATTGTAGTCAGATAACCAGATCTACTCTATTGTTGATAGAGTATCATCTTCACAAACTAAATGAATGTACAGCTCATGTTGAGGTACTGATTCTCGTCTTGGCCACAGTCCAGTGCCATTGTTCACGGTTCATGTGTCTGTTAAATGTCATCAAAGCTTTGGTCCCTCTGTACTGCAAGTTAACCAGTACAGCCAGGTCATTGTGTCAGATAACCAGATCTTACTCTATTGTTGATAGAGAATATCTTCACAAACTACTGGGAAATGAATGTACAGCTCATGTTGAGGTGTACTGACTCGTTCTAAGTGACTTGGCCACAGTCCACAGTGCCATTGATCACGGTTCATGTGTCTGTTAAATGTCATCAAAGCTTTGGTCCCTCTGTGTACTGCAAGTTAACCAGCATGTGCTGTATCTATTGTGTCAGATAAACTGTGATCTTACCTGCTGTTGGATAGAGAATATCTTCACAAACTGGGAAATGAATGTACACGCATGCCAGTGTACTGACTCGTCTTGGCCACAGTCCAGTGCCATGTTCACGGTTCATGTGGTTCGTTAAATGTCAACAAAAGCTTTGTTTTCTGTACTGTAAGTTAACCAGCATGTGCTGTATCTATTGTGTCAGATAACCAGATCTTACTCTATTGTTGATAGAGAATATCTTCACAAACTGGGAAATGAATGTAAACAGCCTGTTGAGGTGTACTGACTCATCTTGGCCACAGTCCAGTGCCATTGTTCACGGTTCATGGGTTCGTTAAATGTCATCAAAGCTTTGGTCCCTCTGTACTGCAAGTTAACCAGCATGTGCTGTATCTATTGTGTCAGATAACCAGTCTTACTCTATTGTTGATAGAGAATACTTTCACAACTGGGAAATGAATGTACAGCTCATGTTGAGGTGTGTACTGACTGTCTTGGCCACAGTCCAGTGCCATTGTTCACGGTTCATGTGTCTGTTAAATGTCATCAAAGCTTGGTCCCCTTGTACTGCAAGTTAACCAGCATGTGCTGTATCTATTGTGTCAGATGTTAATCCAGATCTTACTCTATTGTTGATAGAGAATATCTTCACAACTGGGAAATGAATGTACAGCTCATGTTGTGGGTGTAATTGACTGTCTTATGACTTGGCCACAGTCCAGTGCCATTGATCACGGTTCATGTGTCTGTTAAATGTCATCAAAGCTTTGGTCCTCTGTACTGCAAGTTAACCAGCATGTGCTGTATCTATTGTGTCAGATAACCAGATCTTACTCTATTGTTGATAGAGAATATCTTCTTCACAAATCAAATGAATGTACAGCTCATGTTGAGGTGTACTGACTGTCTTGGCCACAGTCCAGTGCCATTGTTCACGGTTCATGTGTTCTGTTAAATGTCACTTTGGTTTTCTGTACTGCAAAGTTAACCAGCATGTGCTGTATCTATTGTGTCAGATAACCAGATCTTACTCTATTGTTGATAGAGAATATCTTCACAAACTGGGAAATGAATGTACAGCTCATGTTGAGGTGTACTGACTCGTCTTGGCCACAGTCCAGTGCCATTGTTCACTGTTCATGTGTCTGTTAAATGTCAACAAAAGCTTTGTCCTCTGACCTGCAAGTTAACCAGCATGTGCTGTATCTATTGTGTCAGATAACCAGATCTTACTCTATTGATAGAGAATATCTTCACAACTGAAATGAATGTACAGCTCATGTTGAGGTGTACTGACTCGTCTTGGCCACAGTCCAGTGCCATTGTTCACTGTTCATGTGTCTGTTAAATGTCAACAAAAGCTTTGTCCTCTGACTGCAAGTTAACCAGCATGTGCTGTATCTATTGTGTCAGATAAACATACCTTACGCTACAAAGGAAACTTTTATATTGTTGATCCAATCAAAACTATCGATCAGGTATTTCACGATAACATTAAAAGTATAAACTTTTGAAAGTAATTTCAAAGAAAATTTTAACGTTTTTTACTCAAATTACTTTCTTTTCATATTAAAATATCTTCTTAACCTAAAATTGACCTAAAATTGTAGCTTAAGTATGATACATCCCAGCAGGGTACACAGGAATCTATGAGACACCTATAAATCAGCAATACACTTTAATAAGCTGCCTGAGTGTGTTGTCTAGCTGAGGTATGAAGCACAAAGTGTGCCACTGGTGCTATGACACAGCGGGTTGTAGGTTACACCGGGAACACCACGGGGTGCTGTCATATACTGTGTTACATCTGTGTATAATAGTGGCTAGAAGCTACAGGGTGTTGTTAACTGTAGCTTTAGTGTGAAACAGCTCAGCGGGGTACACAGAAAATGTTAGATTTAAAAATATTTTCGCCCAAAAAGGACGGCGAAATAGGTGTATACGATGTTTTACACTTTTATTTTAAACTGCTTTCTAATTGTAAGATAAGGGATTTTTTCAAAATGTGTCGATACAATACAGTATAATATCTTTTTGTTTAGTGCTGAAACTGTAACGTGTACAGCCAAACGTCATCACTACTTATTACTAAAAGTTACTGCTTTCATAAAAAGAATTTTGAACAAATATGGCAAACATGTTTTGAAGTGTATTTAAAATGTGAAAATCTACATTTATATTCAACGATTGTATAGTTTTCCCAATTGGAAGTCCCAAGGTTTTGTCAACGAAAAAGACTGGAGTTGATGGGAAAATGTGCGCTTAAAGTTATGTCCTATCGTTGAACTCCAGTAATATATACGGATCTTAATTTAATAAAAGTTGAAATTTTAACTTTACATTGAGTGGTTTCCACATTGGCTATAACGACTGAAATAAATCAAGGAGACAAAACAAGAAAAACTATATCGATTTGATAGCATTTTTCTCATTTTCGAGTAACACAAGTGACAAATTTCGTGTGTTCTTATCATAAAGAAACTAGCAAAGATAAATTCAAGGAGACAAACAAGAAAACTATATCGATTTGATAGCATTTTTCTCATTTTGCGAGTAACACAAGTGACAAATTCGTGTATTCTTATCATAAAGAAACTGAGCAAAGATAAAATCTGCAATTCAACAAAACAAATTACGTCGTATAAACAGTTACATTTTATTTTCATACAATATCAAGTATCTCAGTCTACGATGACCGCATCCACCTCGAAGCAAGCAACATCAGTACCTGCGGCACCACTTTGAAGTTTCCATGTGACTCTTCCACTGATCAAAGGAAAGGCAGGGTCGATGTTAATGGAGGTCTTGTAGACATACTCTGTGTCAGGAGTCAGTGGACAGGAAGTGGGAGTGCTTCCGTTTCCGGTGTACAGCTTAGTGCAGATTGGCTCCTCCGGTATTGGTATGATGCCGACTTTCACCTTGTTGAACAGCTGTTGAACTTGCTGCTTGGGCTTGAACCTGATGCTGACATCCAGTGACGAACCTGAATACACCAAAGTGTTGTTATAAGTGTGACATTAGATGTAGACATTACAGTCTGCTGAGTGTGTTGAAACCTATGCTATGTTAAAGAAGGTAATAAAAAGTATTGTATACAATTAATGGTCATTTTGTTATTTTTAAGTTATACAGGGTGAGTTTTATATGTCCCTCCCACCTTAACTTTTGAAAGAGGAAGAATTTTGAAAACCCCTTTGAGGAACGTTTTTATAGGGTCCTAAAGTGTTTTTGACGTACTTTTCGTTACCCACCCCACGCAAAACCCGGGGTGGAGGGCCCTTCTAACTTTTTTTAAATACAAACCCCCACTTGTGACATTTTATTTGAAAGGGTATAAAAACACAAAATCATTGATACGATTAAAAGAAACTTTACAACGTTCCTGTACAAAATGGCGGCTCATAACGTTTTTAATTTTTTAAGCAAATAAATGAATTGCTCAAAAACAAATGAATTTGAAGCTCGAGCTGAGCCCCTTGTGTTTATCGAGGCGAAGTTAGAACTACATAGTCATCTTTACCACTCAACCTCGACCTTTAACTAGCTTTACCGTAAAGTCAACTGCAGGGATCGGACCCGCGCCACCAGTTTGATGAGCTACGGAATCACACGCGATACCAATCCACCATGGATCTCTGTTTAGTGATTACCGATGAGAAATAATGGACTGCTTATCGAACTAGATTATTAAGATATAATGAACTTCCTGTTTTACCTCTCTTGGCTTGGCAAGGGGATACTTCACATCCACTGACAGAAACATTGATGAGCTGTCCTCTAGATGAATCAGAACAGTCTGTCACATCCGTTGCAAGACAGGGTGGAAACTTCAACGTTATAACAAACAGTAAACTGGATAGTAATATTAAGTAGTTATTCATGACGTTAGATTAACAGTTAACTGTGCAAGGTTTTGGGAGCCACCACTCTGTGAGGTTTTAAACCTTGGTTTTATATGAAACATACAATAGTACTAATTAACCTACCATTTTATCTTATCATACTTGTACGACTTTATGTACATTAAATTAAAAGCATGGTAAAAATGTATTACACGGTTCCTTTGTTAAACAGTGTTACTCGAGCTGTTAGTGCTTCAACCGTATCATGATATTGACGAACACAAGAGAAGACGTGTCATCTCTGAAACGTCTTCATGCTTAATATACAGAGTTATTGCGTGGTATGTTTTAAACAGATTACAGACGAACAAGTACCTGGAAAGATAGAACTAACTATATCCCTAGCAAACCATAGGCCTACCTGATAATTACGTAAAAAATATCTTAAGCCTTTTATTTTAAAGAGTTTTACGTCATATAGGTCACTAATTTTATTTTTTTTTGTTATTAAAGGCAGGTCATGCTATACTTAGCTAGAACGATTATTTAATTTACAGCAGGTCTGTGACAAAGTATAAAAATAATAAGTTGTAGTTTGAGAATGGTGGCCATTAACGTGAGAATTTTAGGCAATTTTCAACCATTATTTTTTTTTATAAACGCATCAAAGCGTATCCTGATAAGTAAAGTTGGTTCATAATATGCTTTCCTATGATACATGTCATAATTTGTCTTAATGTTGTAAGATTCAAATACCCCAACCTGTAGGTTTAGGACTTTAGGTACACTCTGTTTATTTAGTTCATTGAGAGTATTTTTTGCTGAAACTTTCAGGTGGGTTTGCTAGGCGTCTGTTTTAAAACGTGTTTAAGTTAGATTACATGAATCACCCTGTACTCGTATAGTAATGTAAACACATTATTCGTAAAGGCAACATTGATATTGGCTTTTTACACCACATTGAGCATTTCAGGTTTCTACGAACTTTATACTTATCATGTTTGTTAAAAGCAATGTCTATTCTACGAGTATATAGTGCTTCTTCATGTAAATAGTCAACACAAGTTCTTGAAAGATCCTACAGACTGAATACTTTGGAACTGAGATTACTTCTTGCTCTAGTTTTCAAAGTTACTTGTGTTATATCACACAGAATATTACAACGAGATAAGCACACTCGAATAACTGGTCATTTAATTTATGTATTCTAAAACAAATATTCCAAAATAATCAACTATATCTGTACAGTTTTTAAGATAATTACATGTTGTCTAATAAAGAGACTAGTGTTTAAATGGCTCAAATACACTTTTACTCCTTATTCTATTTGTTGATAGCAAATATGCTATGTGTCTCATAACAGAAATAACTGTTAGAGCGATATACTGTAATTAAATTAACGTTGTCAGGCTGTGGTTTAACCCTTGTTAACCTTCTTGTGAGCTATGGTTTTGTTACTAACTAAATTAAGTAGTTTAATAAACCTTGGATTAACAATCTGTATTGGAAATGCTGCAGCTGTAGTAAAGTCTCAAAACAATTGTTGAAGGATGGAAACATCTTAAATCTAACTAATAAAAATGTTACAAAAGCTGAAATAAAACCACTTATGAAACGGATTTGGTGGTAGTAGTAACATTAAGGAAACATACAACTACTTAAATTAAAACCGCACAGAATTATTATTTTTGTATTCGGTAACTTTTTTGTTAACCAATTTTCCTTAAGGATTTATTGTGTTTAATAACCTTGTTGATTATATTTATAGACCTATATATGTTGTAATAATGTTTTCAATAAAATAATATTTTCTTTTTTACTTGAATAAAGGGCTTTTTCTATGTTTAAAAATACTTTTTTGGTTACTCTTCCATAACAAGGATTATGTTCTGACAAGTAAAATTTAAACTATATCGTACCATAAAGCATACCCACTTCTGTAGTGTTGAATATGAAACATTTTATTTGTAACAACAAAATAAAGATAATTGATTAACATTGACAAGAATCAATTGACGTTTAGACAGATCTTCCCAAAGTTGGCTCCGTATGTTACAAATAAGATTTTCGAACTTTTTATGTGGGCAAAACTGGGTTAGCTTCAATTATCTGCATAAGTACTGACTAAAGATACTTCCTTCAACAAAGTTATGTCCAATCACCCATTAATACTTGGGTAAAGTCCATTTGACCCCTTATACATTTATAATAAAGTGTAACTGGTTTTCTTAACGTCCAGAAGTTCTCTTAGTTAAAAATAATAACAAAGACTCAAACCGAAAGTTTTGTTTGCGACCTCTTTGAGAAATACCGTCACATAATTTATAAGTTCAGTCTCCTCGGAGGTTGTTAGGACGCAGTTTGTTGGGAACTACAAAGTTGAACTATCAGCCCGGCAAAGATACTAACTCTTTCCCAAGAGAGTGTTTCAAGAACCCCAGCAACAAAAGTTTATAATTTTTAAATACTGCTTTCACATGTCTTTTTCAGGTACAGTAGATGATTTGGTCGCTGCAAACTTTGGGATATACGTGTTAGACTTCGTTAAGAGGATTAGTCAACCAAGCAAGAACCCGTGTTTACCACCGAAATTGCGGAGTATTGATTATTTCTTTCCGGTGGACGAGCGGTAGGTAAATATCCAAGTTTATCTTCAGTTTGAAAAAAGGCTCTTATAGGGTTGTCTTGTCTGGCTCAGTTCTTTGAAGAGTTGCGCGTGCCGCTGACCTTGTAAGTCAAGAGAGAATGGTAACTTTGCTCCGCTCACTCAAAAAGTGGTAAAACATGGTTCCGTAGTCCCCTGTTTCCACACGCTGTTTATGAACCTTAACGTATAAATGCGGGTTTATATGCTAAGTTAGAGTGGTTCTATATTCCTTATACACGATAAAAGGCAAAAGCGGACGTCTGCAGAGCTTTGAGCAGTATACTCCGGCAGACAGACTGTTCTTGCTCAGTAAGATGATAACCAAGGAATATTCACGTACGCCAAAATCAAATCAAAATGTCTATTTAAGTGCTAAGCAAATTTCGTAGCTTAAACCCAATCAATCGTCCTCTATTATGACATGTAAAGTGATTTATACATGTCATGTTATAGGTCTGGGGTATATCTAGATTCAACATAGGCGTAACCAGGGTTATCAAATGGGGGTTCAACAACCGGGGGCGGAGTCCAACCCTGAAAAATGTATAAAAATGTTAAAATCCAAATAATGGTTTTATAAAAACACTTTAAACTAAAACCGAAATGTGAAATTAGGTTTTATTATAAACCTTATTTTTACCGGTTTTGATTCAACCGAGATTTTAGTCACGTCACTCGTAGTAACTTCCTCTCCACCACAGTCTAGATACCAAATCATGGGTTTTAGGATTATAAAACACTTTTAACTGATATCGAAATGTGAAATTAGGCTTTTTATTATTAACCTTATTTAACTGGTTTTGAGATTCAACCGAGACTTTAGTAACGTCACTGTAGTAACTTCCTTCCACCACAGTTTAGATATCAAATCATGGGTTTTAGGCTTCTAAAACACTTTAACTGATATCGAAATGTACTTTGATGTATATTATAACCTTATTTGTAAGGTTGTAGAAATATTGTAATCAGTGGTAGTTATGCATGGCATTATAAATTATTTCCTACTTTGGACATACAGTATAAACAATCCAGTGTCACAATCAATTTTTCGGTTCTAGAAAACGAGAAAAGAGTACCGGTTTTTTCTTTTATTACCAAAGCTACAACGAGCGTCACTCATTTCAAAAAACAAAATGTATATTTTAGTTTGAACAAGTCCCAAAACACGTCAATTAGTCAACAGACTGATGGGCAGACGACAGACAAGACAACTACAACAGCTCAAGTCGGGACATATCACGCGACTTCAGCCGTTTACGAATACACTCGGGTCTAAGACCGATTCATACAGTACTAGAGGGTCAGTACGGCAGAGCTCAGGAATGTATTGTGTTTAATTACAGAAAAGCTACAAAATAAAATAAATGTTTACTACTCAATCTCAATATAAGTTTATAATATCATGTGGTGTAACAATGTTAAAGAAACATTATTTGTAATTACTCATAAAGTATATTTTAAATAAATTTTCAAATTGTAATTTTTGCAATGGGAGGTCACAACCCCAAACCTTCCCTCGTTACGCCTATGAGATTAAACACTTTTTTAGATCACTTGCCTTAATTTGGGCTGAATTGCATTGCCGTCAACGACACGCGTCACAGTCCTACAACAAGTTCAATGAGCGGGATCAAATTAAACGCTTGCCAAAAGAAAAATTACAGATGTTATTGATTCTTTTGTAAGGGTTTTTATGTAGTTGTTTAAGCAAATATTATATTTATTTATTTTTCAGGAAATCACTACGAGAGCGAGGTAACCCCTGATAAAGGGTGAAATTTTGTCTCCAATGCACTAAAGCCAAAAGGTCTTTTGTTGATTTTTTGTTAGGAATAAATGAAGAATTCGCGAGTTTCAACTATGTTATATCAGCGGGTTGTTCCGGCGGAAGAGTTTTATGTTACTCACATACTTTGGAACTTTGTAAATTGTTCAGCTGAGTTGTAGCTCTCAGAGTGTCGCTGAAAGTTACAGGAATTTAAATAAAGAACTCGCCATCTAAAACAGCGTGCATAATATTATACGTGTTGCAAAACTATTGATGACACTTTATTGGTTTTAGTATTCCACCGATGAATATGCGCTGTTTTGAATTATTCAACTTTCTTAGTTACCATAGAACACTAAACTAAGGTAGTTGTCCTGTTACATTTATTTACTCATAATAGTTTAATCACAAACAATATTGTCCACTTTTAAATAGCGCAGGAAGTACAGTTACACAATACAAACAACGTTCACGTTGGGTGATAAAATTGAGTCCTGTTTAGAATTCCAAACTCAAGCATAATCTTTAAAAATATATAATACTTAGGAATTGGTTTCAAAGATTATTAATGTTCAAGTTTCTGTCCTATTTTATTTCGGTACAAAAATGTATATACTTACAATTCAGATGTTTTTCTGCTATACTTTTGGTTGGAAGATACAAATCATCAATTTGAATTTTATCCTCCAAAAACAAGCATTGCGTGTAATTTCAAAAATTGGGTTTTCGGGAATCTTGTAGAGATTTATTTAAGACTTTAGATATTCTAACCCCCAAGTTTGTACATCTATGAGACTATTCTTTTCTATTTGACAAAATGTGATTTAGTTCAAGGTCAAAAATTCACAAACACAATACTTGGTAAATTCATAAATTTAGACAACATTCTCATAGATTACACATTTATGGAAAACTTCCATCACAGGCAGTTGCAATATTGTTTAACAAACTCCCGAAAACATTTAATCCACTGAAAATTTTATTTTATTCAAAATAAGGCTCATACTATTCTGTTGGGGAATTTACAGATCAGGGCTTAAATAATGACAATTAAATTTTATTATAATTTAAATTTATCTAGGTTTTGTAATATATAACTGTACTCTTTCTAGTGGTTTACTTTGTTTTATTTTTTTTATTTTTTTTTTTTTTTTGTATATTTTGTTATTTATAGTTTGTTGAAAGAAAAAAGCATTTGATTTACCTTTTAAGTTTGTCAACTGTTAACAAGTACAAGTGTATTTCTTTCAAGACTCAAGAAGTATTAATTTATTTTGTTGATTGAATGTAAACAATAACAAAACATAATAATTGAACATATGATTACTTCTCTAATGTCCTCCTTCTTTTAAAAAATAACCATAAACGAAGGAATCTTCATTTCTCACATACTGTTACCATTCACTTCCACCACATATGTACGTGAACTCCATCCTTTCTAACTACCCCGCTTCTACCCACGGTTCATTTCTTTCTGTAGGTCTCTTCAGCCACACAGTTTGATCCATCGAAAGAGGGGTCAGCTGTTTCGTGCCTTTGTCAAACTGTTTTGTAACTCCTGTTTGTGCTTGTTCCATCTTCACTGCATCCCTTGGTATCTTAGGGTTGAAGTAATTCTTCGTGTACAGGAATAGAACATCGAGTTCTTCTACACATCATCAACTGGGCAGGGCTGTATCCTATGTACGCGAAAGTGGAGTGTTCCTAAGTTCAAGCAGAGCTTTATGTAAGTCTGTTCCATCTTCTTTTGATTTCTTCAATAAGGACTTAAAAAATCTTGACAGCTGATTCAGCTTCCTTCCCATTTGCTAGTGGTGGTATGGTGACGATGACACAATCTTAAACTCCATTCATTTGCGAATGCTTGAAAAGGGAAGATATTAATTGTGAACCACTATCAACCACCGCTACCTCCGAATTCCATATCTGGCAATAATTGTTTGCAGAAATTAATAAGCGTTTGTGAGGTGCAGGGAAGTAGTTTTAACACTTCGAAAAATGAAGAAAAATAATCACTAACAATCAAATAGTGTGAGGATATTCTTGCGCAAAATCAATGGCAATGCGTTGCCAAGGTCTTGGTTGGAGTCTCATGCAGTATTGATGGCTCTCTTTGTTGATTTGACGCATATTTTTGCACACCTCTACACTGTTCAACGGTTCTTCGAATCTGATTAGCCATTCCAGGCCAAAAGAAACATCTTTAGCTTTCCACACGAATCAGCACCTTGGTGTGTAGAATGAACCCGTTGTATTATATTGTTGATCATGTTTTTGGGATAACACGCTCACTTTTCAGTATTACACCGTCCTCAAATCCAAGTTCATCTCTATAGGGCCAAAATTCTCGTACCTCCTGTTGCAGTTGAGTTTTTTTATCTGGCCATCCACATTGTATGATTCTTGAGAGTGACTGAGAACTGGGTCATCAGCTGTACTGTTTCACCCTTTTAGACGTCATCTGTCAGGTTAACGTGTTCTAGAGACTTGCATAATTCTAATTTCTCTTTACATATTTCTCGTTCTTTGCTTTTAAATGGTAACATCGTTGTCATCTCTATGTTTGTCAAGATCTGTAGGTGCTCGGCACAGAAAATTCTGCTAAGCATGGTTTTCCTGACGATAAATAATGTCAAACGAAAACTTCTGCAGCCGCAGAATCATACGTTGAAGCCTCTTTGGTGCTAGTTAAGGTTTCGAAAATAGTTTCGAGAGGTTTGTGGTCTGTCTCAACAGTTATATCTGTTTTTCCAAACAAATACTGTTCAAATCTTTCAAAAGCAAACAAAACCGCTAAACACTCTTTTCAATCTGTGCATATGCAGTTTCACTATTACTCAAAGTCCTTGATATATAAGCAACGGGTTGAGCATTTTGTTGTTGGTGCTGATATGACCATGTTGACAAGCTTCTGAAATTCAAAGTGAAGCTTTTCCCTAAGTTCATTCTGTAGATTTTAGCAAATCTCGAAAAGGTGACGCTTCTTCGGAGAGTTTTTGGAATAAACTTTTCCAAATAATTTATGAATCCCAAAAAAATCTCTGAACTTCTTCTTTGTTTTAGGCTGTTTTCATTTCAGTCATTGCTTGAATCCTTGCAGGATCTACTTTTAGACCATCTTTACTTATTACATGACCCATATACTTCACTTCACGCATAGCAATTTTGCATTTACTAACATTGATTTTAATATTTCTATCTCAAGCTTTTGAAGTAAACTGTAAAGGTTTTGTTGTGATCAATCATAGCTTCTTCTTTCAGTATCACCACTGAACCATAGACAATTACATCAGCTAGTAACGAACATGCCCTAAGCCCTTCAAACTCTCATGAATTCTTTCTTGAAATTCTTCTGGGGCAGATTTTACACCAAACGGAAGTCTCAACCAACGGTATCTTCCAAACGGCGTCCAAAATGTTGTAAGTTTACTTGCATCTTCTGCCAATCTGATTTGCCAAAATCCATCCTTTAAGTCCAAAGTACTGAAAATCTTTGCTTTTTTTAGTTGAGGTGTTAACTCTTCTATTGTGGGAACTTGGTAGTGTGAGCGTTGAATAGCTTTGTTAAGTTGATGAGGATCACAAATTCTCAACTTGTTTGGCTTCTTCACACCATAGCGTTTACCCATTCAGAAGGCTCGGTAACCTTTTCATTACCTTGAGCTCCACTAGACGTTCGATTTCAGTTTTTATTTCCTCCCGCAAACTAAAGGGTATCTCCTGGGTGGTACTACTACTGGACTTATTGCCTTGTCTAGCTTAAAAATCATACGATCCACTAAAACATCCTAAGCCTTTTCCTATGTTAGGAAAAGATGGTACATCATTTGTTTCATACTTCCTCATCTGAAATACACCTTCATCAACTGTTATCAGTTCTAACCTCAGGCAATCCTGCGCCCCGATAGAGGATTTTGTTAGTTTCAATCACTCAAAATCATCTTCTGTCGCTTCTCTTTCAGATGACATGTAACGATATTTTTCCTAATGACTTCTGTGAATCTCCCCATAATAGGTAAGTTTCTGTATGACTAACATCAAGTCTTGGGTTTCACATCCTAGAACATTCTTTCAACGTTGTATGACCCATGACGTTGCAAGTTGTGCCACTGTCTAACTGACATTTCAAAGTTTTCAAGCCTTTTTAGAGAAATTTTCATGTTCACAAAGAGCTGTTTTTAGGTACATCATCATTTTAGTTGTAGATTTCCTTCATCATTTGAATGTGATTCATCTTCATTATCATGTAAAATACTATTTCGATTTTATTTGAGATAGCCTGCTGTTTCATGGCACTTCGGTCGCCCACTTTGCCGTCTTTACCAGCCAAATTGCAGATACTGCAATCGATGGCACCTTCCACCATTTATTTTGACCGGTTTACTGGCATTGGCTTTATTCACTTTAACATCAAAGATTGAAACAGTGCTTCTAAACCTTTTTATCTGATAGTTTACCTGCCTTGAGAGTGCTGCTACACGCCTCTCTGCTACAAGTGACATAGTCTTTCCATTGTATCTAAATAAAGCCCATTTTTATTTGCATTTCTTTTGTCGGATAAACTAGGGATTCGCAATGGTAGTCCTGTTCATTTTAATCTGCTGACACCATGTTCATAAGTACAAGTGTATTTCTTCAAGACTCAAGAAGTGGCAATTTATTTTAAGATTGAATGTAAAATAACAAAACATAATAATTGAACATATGATTACTTCTTCTAACATCAACAAAGGTTTTTTGTATACATGACAAATAAATTATTATTATTATCAATTGTGGAAAACAATAAATTGTTATAGAGTTTGCTATTTAATAGAGTTTGTTTTCCTTTGTTTATTTATGTTTGGATGAAAATAAATATGAATCGAAGCATTCATGTTGGGGAAGTTTAAAGTTATCAAGCAGGCATGTTTCTACCCTGCTAATTTTTTTCTGTCGCCTAATCGAAATAAACTTTTGTGAAAGATACCTTAAGTTCTAAGGGTTTAAGGTAAGGCATTGGATTGCACCAGCAACTATGCATTTAACATAGCTTTTTTTACGTTCATAGAAACTATTTTTATTTAACTTGATAGGTTTAACGCCCAATTCTTTGAGGGAAAATCCCAACCCTATAATATAATCCCGTAAAGTACTGTTTAAAAAATTATTCATTAAAAGGTTTAATGTGAAATAAGGTAAGTTTGCGGCAAGACCATATCATGCTTCAACATCTCGTATCATTTTATTAAAGATGGGTTGTTTTATCCCTCTTACGTACCTGGTTATTTTTTACTTAGGTAAAAAATATCATAAAATTCTATAGAGGATTCTAACAAAATATTTTTGAATCTTCCGATATTTCTAAAAATTGTTCTCAACGACGTGTTGCTTATTCATTTCATTATTCATTTTCAAAGACGTCCGCCTCAGGCTTCTATTCAGTGACTAAAAATAATTGCTGCAACATTCTCCTTGATTGTCATTTTCCAGTTTTTAAGTTCCTGAATAATAGCCCTTCCGTTAGGTCAAAACCCTAACCTTTCTTGAAACTCGTGCACACCCTTATCATTACAAAATTATTAAGTGGGTTTTGTGGAAATGCTCTTAAAAGTTTAACGCAGGTATGACAAACCAGGCCCACCGCACGTTCGTATGAGCGAAAATAATGCTCTATGAATAAAGCTTTCTCTGCAGTAGCTAGCACCATGTCCGCACACAAAACACTTCAAACATGAAATTTATAATAGTCATAAAGACGTTACAATAATCAAAAGTTATGTCACAGTTGATCGGCAAGGCAACAACAGCCGATTAAGTTTCAGTATTGTTCATTTTGGCGCATACTGTATATCCGTGTGCATTCGTAAAGCCTTTTAGCTTAATCGCTAAAACCAGTAACAGTATGTAAAAAGCAATAACCAACCATTATAATTACATTTAGTAGGCATTAATTAGTTTCAATAAAGCTGCGTACCTTGCTAATATATGTAGAAGCAAAACTAACATAGAATCCAATTCCAGTTCACATTATTGTTCGACATAATAGGCGAGTCAAACAATTAATTTATACAACAATCTCCCAGCTTCCTTAAAACAAATTCAAAATTGTCAAAAAAGTTCAGATCTGAATTTAAAAAAATATTGATGGTAAATGGTTTTACTGTGTGGAGGAATTCAAAGATTATTTTAAAATGATGTTACACTAGTTAACAATTTTAAGCTGTAACTATTTATTGAAAATGACGAGTGCTCATGTACTGTAAATATGTATTTATGGCACAGTTAAAATGATTTTGATTTGATAACTTCAAAATGTAAAATTAGAAAACGTGGTTTCGTATTAGTTCTAGGGTTCGTCACATGTCCGCAGTACAATTTACCGGCTTCTTCAATATTCAAACTTCAAACCCAGCTCACAAAATAGTGATGCGCACGATTACCTCGCCACGCAATAA
>CM032062.1:51149529-51638596 GCA_018831715.1 Matsumurasca onukii
GAAATTTGGCTTCATACACCGTTAGAAGATTGTGGAAGTTTTATTTTTAAATAAATTTTATTAACTTACTTTTTATTTTTTTATAAGTATCTTATTTATTGATATGTTTTATTGTTTTAACTTATTTATTTTATTTTATTTTACTTGTAATATTATTTACTGTTTATTGTTTTATCCATATTATCTATTATATAAAATGAATCGCAAATGTGTTTCTAGCATAACTCAACGACGCCTGGACCAATTTGGCTAAATCTTTTTTAAAATGTTCTTGAGTTCAAGGGATTTATTTTGTACGGCAAGAAAAATTCAATAATTTGCCAGGAACCCCTTTAAACAGCCCCTTTCTTTCTCCCATACAAACGCAGCTTCTAACTAAAACGTAAAACAATTTTGCTATTCATTGCCAGCTGATATCCTATTTTATAAAACATATGTACAGTAAAACAAAACAAACGCCAATATTACAAATCTTTGACAGGATCTAGTTCGTCGTATCAGCTAGTTTATAATAGTAAACACTTATGACAGTTTTGTACATAATTATACATTATTTTTCTATTTTTGTTCTAATTGTTTGTAACTTTTTGAAACTTAATTTCAGTCAAAAATATAAGGGTTTTCATGTTATTCTTGAAATGTTTTCTTTTATGAATATATATAATTATATAGTTAGCTGACATTACTTATTACAAAATATTTAGTGATTTAGATCGGAATTTGAACTCGAGTTCATACTGAAGAGTAGCCACCACTGTTAATATCAGGTCTTTGTTCATTTCTGCCTTTGCCAGTACTTAAATCTGAATGTTAACTTAAGTCACTATTTGACAGTCACATGTTTCGATTAACATTCAGATTTAAGTACTTATTTGAAGGCAGAAAATAGTTGGGCCGATAGTAGTGGTGAGCATAATCTCTGCAAAGCAGGAGTAGACCGGGTTCAAACTCGGGTTCGTCTAAATATTTTGTCTTCAAATGTATTCAGTAATAAATTAGGCTATTTAGTGTTTATACAAATTAAGATCTATAATTATATATATATATATATATATATATATATATATATATATATATTTAGTGTTTCTGTAATTTGCCTGCCACAGAGTTTTTTTGGCAATAAAGTTACTGATTACTGATTATTAAACTTACCACCTGACATTTTTACCCTTACGTTACTAGACACCAGCAAGTAGGAATTTTCAAAATGAATAGTAACTAAGAATTGTATGGCAAATTAAGTATGTTTATTTGTCACTACCAAAGTTATTCCACGCTTATCAAACACCCTACATAATAAACTGAATACTGACCAGTATTTAGATTCCGTTACTTAGAACAATCTGTGTTATTGTTTAGAGCGATGAAATACTGTTAAAACTCCCAGTATTGAAATCAAGAATAATTTAGATATATGAAAATCCTCACATATTTGTGCATATAAAGAGTGTTTACTTACCAAGGAAACTTGGCCGCTTGAGTGTTCAAGAGAAGACCTATTTTTGTTTGAGTCCTCTAAACTGAAACTTGACAATGATGCCTTTTCATTTTTCAATTTTTGAAGTTCCTGTCTTAACCCTTCATTCTCTTTTTTGAGAAATGTACATTTTGGACAATTCTAAAACACACAAATTCATAAAAAAACTGCACAACAAATTCAATAAGTTAAGGCTACAAAATTTAGGACAGGGAAAAAAGCTGGAATAGCATGTGAGCCGTTGAATAGAAGTTTCACCGTCGTTGATCAAATATGAAAAGGTTTACGATTAGGCTCAAGTATAAGCTCTTGCCTTTACCCATTGCTACATTTACTTCGTAATAAAAGACTGTGAGGAAGATCAATTGACATTAATGTAGGCATACATAACCTGCACCTAAAATATCAAGCGAATCATCTGTTCCTAGAACCGATTTGTGCCGTGTCATTCATCGGTTCAGTTCAAGCAAGAACTGGCAGAACCAATAACCAAGAGCCAGAACCAACTCATAACTACTTTTTATTAAAATTTGTTCGATTGAAATAACAAATGTATATCCAAAGACCAGATAACCAATGTAAACCTCTATTAATTTAAAAGAGAAATATAAAAATTGCCACTTACATCAGGCATACTGGGAAAGTTCCAGGAATTACTTTCAGTAGATTTCTCAGATTGACTGTTGGGAAAACGTGGTTTGTCTACGTCCGTGAATGATGTTAACCCCTCGGTCTCTGAAACATCAATCACAGATAAACAAAAAATCACAACTAAATAGCGCAAGGCATAATTTAACGTACCAGAAAATGTTGCATTGCAATGCACATAGCTTAAATCTATTATTTAAAAAATCAAAAATAAACCTTTAAGTCTTTAAAAGTACTATTATATTTCCAAAAATAATAGTTTCAGATTTCTTGTAACGGTTCCACCCTCCTCTAAGCAGTTTTACTGAAACATATTCAATTCAATTCACTTTATTAACAGTTTACACCATTTACAATGAGAATACAGAAAATTTACAATAATGATTTGCAATTGAATACAATAGTATATAATACAATAGAATATAATAGTATATTTATAACCATCCTCAAAAAAGTTCAGTTCCAATTGATTTGGTTAGTTAGAGTTCTATTCTAGACTAAAATTGTGTGCACTAAAAACCTTTTTCAACTAGAAAAGAACATATTTTCTATACACCCTTCCAAAAACTCAATATCCTAACTAACCTTGACTAATCCTGGTTGATTCGTCAGGACACGTCGGCTGGGTTGACTCCTCTATTCTCAGACTGTAATCTTCAGAGTCGTCTAAAACGATTCTTTCTGACGAAGAAGAGATGTCCACAACAGAATCTTCCTTTTTCACTCTCTCCGATTCAAACACCATCTGTCAGCCAGAACACATAATTTGATTAAAAAATCTAATCAGTCCATTTATTAAAATCTAGTTATATATCTAGTTATAAGTAAATCATCCTTGATGAAATCACAGAAACAACTTCTAACAATATTATAGAGTCAACAATTACTTGCCTCGATTGAATGTTGTCTTTCGGAAACATCTCCAAGCTTAGGTTTTTTCCACTCAGCTGGTGAATCACTTGAATCACATTTTCTTTTCTTTGTATCTGGTCTAAAAAAACCATTACCTTTAAATAGATTCTATTTCTGTTGAAAATCGCCTAAGCGATCAGGGCAACGCTTAATAGCAAAACTGCCTGCTAAGAGATTAATAGGGCACAATTTAAAGCTACATGTCACCGTTGTTACATCACTAGTATGGAGTTTAGCAAGATGCAACCAACTGTATCAAACATTTGATACTGAAAAGCCAATTTTATATCATAAAATATTACATCTAATAGATCCTTTGCTAAAAGTGTTCAATTGTCCAATCCGCTTAGTAATTATCACTGAAGAGCTCAAAATATAGTCTCTAACTAATTTGAATAATGTGGCAGTCGCCGGGGCCTAGCCCCGAGACAATAGGCTGGCCGCTACAATGAACCTGCGTGAATTCGAGACCCAATTGACTGACAGATATATTGCCTTCGATGTTAGATACGGTTGAATGCACGCGCCATAACCATCGAAAGATCGAGAACTTCAATCCTATTGGCTGAGAGCCTAGTCATGCGATTTGTTCTACTTGTTTCGAGAAGCTCTGAGAAACTTCTACGGTGATATATAAACCCGCCTTAGAGCCCCAGTTCAGTTCAGTCCAGAGCAAGTCTGTGTAATAGGGCCGCTGCACTGAAAGTGTAAGTGCTGTGTAAACATACAGGGTCACAACCCGTGCGTGAACAGTGTCAGTGTAAATTCTCGTGTCAGTGATCTTCATTGTGCCCGCTGCAAACGCCAGCTGTGAGTGATCTTCGAGGATCGTCACCCATCTTTGATTCGACTGGAGTGCTACAAGGACACGCGGAGTGAACGCGGAGTGTAAATAGACTGTGAAGTGCAAATAGTGTAATAATAAACTGTACAAAGTGTAATAGTTTGTAGCCATTAAGTTAATAATTAATTGCGTTTAATATTAGTGTAATTAGAATTAGACTGTAAATAAATAGTGAGTTAACAAAGACTGACGCCTTATTATTCGTACCCGTGAAAAACATTACAATACATTAGTAATATTTATTTTAAATTTACATATCAATATGGCCATAAACTTACATTTGATGTTCAGTGCATGAATATTCTTCAGAAAAGTTTTGACCTGCAAAAAGAAATTAGATTTAGAGTTAGAAATATGCCAAAAACTTACCTAGGGAATGAAAAGTCAAATTGCAGTAGCTCTGGGCTGATACCTTTTCACTACTTCCTGACCTAATACATATTTAGCGATGGCCATTAGTAACCTTTCCAGTCAAGTCAAAATATCTGTATTCATTGTTTGTACAATTGTTACGAATGAATAGTTTTAGTGAGTACTTATCCAAGTTTAGACTGAAACATGTTCCTTTTCTTTACAAAGTTCAATTTCACAACTAGACACAGCCCCAATATAAATATGAAATACCTAAAGAGTAAAATATGAGTTAGATAGTCTGTGAATTATCTAACATCAGAGAGTAGTGTCTGAGTACTATTTCTGAGGGGGAGATTCAAGTTAAGTGGTACAGTGGCAAACTTGGGTTGAAATAGTTTTTGTAAATGGTACACACCCATAACCAAATTTTCTGATCGCCAAAGTTTAAACTAGCCAGAATCTACTGCTGTCTTGTACTATTAATAAAATAATAATAAATTGCCACAAACCTTGAGTTGAGAATAGATCCTCTTCTTCTGCTAGAACTTTGCTGAAATCAGAAAAAGCCCTTTAGAACAAAGTTGGTTTTAAAAAGAATTTCCATGATTATGCATAATATGACTTTCTTGGTAGGTTGTGATTAATCTTAGTTTCTTTTGTTGGGTCCAAATTTGTATAAACGCTAAATAGCTAACTTATTACTAACAAAATTTGAAGACAAAATGTTTGGACCGAACGGGGACTCTAACCTAGGTTTGTCACTTTAATTCGTTTGTTGAAATGTATGCACATGTTCCAGCTTAAATTTAAGTATTTGTAATAAACCACTTAAACTAATATAATCCTGCTAATGTTTTTAAATCTAATCCTACTCCTAGACCAGAAAAGTTAGGGCCAAAACCTTAGCAATTTGCAAGTTAACATATGCAATTTTCATGTTCGAACATGTCAAACGCAGTGAAAGTCGCAATGTAGGTGTTTGATGACTTCACTTGTTTGTTGTCAAACTTACTCTGGTGTTTGATGTGATGAGTTTTCTCGTGTTGAATTGTTCGCCTCTACCTCGAGAGAACTGTTGCCCACATGAGATTCTTCTTTTGTGTCTGGAGAAGTAGGTAAATAATATGATTAGTTAAGAGTTGACATTTAAAAAATGTATAAGGTTTAAGAATGAATAATTTAAGTAAAAGTGAGGGTAAATAATTTAGCTAAACACAGAGCCACTATTCCAGTTTCCATTGCCATTGTGTAGAATTTGTAACCTATTTTCAATTTACTGCAATCTATCTAAAATACTAGTCAAGGATGAAGACATTAAGTATTGAGGAAGTAGGTATCAAGTTAGACCAGAGAAAAATTACTACACTAGGGAATTCTACTGTTTCGCTCAAAAGCATTGCAATTTAAACTAATATTGAGGACCTTACCTTGTTGACCCAAGTTTAAGGAATTTCCTTCAGCTTCACCGGTAACACTGAAAATAAAGTAAATGTCTAAATATTTAATACAATTCTAAGCCAAATTAATAATTCTAAGCCAAATTATTATAAGCCAATTCTAATAACAGTTGTGGTCACTTATATTTGATCATTTATCATTTAAAATGTTATAAATTAAAACCCAGAAAAGAAAAGAAAGTTTTTATTTCCTCTCACACTTGATGATTTAAATGGCACCAAGAGGAACTGCTGTATTAATAGGCTCTTTACTAACCCAATAAAATAAAACTTTTTAATATTAATTTAGACTTTGTTGGGTTAAACTGTTAATGCCATAAAAATAGACTAGTTACCCATAGATCACTTCATCATTCCTAAATTTTCACACAAAAAATAATAAAAAAACTAATTATACCATTAAACAATACAAGCGCTGATGGGTTCTACTTATCTATATTGTAGGATATTCATTTACAACTTATTACAACTAAATGTATTAACCTTAAATTACGTAAAACTTATAGCCTAGGTAAACTCCTCTTTGCATTTCTCACCTATCTTGACTCAACATGGTATCACCGGACCCCTGCAGTTCAGTGGTCTGGGATAAAGGCAGGATCGGCTGAGATTCCGCACCATCATCAGGCTGTGAGGACTGCACAATATCATCTTCATCTGTTGCAGCTGCTTGAGTAGGACTTCTATTTGATTTATCAATATCAACTTGAGTTTTATCCATTGTTATGTAAATGGAGCTGAAAACAACATCTAGTCTAAATAACTAATACTTTAGACATTGAAACTAACTTTTACAACTCTTTGAAAAATATATCAGAACTGTTTGTAAGGAGGCTTTAGAATGTACAAAATTGAATGGCTTTTACTTGTTAGCTCAAACTCATACTCTTTATTAAGCCAGAAAAACAATTTACATGCATTAGCCAAGTCATACATATGTTCTTAACAATAACTTTGTTGTGAAATTAAAAACAATTTTCTCCTTTGAGTATAATAATAAATTTAAAAATACTTTTACTAATTAAATTATTGATAATCCTCTTGAAACTAGCGTACTTTTATAGATATCCTATATACATTCAGGTGCTAGTGTACTAGTTTGCTCGATGAAGAAGTCCCGAACGCTGTCTTGAAATGAAATGGAAGTTTGTTGAAAAGGTTTATTCCGTTATAAACCGTAGGATTTTAAAAAGATGTTGAGTGTTTAGGAATTGATAACTTGTTTGAATGGTGCAAAGAATAAGGTATTTATGTTGAAAAAATGAAACTCGTAGAGTTTTGCTTTACAAAAGTCAAGGTTTCAAGGACGTAGATTGACGGAGCGTTAAAATGTAAAACACCTACCTACAGGATTGGCTCGAAGCCAGAGAAAAAGTGTTCTCACAGCCCTTTTTTGTAATTGGAATAAGAAGAGAGGTTTTTTACTTTCGTGCTGATAACCCATAGGCTCCCGGCGTCCTTCCAAACTAAAAGCCAAGTCATCAAAAGTTTCTAGCTAAGAATTAACACAAGTTAAGGGCTATAAATAGTCTACCCCCATTGAAAAATAGTATTTGTCGTGATTGAACTCCACTAAGTCCAGGTCTACATACCTCTTTCGGCAGGAAATCTCTTTTATGCTCACTAGCCTAGCCTACATGTATGAAACTCGGGGTTCAACAGACGTTAAACAAAATATGCCTTCATGTATAAAATTTTAAAGCGGTACTACCTATCAAACCATAACTAAAAAAAACCGTCAACCGACTTCCAAAATAATTATTTAGTCCAAACAAAAATTTAAACACATTTTTGGTTTGTTTCAGTTACAGGCTTACAGCTTAACAATTAGAAGATAAAGTTAGGTTATGTTCTTTTCCATCCTTGCTAGTGGCGCCGGGAGCACACAGAGATTATAGAAAGCTACGCATATATCTTGCGCCTAGAGCTGTTATAATCAGCACTAAACAGATGAAAGTAAAACCAAAGATAAGCTGCTACTTTGATAAACCAATATAGGTAAAAAGCACTTGTTAAAATAATAATTTGTTAATAATAAATTGTGTACATATGTATGATAGCAAGATTTTACGTATATAAATATGATATACTTCGCATTAGCTTGTTTGTTTACTTTGGAAAATATTATGATTGGTAGTAATGGTTTTTCTTATGTTTCCGTCTTCTTCGTTTTGTTTCCGTTTCGCAGCTGGTTTTAAAAGTGTTTATTGACATTTTAAATTGTATACCGTTTTTTCCTACTTGTTGTACATGGAATAAATTTATTCGTTACTGTATTGGGAATAGTTTTTGTACTAACCCTTTGGCGTTACTGTGTTTTATTATTACAAAAGTTATGATGTCTGATTTATCTTTAACATGCAACTTCCCTAAGTGCAAAGCACCAATCACGCATCTAGGACTATCTAAAGTGACAAGGTGTTCACATATATTTTGTGATATTCACAAATTCAGTGACACTGGATTCAATAACAAATGTCCAGCTTGTGGGTCAATGTTGGATCATGACAAAGATGTGGTTGATAGTAATTTACATTTACCTGAAGAACTAAAATCTGTAAGTTTATATTTTATGCATATAAGCCAGTCTAAATTGTTGCCTAAGATTATGTTGTCCTACCTGCTACCCAGCCTTCAAAGTTCCAACTACTTCTTTTACCCATGTCTCAGAGGCAGCTCGCCACTCGTCAGTGGAATTTCAATGCATCATGAACAAAGCACTTTAAATAAAGAACTTTAAGTTTATATTATTGTAGTTGAAGTTTCGTTGCACAGAGAAGGTAGGTACGCAAACTAAACTAATTGACGGTAATATTTTGCTGTCAAAACTATAGAGATTTAAATAAAAACTTGTTTTTGGAGTTGAATCATGTTATTTGACAACTTAAAACCTTATATTCGAGGAAATGGAGGTAAACCCTATTATAGCAATGTCAGCAGCCAAAAATCAACATATCCTCTTTGGAATAATGTTATGTTTTTTATTATTTACGCCAACAGCATTTTTATTAGAGACTTAACTTAGAGTTTGTGGGCATCACAAAACGATTTTAAGGGAAGCGGTTCAAACCCTTGTGTCTGCGCCGGGAATCGAACCTGTGACTCTACCCACTGAGCCACAAACGCAGGCTAATTTGAATCAATGTTTACTTTTTTGCAGACATTGCTTATTGGGCTTCAACCTGAAATGATTTTCGAAGTAATGTCGAGAGGACTTCAGTTTTGGTCACTCCAGATGCAGCACCAAAAGATGCACCTCAGAGCAGGTGTTGAATACTTAAGGTCTCGACTTGCTTCTAAAGAGGGTTCGTTAGAGAGAATGGAGCTAGACATAAAACATTACATTGAATTACAACAGAAAAAGGTAGAATGTAAGTATAATAAAGTGTCATACAGTCGAGTTCGCTAAGTGGGAGTATAGTTCAGTCAGTGGTATAGCCTAGTGCATGCTTCTCAACAAACAGAGCCCAGGTTCAACTCCCGGCACTGCAGTAACAACTTTTTCACGATGGCCACTCCTCTTAGTTTGAAAGTCACATTAAGACATTGGTCCATTTATTTTGTCATTGGGCTATTAATTAGTGACCCAATCTGGGGAACAGTCGGCCCTAGTTTGAAACAAAGCTACACCTCATCATTCATCAAAACCCTCATCACACTCAACACTCATCCCATATTCATCTTGAAACACCCAACCCTCCGAAGTGGTTGGTATCTCAAATCAAAACATGATTCTGCAATTCAAGCAAAATAATATATTTGTTTGTACCGCCTGGTGGTTTTGATATTGACAAAATATAGTTTGATTGTTATTATTTTCATAGGAAACCATGCATAGGCCTACCTGCAATAGACATTATACAGTAATGTGTATTTTATCCCTACGTTTGTTATTAGTCATAGTTAAACCCTCGTTATGTCATGTATTTATAACAATAATAAGTATTAGTTTTATTGTAGATTTGAAGAATGAAGTTAATACGTTGAATGAAGCCTTGAAAGAGGTTGAATGTCAGATGGAAGAAAAGAATCGACAACTCTTCAACATGCAGGTATTTTTCTTCTTCGTATTGACATAGTTGATTGATTTTATTAAAGAGATTCAACTATCTTACAGACATAGTTGAATTTCCATAACTAATTGTGCAAACTTCCAAATACCCTTTAGTTTAGTTTTTATGAAATAAAAATAAGTAAGTTTAATGACATGAGTCCATAAAATAGAAGAAACCCTATTAGATAATTTATTTGCCTCTTTGACTGAAGTAGCAAACTGAGATACAAAGGTTCAGTACCCATATAGAGGGTCAAACCCCTCAAGAGAATGCCACAGCTGGGACGCTGCAGCAAGCATGGATGAAAAACCTGTTTCTGTCATTTTTCCCCCTCTCTTGAGAAAGTGTTTTGAAACAAATACATATAGAGATTTCCCCTTTTCTGAATTTAATACTCTTTTTATATCAATACGGTACTTATCATTTTAAGGCTAAATCTTATACTTGCTATTGGTAATTAACTGTTGCATGCCGTGTATGTTAGGTATTTTCTTGTAACATTAAACATTTTTATGATTTGCTTATGCTGTTGTTAAGCATTTAGTAAAAAATTTGAATTGTATTATATTTGTAGAATACTGAAGATGAGTTAACTTTTGACTATACAACCTCAACGTTGATTGGTTAAAATATTTTTGCTTTCTAATTGCTTCAAAAATACGTAAAAATTCAATGTCCCTTACAGTCTAGGTATGATGCATTACGAAGGCAGTCCGTCGCATCCATTATGAACAATAATCCGGAACCTATGGAGTATGAAACACTCACTAACAATCATTATCAACCTATAAGATCAGCAGCATTTACCAGAAACCGTCAGCCAGGTGAGTTTTAACATAGTTTTCATTTTTTTACAACTTTTCAAACCTCACCATCCTGAATAGTATTTGCTCTAGTTTTACTAGAAGGCTAAGGTGGCAAATCTAATAAGCATTTTCTATGACATGTTTTGGTGAAGTGCCGTTGAAAAGACTTTTAGTATTGCTGATTAATAACTTATTAAACTATCGTAAACGTTATGATTTTGACATTTTTTTTCAAATACAGTTTTGTCCACAGCTCCACCCACACCAGTTTTTGAGTTTCGGCCAACCAACTTCAGAACCAATCCCAATCAAAAGAAATCTTTCCTTGAGACTCATTCTGCGTTCCAGAACATGGAAAAAAGACCCGTCAACTGAACACTATTATTTAAGAGTGTGTCAATTAGTAATATTTGTTTGTTCTATATTTGTTGTTTATAACAGTGGTATTAATTAATAAAGTTATGGTAGTTTAGTCAAATTTAGCAATAAGTCAAAAATGTATGTGATGAAAAGTGTCCTGACTACCTTTCTCAAATATCTACTTTTAATTTGTTATGATCTACTTTTAATTTGATTTGTGATTATTTTGTTATTGTAGTTAATTAAAATATGAACAATGTGTTTGACTGTTTTAATTTTGCAACACTTTGTTTTTTGAACTTTAATAAAACGTGACTTATCAACTTAAAAGTGTTAAACATCGGTTCTGATATTAAACCCGGTTCTGATATTGTGGCCCTTTAGAGGCACCACATTTTCGCGCACTATAAATATCACATTATCACTATTAGAGATACCGACCAATCTCATGAGGGTATTTTAAGGCAAAATGTGATGAGGTATGAGTGTGATGATCGAGTGGTAGTAATGAGTTATGAGCTGTGGTCTTGTTCAAAACTAAGGCCGACTCTTCCTTAGAATGGGTCATTAATTAATAGCCCAATGATCAATGGAAATGCAAGGACCAACGGCTTAACGTGACTTCCAAACCACGCAGGTGATGGTCTGATATGTCTAAACGTTGGTGGGAGTTTATGCGGGTATCATCAGATGATCACTGAGACTTTCTGAGCCGCTTATTTAGACCTATATCATTCTCAAAACCTGAACTCCATGAAGCTGGATTACAGGACCACGCCACGAGTCCCAGTCAAAAATCCTGGCTACGCTATTGATGGAGATCAATCAGGCCGATAAGTCAAAGAGAAAAATCAAACCATTGATGAGGCTTTTGTACAAAAAGAATTACATTAGCGCATATTCTTCTAGTTTCAAGTGAATTTAACTCCTAAGGAAAACATGGAGGCTAACTCTTCAACAAATAATCTCGTTAAATTTGCTTAAATCATCAAATATTCCATACATCAGACATAAGAAAAGTTTTGATGATGAGTTCTTAACATGTTTGGGGAGACTTAATCTGACATTTTGCTGAGAGTTTCTAAATTCAAAAACAGATAAGTTCAATAGATTTCGCATTCGGGCTCAACTGCAGTCTTTACAATATGAAGAATGGTCAAAACTTTCACAAAAAGGTAAAGGAGTTATTTTATAAAGTGAATGCCCGTTTGCAAATAAATGGATTAGACAGCATGATGGCTTAACCATGAGTGAATGGAGAGACAGTCTAAAGATGGTGGCTACTGGCTAATGTGGCAGCAGTGCGAGCCATTCCTGGTAGTTCCCTGGACAACAACCATTGTAGGCATTGCCACAACGAGATTGAAACTCTTGCCCACGTCTTGGGATTCTGTCAGGTAGGCCGTAGGCGAAACTCTAAGAAACACAAGACACCACAAAATCATAAGTCTAAATTCTAATAACCAACAGTCTGAGACAAAACAAGCTCGAAGTTTATGAAGAAGTACATGGACTAGCAGAAAACGGAAGCACTCGAAGAATATAGACATAATTTGTATTAAAAATTCAATTGGAACCATTTCAGATCCAACAAAAAGATTTGAACCCGTCCAAAACGAACCTTTCAAAATTAATGAAGAAAAATTCAAAATTTATGAGAGCACATCCAAATTTTACAAATCAAAATACAACCTTGAACAAATTGAAATTTTCGGTCTGATAATTGGGGCAAGAGGAACATTACCAAAATTTACAAGTGACATTTTTACCGAATTCAAAATTCCCAAGTCTACGATTGAAGAAATTATTATCACTTCATTGAAATACTCAGTGTTCATTCTAAGAAATCAATTATATAACAAGAACTAACTCCAAATGTTTACTATGTAATCTACTATTATTATTGGTTTTATATTACTTTGTTTTTAAGCAGACCATTGATTTTAAGTCAATGAGCAGACCCAAGTTGGGAAAGTAGTTCTTCATTTTTTTAATAAAGTTATATGGAGCAGTTAGATAGTTGAAGCCCCAGCTTCACGGCGATCGAGTGCAGAAAACGCAGTAGTATTTTCTAAATACTGTATATCTGGCTATCCTGGTATCGAGATCACACCATTAAACTATCCTCAAATCGGCCTGACATGAGTAATGTACACCGTGCGCATAATTTAACACAGTCCGCTCCATATATATTTAGGTACTCTGTGGTCCGCTCCTTCATGTCCGAATTATAAAACCTAACATCTTGTATGCACGGTTGCAAACTATGTTGATGTGCTAGCAAGATCTCTAAGTTTAGCTCATGTACCAACAGTGCTAACAATTCTGCGTCCGTGGCTCAGTGGGTAGAGTCACGGCTTGCAAAGCGCAAGGTCGCGGGTTCGATTCCCGGCGCAGGCACAAGGGTTTGGACCGCTTTCCTAAAATAAAAGCGTTTTGTGATACCCACAAACCCTAAGTTAAGTCTCCAATAAAAATGCCGTTGGCGTAGACAATACAAAAAAAAAACAATATTCAAAGATCCCTAATATATTGTCATTTCTTGGAATGTTATTTCTTTAGGGAGAGAGGGCACAATATAGGGACACTGACGGTGAAAAGTAGCGACGTTTATCTAGATCAATGCACTTTCGAAAATTTTATTACTATGCATTATAACTTCTAATTAGTTTAAATACAAGTTTGCAGTTTTACCTTAAGTTATACATATAAACGTACATAGAGGTGGACCCACAATTGCTCTGTGTGACCGTCTCTCAAATTCTTCTTATCTGCTGCCAACAACGAGCTAGAAAAAAATAACTTTTTATCAGCCATTTTATTTTTTCCCCGTAGCCAAACGCCAAAGTCCAAACATAACTAATAAACGAAATTAACCCCTACAACCGCACTATTACGAGGTAAGAAAATATTGTTTGCACTCAGTGGGATCTTGTGATTTAACGATTTCTTTTGGCTTTTGCACTGACAAAAAACAAAGGTTTAAGATTGCAACCTAAATTTCAGCGACCACTAGCTAGTACCTCTACTGCTCTGGCTATCATCTCATTCCTTTAAAGTTAATGAGGCTACCTAGGCATATCCTTCGAACTTACGCTTTTATGTAATTTAACTGTGAGTGTTAATTTAAGTTAAACAAAGCACTCAACAATAGGTTGGGGATCAGTTTTGTCCATAGCAGCACCATAGTTTGCTTAAGAGGATTAATTAGCTAGGCCAAGCTCCTAAAAAAGATGCTGAGGTTATGGATGAATTTGAGGCTGATCGAGACTTGGAACTGTAAAGACCAAAGAATTTTCAATAATTTAAACTTAAGGACCAATATGGTCTCAAAATTACCAGGATTAGACCTTGTCAATCTGGCATTGTAGGCACCCAAAATCAATTTGAGATCCCTAGGTTTGAAGCCCTAATAAAAACATTAAAGTTTGATTTATTGGTAAAATTCCAGTACAGTGACTTTTGACTTTTTAGCACTTTTCTAAGTTCAAACCTTCCGAAAAAGCCAAAAAACGATGTCCTTATTTCGAGTAAGTTGCGAAACTAAACAATGTTTTCACACACAAAAAATAAACTAACTTAACTTAACCTAACTTCATGATGATACCTTATTCAGCCTTTAGGTTAATTTGAAGTGGGTGACAGAGACTGTCGCGTCACCACAGACTACCAGGCTCATGCTTTCCGCTTCGTAAAATAGTCCCAGCTTTAAAGCTAATTTTAAATATGTTCAACATGAAAAATAAACTAACCTAACCTAACCTCACAATAATAGGGTCACAATTCACCTTTAAGTTAATTTGAAGTGGGTGACAGAGACTGTCGTCTGCCACAGAGTGCCGCGTCCGCGCGTCTCCCAATCGTAAAATAGTCCCTACTTTAAAGCCACTTTTAAATAAGTTCCGCGCCCCAAAACCAATTTTTATATATGTTTAGGGGCCTCCACATTTTGTTAAATCAAATTTAGCTCATGAGATTAAAAGTCACTATACTGGAATAATACCAATATTTCTTCATTCAAATATTTCTTCATTCAAATATTTTGAAATAACCACGTTGGATCCAAAAATTAATCCTAACATTTGTGTGTGCCAGATTCATGAATTGTCTGCTTGCTGTAAAATGACTGAAAAGATTCCTCCTCCTTGGTCTCGAGGGACTTCTTCACAGTTAAACGCTTCCCAAATTCAACCTCACCAAGTAAGTTTCAAAATTATGTTGTAAGTGAAGAAATAAACTTACAACAAAATAAAACAGTTACAAAATCAGATTAATTAAAACAACCGTTAGATTATTCATGCTAGAATTACCATGTAACTGGTTTTCTTTGGTTTTTCTTTAACCCTGCATCGGGTGCTTAAAATTTAAAACACCATTGGGCGCTCACGGAGGTTTCCTCCAGGTGTGAAAAAAGGTCTTTTTTCTTTGAAAACCAACTTCATTGATATAAAACATGAATAAGAGTACATATAAATAATTATTATTTATCGTTTACTACAAAATTTAGTTCTGAACAAAATTTAAACTAAGATTATGAGCCCTACATAAAACAACATAGTAAATATTACAAAGTTAAAATTAAATAGTAAATCAATACCATTACATCAATAGCAACATACAATGAATGGGTTTGAATAATTATTTTTTAAGGTAAATGTAAGAAAAATGCAAAGATTTCAATATGGAACTATGGAATGATATCAATGGATAACAATAATGTTGATTCTTCTTGATCTTCATCAGGAAACAACGCACCACAACTCTCCTCTCGGTCTATTCAAAATTTCGTACTGTTCCTCCCGCTCCACACTGTCCAAAAGTCTTGAAATACCATCTTCTTCCCTCTCCACCTTATAAAACTAAAAATTAAGCACTTTAGCACTATATTGAACAACAAGCTGATTTTCAAACTAGGATAAAACCATCACACAGAAGGGCGCACACAGAGGTTTCATCCAGCAACTGTAGTTCGTGATCGGGCGCTCACGGACGAAACGTCCAGTACGCTACTAAGTCACTTCTCACACTGACCCCTTTTGTTAAAACTAAGAAAATGGCGTAGCTGGCGTTTTCCTAAAAAGAGGCGTGTGAAGTACACCCGACCTCAGACCGCCGAACCACACAAAACCTGAATTTTAACACAAAAGAAAAAAGACACGAGGAAACCTTCGCAGGGTTAAAAGAATGAAGGACTCTCGTTCCATCTTCAAATTCCCATTTGCAACTTTAGACATTTAAAGTAATGACACAATGCTGATATTTAATATGAACTAAAGGTAATTGTGATATTCTGTAAAACTCTATCCAAACATTTCCAGAACTTTGTTGCCTGAACTTTAGAAACAATTCTCTGATATTTATAAGAGATATTAATGGTTATCTACTGGGTTCATTTTCAGTCGTAAATCATTTGTGTATAACAAGCTTATATTACTTTTCAAATATAGAGACTATTGCAATACAAGCTTAAGTATATTAATTAGTTTGAAGTGGTTCAACTAATACACTTAGCTAGAAGATTTTTTTGGCAGTTAGTATAAAGTTGTTGTCAAAATTCAACTTTGATTTCATGCAAATAACCGTTTGATATAACAAATAATTTGCTAAATCTACAAACGCTATTTGCTTTTCTTTAAAAAGGTACAGCCTAATTAGTAGTCTCATAAATTATTGTTTAGGGGAATTTATTCCTAAGTAACTTAAAATATTGCTTTGATTTTCTACAAAATGTAAAAAGAAAACGTTCACTTTTTTGCCCATACATTCCTAAGTAACTTAAAATATTCCTTTGATTTTCTACAAAATGTAAAAGGAAAACGTTCACTTTTTTGCCCGTACTAAATAGAAGACTTACTGACTTGTACATTTTTCAAGGTTTTATTGTAACTGTTTTTAGATAAAAGTGTACTTTAAAGTACAAGATATCCCGCAGGCCCTCATAGAAGGTAAAAATGGATTTATCTTCAAGAGTATTCACAAGGACACTGGGGCCAGGTGTACACTGCAAGGTGTCGGTGGAGAGCCAGGATCTCTGCACATCTTGATTGAGTAAGGAGAAAAACAATTAAATATTATACTTTTGTTATCTGTATATATGCTTTTGTATGGATTGTTTTTTATTTGTTAATATAGATTTGGAACTGCTCGAAACGTAATTGCCCATTTAGTTTTGACCCTTGTTAGAAAATAAAAAAAAACTGTTGGCTATGTTTAGTGCATACATCAAATATTTAGAACCAGATCTAAGAATGGCATACCTACCAGTAATTATATCTTATTTGCAGGCATACTGATATCAAGTCCCTTCAGAGAGCAAAAAGGCTGGCAGAAACTATGGTAACTGTTATGGAAAATTCTTATACTGAACTATGTCACAAAAAAGAAGAACAGCAAAAACTTCAAGCTCAAAAATCAAGTAAATTAGTACTATATTTTTTATTTATTAATATAATTAGGTTTTTGTATGAGGTGTTCATAGTTTGTCATTACAGCAGTAGACTGCAGAAAAGCTACTTAGATATCCAGATTTTAACCTTCCTCCATTCCCCACCAATGGCACCTAGCCGAACTGATATAAAAGTTTATGACTTGTGGCGGCTTTTAGTCTCGATTTAGTCTCAGGCGCTAGCGGGAGTCAGGAGATCGCCGTGAATGGTATCGAGTCGTTATTTCGGGCTAGACACTAGCGGGAGTCAATAGATTGTTGTTAACGGTAACAAAAGTCGTCATTTTGTCGTAAGCGCTAGAAAAAGTTGTGGTTTCGTAAAAATTACTGTAATGGGCAGGAGTAACAATGACTCTATGAAGGTTGCTAAATCTGGGAAATCAGCAAAAGTTATCCAAGAGAATGCAGGAATTTTGTTTTTCCTGAACGTTGGACACCCTGAATAAAAAGACTTGTGCCGTACCGCATCCAGCGCACAGCGAAAAGTTGTAATGTTTGAAAGTGGCCTTACAGTTGTATTTAATTGATTTGTCGCTCAAACAAATATTAACCCCAGGGTTGTTTGACACATTTTCTTAGCGTGGTTGTTGTGTAATAATCTTGGAATTGAAACACTTTTCAGCTGTCATGCCCCCGGCCAACCCTACCTCAGAAACAAGGGATAGAGATGGCCCAAAAGATATAGGCTTCAAAGTGTTTAAGTCTGTAAGTATGACAAATCAAAATGAATTATTGTATTTTCTTTTGGATTTCATGTAAACTGCTGTGCTAAATTAATTACCGTATATACTCGAATCTAAGGGGCACTTTATTTACCATATTTTAGGCTCTAAAATAAGGGTGCGTCTTATATGCGGGTGTGCATTAGACTCGCACAATAGGAAGAAAATATTGGATTCATTTGAAAAGTTACAAAAACACTCAAAACATCGACAAAAACATTCAGGTAGGCCATGAGAGAGGTAGGAAACACAGGAATCACAACAGAGTTGCGTATTGCGTTGCCTGTTTTGAAGAGTGGAAGGAAGAATAGTTGAAAAACAGAGAAAGTGAGTAGTCACTAGAGGGGCTCAGAATTGCTTCTTATTGCATTTGTGTTCTTCTTCCTTCTCTCCCACCCCCCTTGTCTGCAGGTTGGTGGGGGTGAAGAAAGAAGAGAAGGAATGCAGTAGCATATGAGAGGGAGATGCGCATCTATTGCAAATCAAACACTAGCGCTTGGAAAATCACCAGTGGCAAAAACATGAACTAACTGACTACAAAGAATAGTCCCTCACCAGGCCCCAGCCCCCAGGTAGTCCTTTCTCTACCTGCCTTCCTTATCTTCTTGTTGTTGGCCCTTGTATGTTAATTTGATAATTATTTCTAACCCAACATTTTTTGTGCTGCAGAAGGGGCAGTGATGGACATAGCAGGACTGGTATGGGAGAGGGAAGGCAAGCGTGATGCATTCTTTGTTCTGCTTTTACCTCTTGACAGCTGCAGCTGGCAATTACGTCACTGGTTGCTAAGGAGGGGTCAGGGGCCTGACAAATCAGAGCCCTCTAATTTTTGACATTATAAAAAACGGGTGCGTCTTATTAATAAGAGGGTGTAGAGTTTTTTACCATATATTCAGATTTCAGGGAAAAGTTATTGGTGCATCTTAGATTCGCATGCGGCTTAGATTCGAGTATATCATTGAAAAATATCCTGACAAGCAATCTGTTCAAAAATTCATGTATAATGTGAACATTATGTTGTAATAAAGATATTCTATTTTATTCTACATGAGCTATAGAAAGTAGACTGAATTACTGACGTAAGGCATTGCATAATAGGCCTTAGAAAGAAATTTGAAGATATTCTCGAGTTTTTAATAATAAGCAGTTATTTTATCGAGGACTTTTAAAAGTTGTGTAAATATTTTATATTTGAACATTCAAATTGAGAACTTTAGTTAGTAAAATGACACTATAATTAAAAACCTACCAGAAAATGTATTTAGCAACAAAAGTTATTACTTGATTTTCCAAGTTAATTGTAAAGAAAGTGAGAAACAATTACAGTAGGCTGTAAATGAGTTCAACTGCCTGAACTAGAGTATTGTTTCAGTGAAGTATTTGATTCTATTTCGAACCTACATATTTAAATACTTGAAATACTCGGTAATCAATCAGGAAATAATTAACTGTTGGAATTCAAGTGTTATGTTCGATTACCATTACAATGTAGAATGGTTATTTTTACTGACAAGATACACCATATTTAAAACTGTTCACTTTTGACTCTTAATAGTACAGAATTTCAAACCATGCTGTCTTTAGGCAATGTACGTCTACTGTCCCAAGAGCAGTGGTGGCTCGTCTATATGAGCATGTATACCCCCTACAAAATACGTAGATTACATTAAAGTTTACATCGTAGAGAATGGTAAATTTATTTGTTAGTTTCAAAGTAGGCCTAAAGCGCCACAAGAATGAGACAGCGTGCGACTCTAGCGCCTGCGCTTTTGTTGTCGGCAAGAAGTCAAACTCCTGAGCTTGAGTTGCCCGCTACGCAGCTCCTGTTTTATTACGAGATCGAACCGGTCCATTTGCCCTCCGCAGGGGAGGCCTTTTCACAACGCACAGAGCTTGCGAGGAGGTGCTTTCCTGACAGCTCCGTGCGCTCTTATTGGTTGGTTCTTCGGGTGGATTCCCGAACACTAATTGGGGCAGTACAGCACTTAATTGGGGTTGAGCATGCACTTCCACTCATACGCGGTTTCATTTTTGATTATTGTTAATGGGCCCCATACACTACGGTCCCGGATCACGGTCCTGGCTGCCTCGCCAAAACAGTCCAAAACCGCCAGTGTGCATTTTGAGCGAGCCGATCCAAGACAGTCCAGTCCAGCGCTGATGCGGAGGGCCTTCTGCCGGATCGCTTGGACTGGACACTGTCAATTTCCAAGTGTGGCCCTTCACGGTTCGGGACCGGCTCTCAAACTCACCCTTAACCCTACTTCCTCCTTGGGCACACAGTCTTCGCACTAGCAGTACTTTTACACATAGGCCAGAGTAGTTGATTTTCAGCAGGTTATTTTGTCGTTTGTATCATGGCTGACGAGTAGTTATGAGCCATTAGTTAATTAAGTGGTTACCACAAACAATCTATTACAGAAGTTTAGAGTTAACACAAAATAATGTGAGCACCAGGATAGAAAATATTGTTAACATGTTTACATAAAGGGTGAGTACATTAATAGTTTTTTTTTTTAGTTAATTAAGTAGTTAATTATTTTCTAATTCAGTTTATCGAGGAGTACTGGAGTGTTCCTTGTTTATAGAAAGGTAACAGTGCAGACTAATCAAACCAAATAAAATAAAATAATGAAGGACGAGGCTTGGGAGCATTTGCTTCAAATTACAAAATAGAAATCCACAAGTGCGGACATTAGTTTACCAAAGAAAAGCGCAATATTCTGCAACCAATTCTTCGTCCATATACATATTTTCTTCCGCCTCTTCACAAAATCTCCACAATCATCAAGCACTATCACTGTCACCGCTACTTGCAACGACGAACTCATCTTTCCAATTGATTAGCAACGGGGTGAAGTGAGTGGAGTCACGAGCCAGGACCGTGAAAAGTAATTTAAGTGTGTCGTGAAAACCTTCCGGTCCTGGACCGCGGTCCGTTTAAAAAAGTCCTTACAAAAAAAGTCGTTCTACCCTTAGTTCTTGAGTAAATATGTATATTTTTCCAAATACAACTTAAAATCACATTTTTATTCAATTTTCACGCCTATAATCCAGTTATTCGAAAACTAAAAGTAATACAACTTTTTTTTTAAACTCACTAATATTAGTATTATAGAACAACATGGCAATTTTAGATTTCGGAAGGAAAGGGGAAAAAATGAACTGCAAAGAGGATTTCCAAATTTATATGCACCAAATGAAAGCCTCTAATATTTTAAATACTACACATTTAAGTGAAAATAATCCTATTTTTAATTATATTGGAAACGTAAAAACTATATGTTTTTCTTCTTATGTCTAACAGAATGTTACTGTACTTGTAATTATTTAGAATCCATCCCTGCATGTGTTTTTGTTGTGTAAATAATAAATATTGATATTTATTTGTATTGAGATTTTGTTTTTCACCATGATCATGGAATAATTTCCGAAACTGGTCAGTAACATAAAATGATAAAAGGGTAGTTGGTTTTTATTTATTTTCTAGTATGATAACGATTGTTACAAAAAAATGTTGTATCACTCTTGGTTCTTGGGTTTTTGAATAAATGGATTATAGTCGTGAAAAATGAATAAACATGTGAGGTAGTACGACTGGTTTTGTAAGCAAATTTTTTGAAGAACGTATTTTTATTTGTGTAATACAGTTTGTTGGAACCTTTTATCTACTTCCGTTGTTGAGTTATGAGCGGTTCACTAAAGAGAATTTCCCCCCCTCACAGGTTGGGCACCACCTGGGAAGGCGACAACATACGTTTTTATGTTCACCTAAGTGGTCTTAACAATAATCAAAAATAAAACTGCGTATGAATGCAAGTGCATGCTCAACCCTGGTTAAGTGCTGTACTAAATCGGCCAAGTTCTTGCCCGCGCCCCGACCTCCCTCATTGTTTTGATTGTTGTCATCTCACTGTCCTCTGTCACAACATGTTTCTGTTGTATCTGTCATTTAGTACGATGTGTGCGTTTTAATATTGAGGCGATAGAAAGTGTACAGAAGTACAATATAAGTGATCTAAAACAAATTTTGTTCTGAAGGTAAACTGGCTATAACTATTTTCCTGCTGTTCATTCTCATTTGTAGTTTTCAGATTGTGAATAAGTTTAATATCGTGCATATTTTTGACATATTACGGGTGTTCTCTCTAGCCCTTCAGTTCTTGCTCAGAAATTATTTTAACTTAATCAAAGTTTATCGGAAAATTTAAAAATACATTTGTTAGATAAAAGAATAAATTCTACTTAATATTTAGCTAAAAATTCCATTTTTTAAGCTTTAAAATGTTAAAATTACCCCCCAGACCCCTTTGGGTGGTGTGGACCCCCTTGCTAAACAGTCACGAGCCGCCACTGTCCATAAAAAGTGATATACTATTTATTGAATTTTCCACATCTCAATTTATTAAATAAATTTGTCTGTGTATTTATTTGGGGATTAAGTGTTTCTTACTTTCTTACCAGGACGAGTATGAATTGAGATCAACCTTGCATAAAGCGCAATGGTGTGACGACAGCTCGCCCGACCCGTCAGAAACCACACCCTCAGAGCTGTGGTGGAACGGGTCGGAATCAAGTGATGACGAGTACAAACAGCTTTCCCCTAGATCGGCCAACCTGGCAACATCCTCTACCATCACCTCCGCTCAAGGCCACAACCAGAAGTCATTAGATCAAAGTCAAGAGCACAAAGATGTCAAATCATCTTTACACACTCGACGTTTGGCAGAGTCTGACCTTAGCTTGAGAAAACCTAGGGGTAACCACCTCAAAACAAATAAGCGGTGGAGAATTTTCAACGATGATGGTTCCTTCATTTGCACTAGGTCCCATCAACTTTTAAAGAGGGGGCTCCAGCATCAAGACCAGTCTCGGATGAAATCAACCCCTCACACAGCAGAGGGGTGTAGTCAACCGTCTCGCGCATCAGTGGTAACCACAGGGCCAGGTGAGACCAGAGAGGAGTTTGGGTCAGAGAGTGTTAGGCATAGATATGTTCATAAAAGGCATGAACCAGTCAACCTGCACTTCCCAAGTGAGCAACCAGCTCAAAGGCAGGAGCTTAAGAGAGTTGATGCACTGGCTCTGTTTGATCTACCAAACAGTTTGACTAATTCTTCTCTTGACAGAAGAGACCTGCCAACATGTTCCTCTGGAAAAGAAGATTCAATTTCGATGTTCACATCTGCTCACTTTCAAGATAAATTGGCTCAAAGACAGGATTATAAAAGAGTTGAACCACACGAATCGTTTGGCTTCTCCCGCAGGATGAGTGACTATGCTTTTGACAGTAAAAACCTGCCAAGATCTCATTATTCTGAACCAGTAGAATCCTTTTCGTTCAATACACCTGCTGAGGTAGAGAACTACTACTATTCTGATAGAGAAGAAGCCCTAGCTCGAGAACGAAGCTACCGTAATGAGATAGAGAATTATTACTATTCCGATAGAGAACAAGTCCTAGCTCGAGAACGAAGCTACCGTAATGAGATAGAGAATTACTACTATTCCGATAGAGAACAAGAACGAAGCTACCGTAATGAGATAGAGAATTACTACTATTCCGATAGAGAACAAATCCTAGCTCGAGAACGAAGCTACCGTAGTAAGCTAGAGAATTACTACTATCCCGATAGAAAAGAAGTCCTAGCTCGAGAACGAAGCTACCGTAATGAGCTAGAGAATTACTACTATTCCAATAGAGAAGAAGGCCTAGCTTGGGAACAGAGCTACCGTAGGGTCGAGTCACAAGATTCCACTAACTACTCTCGCAGTTTGACAGATTTTCCTCTTGAAAATAGGGATCTGCCAAGTCGTTACTATGAATCAGCAGAACCGATCTCATTTACAACCTCTGCTCCAACTTCACACTATCATGATGAAGATGCAGACCAAAGACAGAGCGGTCAGAGGTTCGAGCCAAAGCATTCTTACGAATACTCTCAAAACTTTGAGCCAAGAAATAATTTGGTACCAGCAAAACAAACCTCAATGATTAACTATCCTCAGATTTCACACTTTGTCGATGCAGATGAAGAGCTAGCTAAAGTACAAGACTGTCAAATGTCAAAAGAATCTAAAGTTGAAAGGAAAGATTTGCAGTCATTAAATCTCGCTTTGATTCCTGGTCGCCTTTTATACCGCCTTGCTAGCACATGCAGAAATATGACCACCACAGAGATACGCAATAGGAAATGGAGGATTCGCCTAGATGACGGTTCTTATATTCGTGTGAGACCTCACCAACTCCAGAGGCTGCTGGAAGATCGCAACCAATCACAACTGACATCAACCACGGAAACAGCAAACAAGCAGAGCCAGGAACAGTGCCAATCATCAACAGCAACTTCACGGCAATCACAACTGACATCAACCACGGAAACAGCAAACAAGCAGAGCCAGGAACAATCATCAACAGCAACTTCACGGCAATCACAACTGACATCAACCACGGAAACAGCAAACAAGCAGAGCCAGGAACAGTGCCAAACATCAACATCAACTTCACGGCAATCACAACTGACATCAACCACGGAAACAGCAAACAAGCAGAGCCAGGAACAGTGCCAATCATCAACGGCAACTTCACGGCCATCGCAGAGATTTGAGGAGTCGTATGAAGAGGAAGTTAAGCAAGAGCATTTTCTCCAGGGATCAGCAACTTCAACGCTAATCTCAGCGGATGGCTTAAGCAGGGAATCAGCTCCAAAACAAGAGCATCAGATGGTCAAGCCACGGGAGTCCTCTGGCAACGGGCTGAGACCCACAGCTGACCTGAGTAAAAGAAAACTGGAGGAGCTTAAGAAGCTTGCACCATCGCATGTGCGCAAACTTGTTGCTCAATACCAAAACATGAGTAGCAGAGAAAAAAAAAATAAGCGCTGTCGTATTTTCTTGAACGATGGTTCTTATGTCCGTCTAAGGCCACATCAGTTAGCAAATTTGTTCCACAGTTAAATTTTTGCTGTCTAAAAGATCTTAAGTTTTGTTATGGTAAAACAAAATCAACTAATTCAAATGTCTTTGCCGAAGACTTTTGTAAATGGTTAGCAATATCTTTTCATCAAATATAAACCTATTTGTTGTTAGCTGAAAGCGAGCATGATTTTAAACGGGTTATGGCATAAACCAGTAAAGTAATATTGTTATTTTATTTATTTTAAGGTTTCTTGATATTGTTGATTTAAAACTAGTTTTCCAGCATGCAATTTGATAAGTAAGCCTATTTAGTTAGTACTTATGCTTTATTTAGAAATAACAATTTTTAGTTTATCAAAATTAAAAATATACAAAGTATTGAGAACAGTGTGGGTATACTTTCAAGACCTCATCAGAGCATTCTTTCTACTTAATAAAATAAGATAGGAAAAAACCATTTTAGTAACAAAGTGTACAAGCATTTTTGCAATAATCAACATTTCTCTTTTCCTATTTGTTTTATAATTTAAAACATTGGAATCAATAAATGTTTCATTTTGAAGCATTTATAAATTTTCATACTTGGTTGAACATCTTTGGACATAGACAACCTAACACCTTCCAATGAGGCTGAGGCTTTGACTATCCAGCCTGGCAATTGTTGCAGAGTATAAATTATTGGTTAGTGAAGGCAAACTTGCTTCATCCACTTAAATCTCTCTTTATTCAAAGACCTTTTTGGTTTTCGAGAGAAAGTTTGTTAAACATTTTAACGCAACAAGGTTCAAAATGTACCATATTCCTACTGTGAATTTCATAGTTATGAGAACGTGGCAAACATTGGAATTTTGGAAAACATAAAACTAGCGTTTCAAATATGAAAAGGCAAGTAACGGTTAAAATACCTAAAGAGACAAAAGGGTCACAACAGGTATGTTCAAATCGTAACCTAAAAATTGTTCAAAACTGCCATTTTTTTGTTAAACAAAAATGTGTGATTTTTTAGATTCAGCACAGTTTTTCCAAAATACCATGACATACAAAATTGAAATACTTAGGCTGTAAAACATCTAGTTTACTATAAGTTAACAACTTGTGTAATAAAAAGATACCAGATGTTATCTTACAAATACAATCAATATTTAAAAAAATACTATCCCAACCTAGTTTTTGTCCAAGAATAAGACCAGAAATTTAAAACTGGGCTTTTTTATGAATGGTATTATTATCAATACTAATGGATATGTTTTTCACATCTAAAAACTCAATTACAAAAGATTTTTCATAATCAATTTTTTTAAATTGGGCTCTCAAAGTAGTGAATACATCTGGTAACTTTCTCTTAGGCAAGTATCCCTAAGTTCTCAAGTTTTTACAACCAAAATTTAAATTAGTATCATCAGCGTACGGATCATGGAAAAATTCAATGAATACTTTTTTTTTGGGTGGACCGATGTTTCTAGGTGTCAAACGCGGCAACGTAATGTCTTGACCAAGTCAAGCATCCAACTATGATCATTTGTAAATAGCATGAGAAACTGCAATTACTATAATTTCTGTACTGTATATACAGATTGTATCAATATTATGTAGATAAAGATTTTGATAAATATACATAAAATAATAAAACCAGTATCCAAAGGTAAGTTTTAAAGTATCATAACATAAGTTAATGTTAAGTAATGTAAAATAACAATTAAATATAAAATATTAGGTAATAGGATTTCAAAATATAGAATAACATATTTATTTTGAAATGTTGTTTTTCCGAATAAAGATGAGTGCCACATAAAAAAGATTCATATTTATCTATAGACTTTTGTTTCGGCAAATCTGATAAAATATAAAAATGATTTGGATCATGGGCTCTCAGGCTTTTAAGAAAAATTATTTTTAATAAAGCAAAATTTAAAAATATATATTTTTGAACAGAATATTAATAGTTTTATTATTTGTTATCTGAATTTCAATTAAATGCATTTTTGGCACTCTCATTGGAGTGGGAGGTGGTTGAGTACAAGTGGTAGTACCACTGTGTTATACAGAGATATCCAAAAGTCTTTAAATTTTAAACCGTTTGTACTTAAAATTTGTGGTTAATGTTATACACCAGAGTCCCACTAATCTGAACTAACTGGGGCCGGACCCTGTTCGGATTAACAAAAATTCGGATTAGGCGGATTTTTGGCACATATTGGTGCATTTATTATATATTGACCCTATAAGGTTGTATATTACTATGAGGGACTAATATTTTATACATAAATGTAAGAAATTATGTATTTTAATCCTATAGTACTCTGCAATAATAAACAGCGCGGAATTAACGTACGCGGGCATTATAAGGATGGCTGTGGCCTTAGAACATACCTGCGTAACACCAGGACACTGACCTTTCCACCACAACCCCTGTGCCCAGGCCTGGAATTCCAGGTAGAAAACAGTACGGTCATCTGCTCTTAAAACAAAGGATGACTCACCGTGCCATACCGTCAGCGTGTTTTGTTTAAAGCTATTTTTTGAGCGCATATCTGCGTGTATGATGCGTCATTATGAGTGCTGGTTCGTTATCAAAGACATACAGTATGCCATTACTTGGCAAACTAGTTTTATTTATTTTACCGACTCAACAATTTTATAATTTTCTCCCTCCTAACAGTGTTTGAATTAGGCTGATTTTCGGATTAACGGGTTCGGATTAGCAGGAATCTGGTGTATATAGTTTTAAGATCAAGACAATAGAGCGTCATCGCAAGGAAAAGTGTCATATTGAATCATTTTAACTTATTTTTAACTTTCAAGCTAGTTCTACAAAATTAAGGGTAGAAAATTGTTATTTTTAAGCATAGTAAATTTCTCTTCCAGAACGCCTAAAGACGTGTTTCATAGGTTAGGTTTTTACATTTTCTCCGAGGATTCCCGACTTCTTCCTGGGGGTATTCCAGACTCCCCAGTATGTTAGCCCCTTAATTTGGATAGTTCCTATCAATATAAGACAAGTATATTCTGTTGCAATATTTAATGTTTACCAGCATGAAGTTCAATAATTAGGTTCTATGTTATGTAACAAAATTATATACTTTAAGTGGTAAATGGTTTTTTTTTTGATTCTAAACCAGCTATGTTGGGCATAGGCTTATACATTTTTAAGATTCATTACTTACTTAACTTTAGCTGTTGAAACTAAAAAGTAAGTTGTAGTATTACAAGTTCATATTTCAATGATTCTAACACAGCTTGTTTCCAGGTGTACACGAGTCCTTTCGGCACTTCCAGCAATGTAGAAAATAAGGCAAAACCTGCTCAGGCTGATTACAACTCTAATATTTTACTCATAGCGAATTGGAATTTGGCACTTTCAGACAAAGCAAGCTCTAAACTCTCAGAATCAGGAGTTCCTATGATCATGATAAATAAGTCTGTGGAAATGTACGACATTGTGTGTCTTCAAAATACACAGATGAACTGGGGCGACCACAAGTATGGAAGGTATTCTTGGTACACCTCCGGGAGTTTAGGAAACACAAACCACGGGGTCGCAATTCTAGTCAACAATCAAAACAAAGATCTGAAACTTTCTCAAATTAACAGGTTGTCGGAATGCGTTTGTGCGGCTATGTTCATCTACAAAGGCAAACCATTCAAGATCGTTTGCTGCTACTTGCCACATGCTGGTAATCCGTTGTGTCCATCAGTGAAATCAACCATTGTAACCCAACTTAGTGAAAATAACATGTTCACGATTCTTCTCGGCGACTTTAATGCGGAGATCGGAACTTCGGATTTAACTCCAAACGATATACCAAGAATGGGAAGTCAATATGCTGAAAAGTCTAACGAAAACGGATTATTTATCATATCTTTGTCTAGATCAAGCAACCTTACGTTGGCTTCTTCTTCGGAGTTGGACAGAAGTAATACAAAATACCACGTTTTTGTCAATCCAATCGACACTTTTGAGTGTAAAGTTTTCAACTTGAAAAAAGCTAACAGTCCTGCATTTGCCCACGCCATTTTAAAGTTTGTCTTAAGGCCCATTCTAAAAATGATCAAAATCAACCTGAACCATGCTCAACAAGTACTAATAAACGAGTCACAGCCAGAAAAACGAGTCCACCCATGAAAATTTGTGGAAAACTCAAGGATCCAATGTTGACGAACAGCAAATTTCATCACAGGAGCAGGCAAGTAAAAATTCAACTGAAAAGTTATTTTCTTTACAGGGTGTCCCAAAGTTAAAATGTTGGGTCTATGATTGATTGATTGTAGCTCTAAACTAGGTTTCGAAGCATTTTGTGTCTGCAGTTGCTGTCTACAAATAATAAGGAGTCTACTATTCGACTGCAGAGATAAAGCAACGTCTCATCCTTGTTTACAAGAATAAGAGTGATTTCCAATCCCAATCTGGGGAACTCATTGCAGCCAACTTGACATAGGGAATGTGCAAATCACTATTAATTTTAATGTGTAGGTTTGAAAATGATTTGGTTGTTCTCAAAGTGAGAAAACATATTTTGTATGCTAACTGATATGTTTCATGTTGTTTTGCAGAATATGATCAGTGCAACCGAAAAGTCAAAAGATTCCCAAAGCAATTTATTTAAGAGAGCTTTTCAAGAAACAAACACAAATCCTTTTGAGAAGGTAAAGAACATTACTCATGTAGGATTTGTTCAAGTATAACAATAAGATTTTCTGACAACGGAAAAGTATGATACAGTATAAGTGTCTTTGCAGTTCGCCTTGCTGAACGTTGTCTAGTTCATTGCATCAGTATTTGACAGTGAAAGCTTGTAATGAGGTAAAGTTCTGCTTTCACAATTCTGAGGATATTAAGCAATGTTATGAATTTTGCGTCAACCGTGACAATTTATTATTGTTCCAGATTTATATTTCAAACATTTTGAAAACTTAGGTACTTTTTAAAATAAAATTTTGAGGTGCTAAATTATGATTTCATTAACACAACAATAATAATACCTAATAATAATAATTAATTAATTAATCTTTAGTTCCAGCCAAAGTTATCGAAAATGGATCCAAACACAACAAGCAGCTTTCAAAACACCCAATCAAAGCTTGTGTTTGCAGAACAAACTATTGATTCCAGCGTAATCCAACGATCAAACTTGCAACTTAGGACGCAAGGTTACAGAGCCAAAGGTAGAAAGAACTTGCAATGCAAACATAACAGAAACCAAGCAGATATTGGAGCGTAAGCCAGTCAGTGGTGATACTCTAACAACTGTGCAAGATCAACTAATGGTAATTAACTATTTACACGTTATGTCTTGATTTTTAAATAATTTGTTTTTAGTAATTTTTGCTGTTGTTCTTAATATTTATATTTTAGTTAAGTAATTTTTTCTTTAGGTATTTCTAATTTTCTACATATGCTTTGAAAGATTGCCTGATCATGTAAACTCCCCTTCTTTTAGGTATGAATTTTAACAAAGTTTAAAACAGTAAGTTATGACTTGTAAAGAATCAGCAAAGAATTGGTGTTTTAATTACTATTCTAAATAAATAGATGTTCTAAATTAAGTCAAATAATAATTGACAGTGGCTGAAAGTTTTGAGACATAATTTTAAAATGCTGGTAACAAGAATTGAAAGTTATGCATACGTTTTTCTTCCAAACCTATTTGTTAAAAAAAATCATGTTTAAATTTTATTTAGGAATTAATGTCAATTTTATCAATTATAACATTTTTTAAGTTTCAACGTTTAGAAATTGCTTGTATTTTTCCAAATAAAAACTTCAAGTTTTTCAAGTGTTTCTCACCAGGAGGGAAATGTCCAGTTCAGACTACCTCTACTTAAAAGCGAAAGAAAATATGTTTTACACAATTTAATTCAAACTCTTTCGCCGGCAGGAAGTGAAGCTAGAATTCGGAGAAACAGTAAACGTATGGGTTTACAACAGCGAATGCTTATTACGTCTGATTCCGCAAACTCTGGATTCATTCTACGCATCGATCGGCTATCAGCTGTTTCCTTGTATCACTTCAGAGTCAGAGTTGGCCGACCTGTCCAGAGTTCTTCAACAGCGGACGATAAACTTCATCAGGAGCAAGAAGCATTCGTTCTTCAACGACATTTGCAACTTGTACAAAGACCTCTTCCCGGACCATGGATACGACTCAGACTTTGCGTTCGAGCACGGTTGCCTGTACCTTCTCAGCAAATCCGGGGGAGGGACTGGAGAAAGAATAACGGCTCAAGCCATTGCTTCATTGTTTACAATTCCTATTGTGATTTTGGAAGAGTCAAAGTGTGAACAAGATAGACTAACTCTCGGTCCTTTCATGGAAATCCTACCTGAGTCGGGAAAGTCGCTGGATGACTATGGTACGGTTATTGTTGTATTGAAGCGCAAAATACCTGAAAACCATTATGACATATTTTCAAATTTAAATGAACCTGTGAGTGAGTTTTTGAAATTGGTGAATAAAGCTTTGCCGAGCAGTGGAAAGAGATAGGCTAGCTAAGTAAGTTTTAGTCTATAAAGAAAAGTTGTTGATTGTAAGAACTAAAAGTACAGTCTTCCGATTGTTATAATGTAGTTCTTGCATTGCTAAATTATTTTCCTGTGATAATACACTGCTTTTTATTCTTAAAAAGCTTTCTTATTTTCTAATTATAATTATTTTTCAAACAAAGGAAATTACTATGGGCTGAGTTGCAACAGTTAGATAAATCTTATGACACTGTAACGGTCAATATGACTTAGATATTTTTGCAAGGCAATTGAAGCAAAACTTTTGTAAAAGATAATTTAACTTAATAACTATTTAAATGAAAAAAGATTTTTGTATTCAAGAAAATTTTGCATGTGAATAATTTAATAGGCAGAAAAACTTAAGTTCTAAGAGCTTGAAATAAAACTTTACGCTTATGTTGGTTTGTAGCAAAATTGTATATAATTTAAAGTTTGGTTACAATTTGTCTTTATGGTTTAATCACATAACTGTGTTGTTCATGTACATGCCTATGTAAATATATTTGTTTATGTAAATTTTATAAGTATAATAAAAGCATTAGTTCAATGTACAAAATATACATTTCAATAGAGTGTGTCAATCTTTTCCAGTTTTCTCTGCATTTTATTGTATTTTCCTTTTTCCTCACCGACCCGGTATGGAAAAGCAGAGGGGAGTTAAACAAGGAACTCCACAGTTTATTGACTATAACTAGTCTAACGGTAAATAGGTTGCTATTTTAAAAGACTGTTTTAAAACAGAAAAAAGTTAGATGTTTGAAACCAGTTTGAATCCAAAGTACTGAAAATAGTATTGCTATTTGCTATCTTTAAAATATAGGTATTGCAATTTTTGTTTGAAGAGTAAATACCATTTGATATTGCATCGAACAATGTTTTGACCCTTTTTTAAAATTTTCTGTATGGATTTTCATCCCCCTAATGTCACGCAAGGGCAGGCCTGATGAGAAGAATGTTACATGAGAATCAATATATCATATGTGTGTCACTTTCCGACATTTCAGACATACTGATACTGATTGTACAGGGTGGACCAATAAGAACAATACAATTTAAAAATTCTATAAACAGATAATGTTTAATATTAGACGGCTAAATATTGTATAGAACAATAGGGTATTTTATGGAATAATTCAATAAATTTATTCTTAGAAGAATTAAATGTAATAAAATATAGAAGTTTAATTATCTTCATAAAAAAAATGATACTAAATTATTTTGATTAAAACAAATATAAAAATAAAGCTACTAATTTTACTTGAAAGAAGTCATTTTTTGAAAACAACATCCCTTAAGTGCCGACCTTGAAGAAGCTTAAACTCTTTATTCGCTAGAAAAGGACTGCTTCTTGCGCACTAATCAAGATTTTCTGGAGTACTGACTGTTTTAGCACTTCCAACGATTTTCTTCAGTGTAGTAGCAGTATTTCTGAATAAACTTTCCAGTTTGTAATTGTTTTACGTTAAAGTAGGATCCAAACAATTTTTGAACTTTAGCAAAAACACCACTGTTGCTCAGAATTCTACAATGCCATTTCAACTAAAATGGCAGAACTTTATTGAGATTATAAACAGATGACGATTCATTGTCGTCACATTAACTGTATGAGAGCGTTAACAAATCGTATCATTCTCATTGATCCACCCTGTATGAATGGGAGTAACATTTACTTACCTATAAGGAAGCAGTCTCTAACCAAGGAAGAGTTGAAGTGGAGCCAGCTGAGACATAATGGTTACATAGACTGCAACAACAATGGGTTAACAAATGCATTTAATTCAATAAAGTTCACAAATCTTACACATTTGTATCCATCAGGTGACTAGTTTTCAGGATTGATTTTCTTCACAGCTGTTTTTATTTGTTCAACTACAGTTTGAACATCGTCTTTGGAAGTAGATCTTCCTACACTGATTCTTATAATGGAACGAGCCAAGTCCTTGGTACTCCTGAATTAAGTAAAACTTCTGTAAACAGAAAAAAATATATTATACATATGGAAAGAGTGAAATTATTGTGACAACCTCTTTTAACCAAGCACCTTCAAATTGTAATTTTGGTATTTCCCCAGAAGAAGCCTTGGATGAAATTACAATTTACAAATAAAAAGAAGTAAATTTTAGAGAGGTATTTATTATAAACACATTCTTGTAAAGAATGGGAAAAATTCATTAGCTTAGAAATTGAATGCCAAAGACAGGCTGCCGATTATCATAAAAATGGAAACAGTGAGGTTGAGAGATCTACTAGATGCATCCTAAATTTGATAGATGAGATGGGGGAAGAATAAAGATTAGCAAACCTATCGCGGATGGATATCAAGTTCGACTCCGGAGCTCCTTACTATGAATTTGTTAAATGACTATCTGGTAACACTAGGTAAAGGTCTGGGTTGAGTAGTACAGAGGACTTTGTTTTTAACATCATCTTGTTAAAGAAGGACAGACTTTACTTTTTTTTAAATATAGACAAGTTAGAGGCTGCTGTCGCTAACTTGTAGTAAAAAAAAACACCATGTCAAGGAGAAGGATCAGTTTTAATTAATACCTCAAGAACGTTATGTGTTAAAAAGGTTTTTCTTTGTTCCCCTATGTAGGGTTTAGCAGTTGTTCTGTATAGTAGGTATATCATGTACATATTATTTTCCACTCATAGTAGTCTTGACTACTGCAGAAACCATAGTTTGAATTATCTATGCTGGTTACCAATCAGAGGTTATTATTTCTGGAGCACTTACCCTCATCATTATTTACCCTGACAACACTGACCTGAGAGAGTGCTCTGGTTGTGGCAGGCGGCTGGTGCTGGCGAGTAGCCGCGGGCACTGCTCCAGGAGTTGCAGGCCGGACAGACAGCTGCGGGGAAAAGACAAACTTGCAGTGTTCGGCAGCCGCTCAGCATCCTCACAGTTCACCACAAAGTCCACACCCACGGCCTAAAGTTGAACATGTGTTGGTACGAGAAACTGAGCACACTAGTGGAACTTTACAGTTTACTCCTTCTGAGCTCTCTACTGATCCTCTCCCATCCTAGTCTGGTGGCAACCTTGATTTGCCTTTTACTTTGAGTTGGTGTATGAGAGTTTTTCTCCAAGTATCTGTTGGCTGCCAAATTGCCTTTTTCCTGCAAAATTCCACTCCAGTGCTTTTTTAGCATTGGATGGAACAAGCTCATGTTACATAAAAATTCAGGAATAATGCTGAGTGGATTTCAAGCCATTATCATACTTCCATTTCTATGGGAAAAATTTTATAATCTAATCAGAACATTTCTACTATGCCACAGCTAAGATTCTTAGAAGCATTTTCCAAAGAATGGCAACTAGAAAACACTAACATTTTACTAAAAGCAAATTTTTGAACTAAACTTGTTTTATAGTCCATTCATAGAGACAGAACAGAAACAAGACTCAAACAAACGCAGATTTGGTCTTATTATTTAAACTAATTTTTAATTCAAATCAATCCGAAATTAAAATATAATATAAATAAAAATAGCAGACCTGAAGCTGTTGCAGCAGATAGTCTCTGATCTCTTTCATGTGAGTGGCGTACTCGGTGAGGTTTGTGCACACAAGTTGAGCTGCTGTTCCTAAGCCTGCAATCATGGGTGTGTTCTCCGTGCCAGGCCGGAGTCCCTTCTCCTGCCCCCTCCCCTCATTGCCAGCGGGCTGACAGGTGCCTCTGTACCGGCCTTGCGTGCATACAAGGCACCCACTCGAGGCCCGTAGAACTGTCAATGCAACAGGTGGAAATTAGTGTTGTCATGAATTTTCCTTGATTTGTTAACCATGTTTGGTATAATTCATTTTAGTTTACAGTATGAGTTTCATGAAATCATTAGAAGTATAGTTGATTGTTTGGTAAAATTACAACTCTTTAATTAACTTTTTCACTTGATTTTGTTAGTCTGTCAATTAAAAAAAACACAATTTCCAGACAAATTCAACAAGTTAAAATTGTGTTGTAGGATATGAACTCATTTCAATCCACTAATGCCTGTGTGCAGTTCTTTGGACAGTTGAACCTTAAAACTAACCTCAATAAATAAAAAATGTTATACTTTAACGTCGGGATCCAAAATAACGTTGAGACCCCTTTAGTCCTGGTGAATCCTATTGAAGAAGTAAATTATTTCAATTTTTTAGGGATCAATTTGGATAAAAAACTTACATGGGATGTTCACATTAACCACGTCTGTAGCAAAGTTTCAAGTGATATTTTCTTGCTGAGAATTATAGCCTATTATGGTATCATCCATCCCCATTTACAGTATGGAACATGCTTATGGGGAAACTGTGCCAAAACAAAAATCAATTGAGTTTTTATTTTACAAAAATACGCCATTAGAATTTTGGGAAACGTTAAACAAAGAGACTCTTGTCAAAATTTATTTGAAGAATTAGAAATTCTTACATTTCCATCGCTTTATATTTACAAAACTGTACTTTTCACATTAAATAAATGCAATTTGGTCCAAGGCAATGAAATTCATAGCTATGATACCCGATCAGTAAATAACTATAGAATCGGATATCATAGACTTGAAATATTCAAGAAATTACCATCACAAGCTGGAGTATTATTGTTTAACAAACTACCACATCAAATTCAAAATCTTCAAGGGTCAAAACTATTCAAAACTGAACTTAAAATTATTTGACCTCCAACATCTTTTATAGTGTGGAAGAATTTTTAGATCATCCGCCTACCACTTGAAAGGTCTGGAACTTATTGTGTTGATTAATAGTATATTAAGTAATAAAATGAGTTAAATGGCTAGAGGCTTGTATTTTTAATTAAATAATATTAAATGTTATCTTTTTTTATAAACCAAAACAAAGATTTTTGTAATGTTTAATAAATAATTATTAATTGTTAATGTTTTTTGGCCACCTCAGGACCAAACTTTCAGCCAAACTAAAAAATGGCAAAATTATCTGAAAATATGGGAATAAGGCATTTGGGGGCCTTTGAGAGCTCCAAAACTGACATAATTAGGCTTGTAGATGTAGCCTATTTTTAGACCACAGGTGGCTGGCCAGACCTTCTAAAGGCCAAAGGAGAGGGAGTCTACTGTATATCATATTTATTATCAAGTAAAACAAAATAACTATAATCTAGTTCTTTCCTGTTCACACTGTGTCCAAACTTCATAATTAGGTTGAGATACTTCGGCCTCGCTATGGAGTACCATGTTCAGTCACTGACTGGCTGATTGGCTTCAGTCAACTGTAACTGAAGATCTCTACAGCAGTCTGTACATACCGTTCTTCTTTTGTGCCTGTCCACAGCGAGGCCGAAATATCTCAACCTAATTATGAAGTTTGGACACATTGCATTTGTGATTAGCACTCTCACCTTGTGTCCGACAATTGTCAAATAATCTACCCCAAGCTCTTGGACGTCAACGTTCATCTTGCCGATGGTTTGCGCAGCGTCAACGTGAAACCAGACTTTGCACTTTCGTTTCTTATTTATACTTATGAGTTCCCTGCAAATCAATTCATCAAGCTGCTTAGTTATGGTGACTAGGGCCTCAGTATAGTCACTTCTTTAAACTCCTGAAAGAAAAGTCAGAGAGCACAAATTTAAAGAGCATTTAAAGTAATTTATCAGAAGACAAACCTTTACGTTAGTTTTGATTTTTGAAGACCAAACATAATCTACTGTGTTAACCTAAAGATAATGTTATGATAAGTAGATTGCGCATAGATACCACAAGGGTGAGGCACTCGGTGAGACAGCAAAATCAACGTAGTTCGGCAGCTCAAGCACAGAGCGCTGCCATCTCTTGCCGTTTTTATCTCCCCTCGGCTCCACATGCTCGAGTTTGCCTTATGTCAATGAAATGTGACCAAATTGTGCGATTTTTGAAAACGAACAAACTCGCGCGTGCATCAGTGACTCTACTTGAAACTCTTAAAAGAACACCCTCGCAGCGCTATCTGTGCTTGGGCTGCCGCAAATATGTTGATTTTCCTACTCAGCCATTGGGCATCTATGCGCAAACTACTTAGCATAATATTGTCTTTGGTTAACCCTTCGAAATCAAACTAATGACAAGTTGTACTACAGTATGTTTATAAATGCACAATTGAGGTCAATTTACTGCACATATTGTAAATCACCTATAGCTTGGAATAATGGAAATTGAAAATGCTTACCATACCTGCCAATTTTATCTATGGGGAAAACTACTCCAGTCTCATTATTGGCCATCATGACTGTGATCAAAACTGTGTTCGGTTTGATGTTTGCAAGAACCTCTTCAATTCTCAAGCATCCATTACGTTTATCCACTGGCACTTCGGAAAACTCTGAAAATCATTAAGTTATAGAAGCAGGTAATTAAAATTAACCTACACCATATTTTAATTGATCTGTTAGGTAAGTTACTGACTAAATTCTTTCTCAGATTGAAAACTGTACTTAAAGCAAAACAGCTTCTCATCTTCAACAAGCTGTTGATAAATAGATTTTACATTTGAATTTATTTGAATAGGTTCATTTTTGTTATTGCTTTATCTGACTTGACTTGAACTCTCTTCAATCTGTCTAAGTGTTTTATTGGAAGATAGGACTTTAAAGTCCTAACTTCGCCACCAATAAAGATGTTTTTCTTTTAATTTAAATCTGAACTATTTGGTAAAGTTTTCCATGTATTTTGGTTCCAAGTTTTTTTTGAAGAGACAAGATATTTACGTTTTGAAACAAGATCAATACGGTAATTTTTTCCATTTTAACAGACTTACCAATAAGTTGTTTGGAGGCCAGATATTTCACCGGTGCACTGGTAGCGACGTGTTCAACATTTGACAAAATGACATGTGGAGTTTCAAAATGGTTTCTACCCCACTCCACAGCACTGTGAATGGCCATGTTGTTGCTCTAAAACAGGTAAACACATTAACAATAGATTCCTAATTAGTGTGTTTGGTCATAGTTCTGGTTATGTGATTTGTGAAGTACTTTTTCAAAGGCCTAACAATTAAAAAGTTAATAATGTACGATTTGTTTACTTTTGGTCTTTTCAAATTCTGCCTCCAGTAAGACGAGGTTAAAAAGAGCATAGGATATGTTACTAAAAGTGCTGTTCTGTGGCAATTTCACACAATATATAAAAAATAATTTTGTTAAACAACAAACATTTGGTGCTATGGATGGTTACATACCACTTAGAAGTAAATTTGCTGCTTGATATGCAGGTCAAAGTTTTCAGAGTAGTGACAAAACTCTTTTCCGATTGTTTACGGGGTGTCAATACTGACAAGTAACCGTAGAACTGACAAAAATAGTAGAAGAGTAATTGGTTCTATTAAAGTTTACAAAACTGAAGTGTACTTGAAAGTAAATACCTCAGTACCGCCAGAAGTGAAGATGATGTCTTGAGGACTTGAAGCATTTATCATCCTCGCAACATCTACTCTAGCAGTGCTGATACTCTGCCGAGCCTTTGCCCCGAGTTTAGAGCTTGAACTCGGGTTCGCCCAGTCTTCTGCCAAGCAACGAGTTATCGTCGAGATCACTTCAGGCGCTAGAGGGTTGTAGAGTTGTAATCTAAGTACACTTCTGCCATTTCTGCAAAAATACAAGTACTTAAAGTATTGGGGCTTAGAATAGACCATCTGGGGCCTGCGAGAGTAACAAAGTGGCTTGTGAAGGTGGACTGGGACGAGGGGGGTGTGCACTTTGCAGTGGGGCGCTGTGGCAACTGTGGTTGGTGATTGAACTAGTGTTTTTTTTTTATACAACAACTGCGTTTTTTTCCATTGTTTATAAGTTATGACAATGCCAAGCATTTTTTCCGGAGGGAATGTGTTACCCATCATAGGGGCTTCGTATAATATAAGAACACCTCCTATTCTATGTGAGACTCCCTTTTCTTCATTTGCATGATCTTCCAAGGTTTACCCACTAAGCCCTCCTGCGTTTCTATTAGCTAGAGTTGGTATTGTCACAGGCATTGCTTTAGTCCAGTAATGTCATTTATGATTCTTGCTCACAGTACATACTGTTCACAGTAGTATTTCTTCATCCTTCTTCTACAGAAGATCACTCTCAGTAGAAAACCAGTAGCTTAGCCGGATCTGTGGCAGTTAGTATCGCGACTCAGAGGCTTCGTCGATGGCAGCTAGGTAAGGTCGAGGTTAAGTGGTAGAGGACTTGGTACTCCTAACTTCACCTTGTTAAACAAGACAAACTTTACCTTTTTACCTTTACTCTCACCATCTCTCTAAATGTCTCCCATTTCTCTAGTGTCTTGTCTGTCAAGTTTTCTAATGTGACATCTCCTAGTTCAACCAGGTATCTTCTCCTCAGCTGGTACGATCAGTAAATACGATTCTAAGAAATGTCAAGTGAGTGGATGGGGGAAGAATCTTTGGTTCTTGATATTACTTGATATACAAGAGCTGCTTTTGATAAGCTGTTTGTTAAGCTCTAAGTCCTAAAAACAATCTTCGAAAGATCGTTTGTATATCTTGGCTTTTTAATGTAACAAAAAAAGGTAAAAGAGTCAGTAAACCTAAAGTTATTTGTCAAGAATTTGAAGAATTGGTTACTATTGATAAGTTGGAAGTATTACAATAGACAAAATAGATCTGGCCACATTAAGCCATTTAAGTTTTATACTGTAGAAATGTACACAGTAGAATAAGAAACATGTTTAGTCTTGTAACTCATAGACATACAATCCACCAGCAAGTAGTTTTGTTCTATTATCATAAACACTGCAGTGATCCGCGCAGTTTATCTGTCAAACATTGACTGTAATTTTAAGATTGTTTGGTTTTTAAAGTTGTGCTGGTCATCGCTACTTGATAAGTTAACCAGAATGTTATCTTTTTCTGATGAATAAAATTCTTTTTTTTTAATTGAGAGTAAAATCACAAAACTTTGTTAAGTTGATATAAACCAAGATATAGTCAGGGATAATATTTAGAGCCTGCCCTTGAAAAGGAACAAACTAGCCAATACAACATTCAAATTGGTCTTCATGTCAGCAAATTTGTACTAGGTTAAATTACCCGACTAGAATAAAGACAGGAAGTATTTAGCTTTACAATTCAACCTAGGTTGTTATTGTAACTACTGTATTCATATTCAAAATTAAATAGTTGATACTACAATTGCTTGACAGATAACAACAGACTACAACTACTTCACTAATGTAATTGATATAACTATAACTTATTTATAATGGAAGGCGGTGTCGTTCCTTACTCACTCTTAGTTAAACCAATCAAGTCCGCTGTAAACTACAAGGTAAGAATTAACTATTTAGAACTTTATGCTTATAGCTGAATTACACTACTGTATAATAAAATATATTGGAAATGTTTTAGATAAGGGAATATTGTACACAATCATTGTAACACTTTTGTAGATGTGTATATACCATTATTGATTATAACTGAGCATGTAAATTGTAAATAGACTGTAACAATCAGGTTTAATTTCTATCATTATTTTAAGCAAACCGAAGTTATGTTAAAAATCAACTATTTTAAATTTTGAAGGGGAGAATATAGAAACTTGACTATACCCGGTTTTACTCTCAGTTGGCAGCATTGGCCTTACGGCAGGAACATATTTTTAAATATTGTTCTTATGAAACAAAAAACAAATTGGTCACTGAACAAATTTAATAACAGTTCAAAAGTATACTAATACAATGTTGAAAGTTCCATTTTTCTATTAAATTTCTGTGTAGTCCTAGGTATCATCATTCTTAATTAGGTTGGACTTTGCAGAATCAACTATATTATATGTTTTTTATAGAATGCAGGCACGCTTCCTTATTCTTTGTACTTTGATTGCTGTTACTTCCGCTGCAGAAAAACTATGTACTCAGATCAAAGTAATGAACAAACTGTCATCATCTGTAAGTAGCCGACTTGAATCAAATATCTTTTTATGTAGCTTTTAGAATAATGATAAACAAGTTTTGCTTTCGTTAAACTTAATATATTACCCAATAATAATAAAATATTGGTCTTTAAGGTTAAATTGTGTAGTCTTTATAAATTATAAATTAAAACAACAAAAATAAAGTAGAAAAATAGTTTGAAATATTCTAGCAACGTTTTTCAAATAATATGATTTTAGATTGCTGGACGTTGGTTCTTAGTGGCAGCTAAAAATCGGGAACTAAACAGTGGAACTCAACCCCGAATGTCTACTTGTGGAGGAAAAAGTAAGTTAACTACTCGAATAATAACTTGAGTATATAAAAATAAAACTAAGGAAATAAAAAACAAAACTTGTCTACTGAGGCAAAGTTAGGAATTATAAGAGTCCTCAAACCAATCAGCTTTGGCTTAATGTTCTTGCATTAGTCTTTTGAGCATAACAGTTTCATTGGGGACTGTGGAAATAGATTGACGTCACTCCACTGAAAATAAACATATATTTTATATCAAAGTCAAAATATTTGTATAACATACTTAATCAGGCATGAAATACAGTAGTTGCAATAGTTAAATTTTATTTAATGTTTCTCAGGAAGAAATGGGTTACGCATCTAGGGGTTCTGCTTTATGCACGTTTCAGCTCCTTGTGTGTGTGTCCTATGATTTCTGGGTAATCCTTTAGCTAAATGTATCCTAGGTTTACCTCCTGCACTTCTTCCACTAGAGCTGGAACCACCAAAGTTATTACATCAGTCTAGTAACTAAATTGCTTTTCCTCTTGTTTACTGATGTCCAGCTTAAGTTTTCTTATGCCTCATGATCTCCGCCATCTCTGCCACTATGTTCCACTGACTGTAGCCATCAAGCATCTTCACTAAGACGTTAGCATATGTAAGTATCATCTAGTCGTCAATAGTCATGCTCTATCTCACAGTACCTGCTGTTCTCGAATTGCACTTTCTGCACTTTCAGTTCACAAACAATGATATAAATAAAATGTTCAATGTATCACCACAAGTACTCCATTTACATGGTGAACTTGTTCAGATATTGCCTTACCATGTTCATGCTCCGGTATTGATATCAATTACATGGTGAACTTTTTCAGATAACGCCTTACCATGTTCATGCTCTGATATTGATGTCAATTACATGGTGAACTTTTTCAGATAACGCCTTACCATGTTCATGCTCTGGTATTGATGTCAAAGACTTATCATCAGACAATAATTACGTCACTTACAATATTACCAACTTCTCGTTTAATATGACGTGAGTAAATGTCTTATGTTTGTTGCTGATGGTGCGAGCATTTCAGAGTTTGAAATATTGTTATGGACATTTTCCATCACTAGTGAATAAGAACACAACAATTTTATTTCCACCTGAAGATGAGAATATGCCACGAGCCTTTTCTTTACCAAAACAAATTCGTTTGTAATTGTCAATAAATCATTAAACTTTAGTAAATATTTATCATCTAGACCTACATGAATCCAAAACTACACATTTTCCAAGTTTCACCTTTCTACAAAATCAATTATTTTAATAGATTATTAGTTCACAATCAAGATCATAGTTAACAAAATCAATATGTGGTTGTTTTGTTAGGTCTGAGAAGTACAATTACATGCAGTTTTCAATGAGCCCTCTCTATAACGTATCTGATGCCAGCTACAACTTGATTTCGTATAAGCGGTAAGTTGCTTGATTTCATGCTTGTTGGTTGCACAAGGCTTAAAGTAAAGAAACTTGTTATACCTTGGACATAGTTGTACTATTGTCTACTAGTTAAAGTGAAAAAATTAGTTACATAGTTTACTAGTGGATGCTTATACCAAATGTATTTTTCTATTTACATTCTGAAGGGCATTCGGGCCTAGAATGTCGCTCGGAGACTGATAAAGAAATGACTCTCATCAGGTATTGTTTGGCAACAGCACAACCATCGAAATTACATACTAAGCTAAAAATGCCTTGCTTATTTACTTTAGTGATACCCTTTGGACTCCACGTTTTAGTGAGAGTATATTATTCCGTGAATGCCTACCTCAATCACACTCTGTCAACTGTCCAAGAGTGTTAAAGCTTTTACGGTGTTTGGCATGGTCTTGTCCGCTTGAATAATCAACAATAATAAAATGTATACAAAGATTGATAATTGATAATAGGTGGATAGTTTTTCTTGCGTAGCAAAACATTTCAATGTTCAACTACACAGTAACATTCAAACTCTCAGCTGTTGTCAAAAGCTGTTTGATCAAACTACTCTGGCTGACTGATTGGCCTGTTGCATTATGGGTTCTATTCAATTGGTTTTATGATTCTGTTAAAATCAGCCAGTGGCACCGAAAACATTAAAATGTATCCTGCTTAAAACTAGGAATAGGGTAAACTCTGATCTTAACTAGGGGGCTGGTTACTTAGGCATAATTTGCGCTGATCGGATTGTGGTAGGTCTAGCTACCAAGTACAAATGACCCACAAGATGAAAGTTTTAAATAGTATATTTCTTATTGCATACAGTGGGGTACGGGTTAACTTACCAATTCTGAGATTTTTTCACCTTATGAAACTCCAACAGTCCAGGTTAGGTTACTTTACCTGATTTTATTTTAAATATTGTCTAAGCATAAGTTTGACAACTAGGCATATCTTTTTATCAACATTTAACTTGAACACCACAGAACACAGCAGACAGCACAGGTGGCCACAGAGTAGAATCTGGCAGACGACACAATACAAAGGTAGTACATATTAAGTATAAAGTCATAATGAATAGACTATAGAGTTATAGAACTTCATATACCTTGATATAAAAATAGCGTACTACATGAATTTTATTTCAACTGTAATCGCTACGAGCTGCTAATTACTTTAAATAATATTGTTATGGTTTTGTCAATTTTACCACGGAAGTAACTATGGAATGTTGAGCAAAATTGACTTTCAACTACCGTCAGAACGTTGCATTTAGCTAATCATATTATATACCAAGAGGACGTTTGGAATGATTGTTTTGATGGCCGACGTTTCAATGTGTTTTTTCCCTAAACGGGACAGTTTCGCTAATTTTTGTTGCAGACCGACCACTCTTGAGCTTTCTAAATTTCTAATTCTGTCCCGAATTTTCCGGACCAGGAGCTCGGTTTTCTCGTTTTAGCACCTGGGTACGATCGGTTAAAAGATGATACAGATACGTACTCCTGCTATATATAACTTTCTACTCTAGAGTGAATAGGTCAAATAATACTGATGGTAATGTGTTTTAAAATAATATTTACATCATGCAATATATTTTTAAAGGAAGAGACGATGCCATTCTGAAAGGGCTTGCATCTGATGAAGAAAGGACCTTTATGCTGGGTTTAATTTGTAGTCCTGATGGTAAGTTGGTTTTGCTATATCATATATGGTACCTTTAATTTAAAGATAACTGTGTATTTAGTTGAAAAACACTTTTTATTTTAAAATTAAAAGGGAGTTTTCAACAAATTAAAATGATATTATAGTATGTAATGGATCACAAAGTTAGATGGCAAACCATAAATTATATTTTAATGTGGCATCTGAATAGTAAAAAAATTATGATCGATGACCCTTGAAGCAGTGATTTCCACTCTACAAGGTTATTTACATGATAAATCGTGCCTAAATCCCGACGACTGGGCAACCGCGACAAGGAATATCTCTTGTGCTAGCCTATAGATGCTCCAAAGTATTGGTGAAATATATTGTGGACACAGCCATAACCCTGAGTGCAGCGCCACACTTGAATTCTCTAAGAAAACTTTAGAGTGGACTGTTAAGACAGTTATGGAAAAAGTGGATTTTGGCTTGGTAGAAGTAAAAAATTCTTTCACCTTAACTTTGCCTCCTGTTTATAATCAGGGGTTTATATGTAATAAATAATTATTAATAATAAAGAAACCCATACTTTTAATTTTTTACCCACGTAGAGCAAATGCCAGATTTGACCCAAAATTTGTCAAAGTCCAACCTGCCCAGATATTAACCTTTCCATGAGGACCTCTCGACCTAACTCCGGAGATCTTTAATCATTGTCCGCCTGCAAGATCTTGCCCTCTACCCAGAAGACATGAGGAGCGTGGTGTGGACTTAAGGTGTGCTTGGCATGAACTTACTGATGTACTTATATCAAATGTATACTATAGATCTGTTTTGATTATACAGATGAGGAAATAGATATGTGGTACTTTTCAAGAACTCCAGAAGCAACTGACAAGGGCATCAAGGAAGTGAGCAAAGTGTTAGAAGACAACAATCTCACCATGGATCAGCTGTTCATGGTGGACCAATCAGATTGCATGTATCCTCCCATGGCTGGAACAATAACAACCAAGCAAAGGAAATTGTGGATATTCTAACAATCACTCAATTCTAAACCAGCACACTTTGTTGTACAATAGATCAACCGTAGGTCATTAATAAAGGTTTTGATTAGCAGTATTACTTTACCATCCTTGCAACTTGACCATCAAACAATAGTTTGATTCTTAATTTAAAACTTGAGTGGTTATACTCATATGTAGGAAATCATTTTTTGGAAACAGACCGCTAAATGTATTTAAATTTGCATTTTATACAATTAAAATAGGTTTAGTGTTTGTTTCCAAAAAAGATTTCCTTCAATAGTTTGATTTATTTACGAGGGGGTAAATAAACAACAAACAATACAATAAACAAAAATAACATTATAAAACCTCACTTTATTATTTTTTTAGGAATTTACATGTATACCTTCAGTATACTCTCTATTTAATGTAATGCATTTGGCCATTCGGTGCTCCAATGGTTTAAAGCACCCCTCATACCCCTTAATCTGAATGGGTGCACGCTTCATCCTCATTTGCCTGTTCACTCCTTTATTTTCTTCATAACGGTGACCTTTTGTCATTTTTATTCTGGGGAACAGAAAAAAGTTGTGTGGAGCATGATTTGGTGAGTATGGGTCGTAGGGAAGGGTGGTCATGCTGGTATTGGCGAAAAGCTAGCGCACTGAGATGGCTGTCTGGGCAGGCGCATTGTCATGATGAAAGAGCCAGTCTCCATATCGCCACAATGTAGGTATTTTTTACCCAAGTTGTCAGTTGGAACTTGCTGCACTGGATTTCAACACACTCCAGACTGCAAAGAAGCATTCTCAATGGGCCTCCGACGGTCTTCTCGCAATATTGACGGATTTTCTGAACAATTTCACCAGTCTGAGAATTTGAAGGTCCTCCGGGACGAGGCTTGTCTTCAATCAACATGTCGCGCCATCTTGAATTTAGGGAAAAGACTCCTTACACCCTGGTTTTGATCAAAACATCATCTTTGTAAGTTTTTTTAATAACTTCAACCGTTTCTGACATATTCAAACCAGGAAGAAAGCAAAACTTCACTGCTGAACTTTGTCCATTTAATTACACCATTAAAACAAAACGAAGCAGAACACAATCTACTTTTAGAAAACGCATGCAACACTTCTTCGTTGACCTCTCAGACTGACCACACTGAGTGCACTGACCTCAGGAAGAGTTGCGCTTTCATCCCCTAACCGATTCATGATACTTTTGGGTACCCCCTCGTATTATTTGATCATCCTTTCAAATGGTTTAAGTGATAAAAGATAACTTTGAACAAATTAAAACTGCCATAGAACCGTACCTGGCGTGACCATAACCTTCAAGCGTATGAATAAATGTTTAATGTACCTTGAATAAATTATCCATAGGTTGACAATGAAACAATATAAATTAGACAAATATTTCAACTAATTATATTTTATTATACACATTTCTAAACACATTGTTTTTATAATCACCTATGATAATCCTTCTCGCTCTTTCCACTGAGCCTTTAATTCTGCCATTTTTCTTCTTTTTTGTTCAGCTTTTACAAATTTTTTCTTTTCAACACTTTTGGTTTGAGCCTCTATTGATTTATCACCATTGATTTTATTGTCCAATTTTGTAACCAAAATTTCCTGGGCTAATTTTCTGTTTTGGTCTTGAGATCTTGTCTGATGGCACTTCACTACTATACCTGAAAGAGCATGAGAATTTTAGGTTTCTGATTTACGCTGTCTGAATTTTACAGATAATATTATTTATCAAAGATAAGGCAGAGATTTGATCAATAGTTTTTATAAGTAACAAACTAGAACATTTTAGATCCAAAATATAAACAAACACAACAAATCCAACTAATTTCAAAGAGGCATACACTTAAAAAATTGTGGGGCATGATGAATTACCAGTTGGTTTATGCAGCAAGACAACGCAATTGTTTGTTTTGGCCGTTGCTTGTCCGCCTGGTCCACTCCCTCTCACGTACTGCACTTCTAGATCTTCTTCTGCCACTTTTGGAACCAGAGAGTAGTCTAAGTGCTTCTTGCCGACGAAGAGACTCCGACCTGTAGTGAGTCTTCTCAACAGCGGCCCAAGCTGTTGCATTATATCACTCTTTTGTTCTCTAAGAATGTCAAGCCTTTCTGGAAACACCATAAACAATTAGTTTAATAATGTAGTTTTCCGCACTATTAAAAAGAATGGAAAAACATTTTTACACCGTTTGATGTCAATGCATCGGGACTATTGTAACTTGTTTAAAGTTTTGAACTTTTCTTTCACCCAAAAAGCACATTTTTAATTGGGTTAGGTAAAGAAGTTGGTATGCTATTGGTTTGCCGATCTTCCTGCTTGCAGAACAAAATGTACTACTAGGCTCATACCTAGTAGTTGGAAATCTGTCACTACTTTTGAGGATTGAGGGCTAGAGTTGTTGCTACAAACAACAATACAATAATGCATATTAAGAAAGTCATTTGTAAGAGGCTTTAAAGTATTTTATAATAATAAACCATTCACAAACCTTGTAACAAAATTCAATGGCTTCAGGTTTGCCTATTTGTTGATTTTTTCTAAACTCATCTTGAACTCTAAATAAAAAATAATCTTTATCAGTAAAGTTGAGATTTTTTGAGTACCGAATCAAGTCTCTGTAGAGTTTCAGAATATCTCTTGGTGTGGGTTTAGACATCTGGTTAACCTAAAACAAAATTTAACCATCATGTTTTAACTTGGAATAGAAACTAAGTAGAAAGAGGTATGCTCTGTCAAACAGATTTTGGATTTGTCATCACTCACGTTATGAGGGAAAACGTGAATTGAAATTCATAATTTGGAAAAAGGCTTCTAGAAAGTTAGAGAGAAATAAGGGATAACTCATCCTAAATATCTCGATAAAAAAGAAGTTTGACAAAATGTCATGAGTGCAAATAATGGCTAGCTCTAGGCCTATGGACTACTCTAAATTAGTAAGTACTTGATCCTGGTTAGAATTGATATTTACGGTAAATCATAGGCTACTTGAAGAAATGTTTTACTTGCCAGCCAAAATAAAAATCTATATATAATACTACTTAACCGACTGCACAACAATGAAATAATGCGCTTTTAAAAATTGTTGTTCTTAGGGAGTGAAGTTTTCAAAGACTGGACATTCACTAGTCCAGCATTTCACCTGAAGCAAGCGTTGTGCGAGGGAAACTGTTTTAATAAAAAACGCAAAATCTTCATAATTCCCTACGGTAACTCATACACTGATCCAGCAAATGTTGCGAGACGCCTTGCAGCATGCTGTAAGATATGAGCAAGTGGTGGACGCCATGTTTTGTGAAGCACAGCGCTGGATGTTTGATCCAGCAAAATATTCCGAGCATAAGCTACCTTTCTGTACCTACAAAATTCCTCACACTTCAAGGTTCTCTTCTGGTCACTTACATTGTAATATTAAAAATCTGCATAGTCAAGCTTTGAGTCTTGGGCAGATTTTTAGACCTTTTAAAGGGTAAACCTAATGAAATTTAAGTTCACAATGATGAGCTGAAACAGGTTAACTGTCACACAATTTTCCGCTAACCCTTAGATTTATTTCCCTTCTAGGTAATCAAGACCCTCATAGAACATAGAAGTTTTTCACATCAAATACCTCTTGGCTGGTAATCTTGGCCTGTACGTAGGAAAGTATCTTTGACAATATGTACTGATCTCCGGATTATGGAGAAGAATTATTAATATACCTAAGTTGTAATAATTATAACATTTTCTAGTTACAGTCTAGTTTAAGGTTAGGTTTGACAATCAAATGTCCAAGGTCAGAACCAATCCGATTTAAACAACAGTTTTCAATAATTTACTTAGGCCTACCTAAAGTTTTCTGTCAAGACAATGATTTAAAACTTGTTGTTCGTATATTAAATGGAAAATCTAATAACTAAAACTGAAAACAAAATATAATATATTTCATTAACTTATGAACCACGAAATAATTAGCAAAATGATACCTATGCTAGTATTGGAACCAAATAAATAGACAGACAGTCGACAGAAAAAAACTGATAACAGAAAAAAATTGTTAAAAACAAAACAGCTAAGAGAATAGACCACAGAGTAGCAGAGATTTTTGGCAAATAGGCGAAGCGAATAACAGGTTATCGGTCCAGCACGAATAGGCGCGGTTGGTATAAAGTACTCAGTGGTAAGCTGTGACTATTAGCAAGTGAGGCCTGGCAAAATTAACGTTCCAAATTTCCGAAAATGGTTGTATGATTCAAAATAACAAGAACATCCATAGTGACATTTTTTTCGAAAACACTCAATTTACCTTCTAGTTTATGTCCAATCTGCATATCCATATTATGCATTTATTTTAATACTTGGTATGTTTTTTTGACTCGGCAGAGTCCACTGAAAAAATAGCTACTATGGTGAAATGTACCGTTCGTAAGTTCGGCAGTTTCGTGGTAGGAATCATAGAAAATCTAACCAAAATAGCAGGAAAGCTGCTGTAAAGTTCGGAAAATCTGTCAATAATCATTTGTTTGTGAATTTGAACCATTAATCAATTAACCAAGACAACACTGCAGGATATACGTCTTATAGAGACCCCTTCATTGCAATACCGTCAATACGTCACACCGCATGATGCTGGGTTACTATTTCCCCGTAAGACAACATTGAAAACGCGATGTTGTTCACTTTATCAACGCTCACGCACGACTACTTGAAAAATATAATTCACGCAAATCGTTGGAGTGCGAGAGTGGAGCGAAGCAAGATCGAATCTTTTTAATCGGAACAAACATTCAAAAAAAGAAAGGGAAGCAAATATACTGTCGAGATTTACGAGTGTATTTGCGATCAAACACGGACTGACGCACAAACAAAAGTCTGTTTGCTGTGTTAATCAACACGTTTATAACCTGACTTTACACACAAGAACCAGATTGACTGATTGATTCATGAGTTGAGTAATCAATTGATTGACGGGTTGTCTATTAGAGTTTTAGCTCCTTGTAAATATTTTAGATACGTCTAAGTAACAGTAAGTTTCTGATACACGGGTAGTGGTTTTAACGTTTACTAGCAAATTGATGTTAAAATATAATATCACTATATTTGGCTATTAAATTTCACGCCTTATAGAGGATATACAGGATATTTTCCGATATTTCAGTTCAAAACACTCTCAGAAAATAAAATTAAAACTTGAGATTTATTGCAAAAACTACAGTTGCACAATTCACTACAACAACAAATATAGGTTTCAAATAATCAAATAATTTACAAAAATAGCTTAACGAAAATGAAGGGTACATATGAAATATCTGAGAATGTATTTAGATAATTGCCGTTGGGTGAATAAAAAAAAATCACAGCTATTATGTCCTCTTGGATGTTTACATTGATTTGAAATATTAGGTCTATGACAGTTTCATTATTCCATATTTGTTATGTGTTTATTAAAAATGCTAATTTATGTACACGCAGTTTTATGGTATTTATTTGCACTCTAGTGCACCCAAACCGTGCATCGTACCACATTTCTTCTTACATCTTCATTGTCTATAAACGAATTTTATTTGAACAATCTCGATGTAATGTTTTTTTTAAATAACTAAACAAATTATTCTCGTAAATTTTCTGTGAAATGTACAATTTACAAACTATTGCATTCAGGGATTTCAAACAGTCGCAATTTTTATTTCGGTCGTAAAAGTTTTGATAGTTTGTTCTTTTTTGTTTTTAAATTTTAAGTACGGACTTTAGAAGTTTGTCAAATAATTTTTCGTTCTGGTATTGACAGAGAATCAACGCTTACGAATATATTCGCTAGAAGGTCAGGGTCAGGGCGCCGTATGACCAAATTGAGGTAAGACGGTGATAAGAGACTCATTATAAAATCTGAACTGGTCAGTAATAATTCAACTGATTCCTACGTGTCCAAAATTTCTTTCAGACTTTTGACAATAAAAGCTTTTTTGTTGAAACAAAATCAAGAAAGGGAGAGGGCATCTAAACCTTTGTCCATCTAAAGCATTGTAGGGACTGTTCACGGAGTTAAACACAACACAAAAAACTTTAATTTTATTTACATGTTATTTCTTAATTTTAATAGAGAGAGTGGCTCCTTTTCTATTTTTAGTAAGGTTTCTATTTGCACACTCGTACAAATTTTTATAACTGCTAAAAGTGTGCGATTTTACATGTGAAAATTGATGCAAACCAGAGAGTAAGAATATCAACAATGAATCAGCTGACCGGGGCACAACAATGATCAGCTGACGAGTTTAGCAGACGACGCAACGCGCCATCTGTCAGTAGGTGTCGGAAACCCGCGCCGGCCGGCCGCAACCTACTCACATGGATTACTCCACCCCCACACAGGTAAATACAACTTTTAATTATCTTGGTGTGCAAATATTGACGCTAGTTATGGTTTACATATTACAATACCTAGCTCCCAGCTTCAGGTATATTGAAAAATATTGTAATAAGTATATTAGACATAGATAGGCAGTTACATTATTTTTGAGAAGTTTACCTTTAAATTATGAGCATTGAAAAGTGTATCAAAACTAAATTACATAAAATAGCTAAAACAATTAAATGTTGAAAATCTTTACTTTGTGTGGGCTTTTAAAAATAACAATATTTTAATTTTATCAGAGCCTATCCCGTTGGGTACAATAATTTCAAATAGCTTTCAATATAATTACAAACTGTATGTAAATTACTGTGCAAATCAATTAAATTTGCATAGAATAACCAAGAAAACGTTTTAAACAAGGGGAACAATAATTTCGTATTTTTTTATTGTTTTCTGATTGGCTCATTATTTACAAATGAATCAGTATTAAATCGTACTGACTCCAAACATAGTCTAAAACATGAGTGCAAAAACAGTTACAAAACAGAGCACCTTGGACGCTTCATTAAGAACCTCAAACCCGGTTTTGATCTGAGCCATCGTCGGGCAGATTTAATATATTCTAACCGATAAATAAAAAACCTTATACTAAGTACTAAAATATAAATTGAGTGAAGAAACGAAAGGAATAAACTCATACAAAAGGCAACAAGTATATGATTACAAAGACGTAGACTACATAAAAATATTGCGTGCAAATCGAAGAGCGTTTTACCTTTTAATACTTTGGTTTGAGAAACCGACCACTCTTTGAAGGTATTTCAAGATTAATATAGAATGTATGGTGAGTGTAATGACTGTTTTGATGGATGAAGTCTTGTTACAAACTAAGGTCGACTGCTTCTCAGATTGGGTCATCAATCAATAGCCTGACAACCAATGAAATGGATCAACGGCTTAACGTGACTTCCGAACCACGGGATGAAAACTGCCAATCTGTATAAAGCTTTTAGTTTGTTAAGATGCTTTTGATATTCTTGCTTCAAGGAAACTATCTTGAAAGGTATCTTGGCAATCGGCTTGACATTTACAAGTGCTTCAACGGTTTTCTCTGTTGTCTCCAGAGATAAGATTTTGTCCTTATTGTGTCCAGTAATTCGTTAATGTTAATTGTTCGTTAATTGTTGGCACAGTTTCTATTGTCTGTAGGGCAATGCAGGTTTGTGCTTTTGCATAGTGTCAACCAAAACACGAATTAAAGAAAAATTTTCGTTTATAATTAATACATTTCTGAAGCTTATCAGCTTTGTCAAAATACACACAGGTTTGTGTGAGAAAGAAATGACAACCCAGGTATGGAAATAAATTAATGACAAAATAAAAGCACGACAAATTTAGTATAGTATCCACTCGTGGTTCGGTTTGTGGAAAATTAGTCGTAAATTCCGGAATATACATTTGGGAGTTTGTATTACACGTAGCCAGACATTAGACTGAGTTTATGACATCGACCTGCTGTGCCGGTTGTTTGCCAAATATTGCAATGTTTTAGCGGTTTAAAAGTTCAAAGTACCTTATTTAAAATCATGTGCTGCAAACACGGAAGTATACTTGTATTCAATTAACACGGTACCGTACTTAAATTTAATTATTCCAAATTCTATCCCTTTGGTTGTAATGTTGTTGTAATGTACAATTGTAATGTTGTGGAGAAAGTACTACGAATTATTGGAATTCAAGTAGTTTTTAAAACGAGAAATTTATGCTTTTATGACAAATCAGTTTTTACTAATACCAAGCTCGTATGTAACCTATTGGACAGCGTATCGAATAAAAATATTACGATTGAACTTGTAATACCCTTCAGAGGTAACTCCACAGGCAATGTGTTTTCATGTCATAAACTAAATCACTATTTGAGATGTCGACCATTCTCATGAGGGTATTTTAAGGCAAATATGTGGTGAAGGATGAGTGTGATGAGTGGTATTAATGAGTTGTGAGGTGTAGTCTTGTCACAAACTAAGGCCGACTCTTCCTTAGAATGGGCCATTAATTAATAGCCCAGTGACCAATGGAAATAAAAGGATGGTTGGTAGGCTTAACGTGACATCCGAACCACGCAGGTGATGGTCTGATATGTCTAAACGATGGTGGGAGTTGGTGCGGGTATCATCAGATGATCACTGAGACTATCTGAGCCGCTTTAGACCTATATCATCCTCAAAACCTGACCTCCATGAAGCTGGATTACAGGACCACGCCACGAGTCCCAGTCAAAGTAACAATTAAAGTAACAATCCATTTAAGTAACAAAGAATAGCATGGCCAATTAAGTATGTTTATTTGTCACTACCAAAGTTATTCCACACTTATCAAACACCCTACATAATAAACTGAATACTGACCAGTATTTAGATTCCGTTACTTAGAACAATCCGTGTTATTGTTTAGAGCGATGAAATACTGAATTTTCTAAGTGTATAACGTATATAAATCTTTAGGCAAAATAGAGGTCGTATGGATTATCCCTTTTTACGTATTTAAATATGGACTCTACATGGGTTGACAAAATGTCTGTAACTTATTCGTCAGAGCCACTTTGGTTTTGGCGCGCACCATTCCCCAACTTCTTGACTCTAAACCAAAATAATATACAGAATATACCTCTAACTCAAGAAAAATTTACATTGAAACACACACACAAATTTACCAACAAAAATTGACTAATTTAGGTATTTTACGTCGTGTTTCAACTTCCAGAAAACATTTACTCAGCTATAAAGGCACTCTTTAATAAAGTCACTTGACGTGATAAAGTAGAGGATGGAGTGATGGGGAGAAGGCGTCTCGAGAAGGTCGTAAAACTAACCCTTCCCATGATAACATCACACTTTGAGGTTATGTTGACAAGAGCAGCTGATTAACAGTAAACAAGAAACCAAAACGTCAACAACCCTTAATCTGTGATCTACAACTCAAATCGTAGGCCTATAAACTACTCTCTTTTTTATACGTAACAAAGTGTTAACAAGGCTTGTAGGTTCTTTCATCATTATGTCAAGACTTTTATACTAGAATAAGAATAAGTAAACACACCCCAAAGATATACAAACACGGACACTGGAGAGAACAAAATTGCTAAAAGAATGACATGAGTCGTGACCAACACAGATTTGGTAAATTGAACTAACACAACTTCAAAGTTAAAGCTGTTCTCACTTCTAATTTATCGCAGAAAGTCCAGAATATTGCCAAGCCACTTAATTAAACGTTTCCTTGTTAAGTTACTGCTGGTCCAATTAGCTCGCTTTTTTAGCAAACTTGACCTGTAATTTACCACCTAACTCATTGAAACAATAACCAATGACATAATTCAATTAAGATAAAGTTTAGTGGTTATGTTCTTTGCTGATCAAAAAGTTGAACTTTACAGTCATACCCGAGTGCCTCTTCTACCTTTCCTACTCGCAGCTATAAGAGTTTAATAATAAAAACAATCGAATTATTTTATAGAAATACAAAATTAAAGAAACGGAATTACGAATTGTGTATGATATTAATTAAACGATACTCGTACCAACTTTCATTGTGGGTTTGCAGCCTTTCTTCTCGACTTTTACTGTGCATATAAACTTCTGTTTTGTCAAGGATTTAGATAAAGTACTATCAGTTTCACTTATCTAAGCCTATGTGCGCAACATGTTGATTCTTAGTAGCATGTGGTTGTATTTCTAAAGACCTAGATGTCACTTCCTTGAACCATTACCTTGTCATTTGTTTAAAATTCAGCCATGGAAATTATGTGTCATGGTCTATACATTACAACAGTCAAACTTCAAAAAATCTCAACTGTATGAAAAAAATCAAAAAGTGAAAATCTTGAAAAGAGCAGCATTGCACAAGTGAATCGTTTCTTTGCTTGGCTGAGAGAACCGTTTCACCTTGATGCTTATCTCTTCCTCTTGTAGCAGTCTGGCCGGCAGTGACCTTGGAGTTCTCTGACCTTGAGAACTAAAGATATTCCCTGATAACACATATAACACTTTAATAACACGTTACACAGGTAATTGCCTGGTTTGTATAGTACACTCGACCCGAACAACGCTCTGGAATCGGTACAAGGTGCATGGTCGCTTTCAAAGTGGGCGAACTGGAGAGTGGGTCACGTTTACCTCATCAGCTGTTTAGAGACTGATTGGTCGTGAAGCCACACAACTTTGATTAAAGTATATTTTGAGAACGCCGTAAGACAAAACATTCCAGTGATTTTTGGTGGAACTTTGATAATTCGAAGCTCGAGGGATGATCGTCAAACCTCTAACTATCCAAAACTTTGAATTACATAAGTTAGAGCCGAAAACAAGTGGGTTCAAGCCAACATTTTGGTAAAATACATGGAATTGACATTGTTAAGTAACCACAAAATCAAGTTTAATCTATGCACTTTCGGTAAAAACATGTATAAAACAAAATTATGTACAGTTACGTCTACTATTTCTGACATAGAAAAAACAATGTTATTCTCGCTGTACATACTGTACTGAACATTTAATATACACTTATTGTCTTGCAAACATTTTAAAATGTCTGTCTACTTCATTATTTTAATTGTTCGAGCAAATACTTATGTATGCATTGAATAAATATCGACTTACTTCATCTTGGCCTTCTACAGACCTTGATATTGCATTTTACTGTCAGATAACACAATATTTAATTTTGCTTGGCGGTAAAACAAATAATCTAAAATGACATTTCTTTACAAATCTTTAGAAAAAACTTCGAATTATACAAGTTCAACTTGGAACTATCCAGGTTTTTTTACATTGGTAACATAAAAATTCAAGGAACCAGCTAAAGAAAAATTAAATTATCCAAGTTTTACTGTATAGAGTTTTAAAGGTTTTACAACATCACATTAATGTAGCCTACGTTTTGGAGAGCCCAAATTGTTTGAAAATTTTCACAAAATCACTGAACCATAATTTCTGTACTCTGACGGCCAAAACATTTCTGAGTTTAAAATATTATCGGGGAAGTTTTCCATCGTCAGTGGAAAAGAAGAACGCTAATGTTTAATAACGTATAAATTATTGTATTAATTCACCTTAGCAATCAAATAATTTTTGTTTGAATAATATCTAGATTTCGGAACTAATATCTGCTTAATAACGACGGAATACGCCTTGATAAATATTTAAAACTTAGAAACCCTCCCTTCGTCAAAAAACTTCAAAACAAAATTTCTACAACAAAATATATAAAGTAAACTATTCTATTATCTCATAGACCAAAAACGTTGTACTGTAGTACAACTTCACAAGAAATGCTACTTTGAAATAATAAAGGTGACAATTTCAAAAGACACTGAATTGTGTTGAAGTGATTTTAGTAACATTTTAGATTTCAATTAAACCTAGTCAAATTAAACGTAACAAATACAAGTTTTAGTTTCATGGGCAGATTTCAGTGTTCTGTTAAATATCAGTTTAGACAATAAGTTTGTGTTTGTTTATAGACAAGAGTAACCGTAAATATTTGGACAATTCGGACCACTGACCACAACAGAAAGTTGTGTTCTATTTCCACGGTCTTCTTTCCCCCAAACCTTTTACGACGTGGACCAATTGGCATGCTAATGCATCGCAATATAAACTAGTATAATTAGCGGATCCGTGGCTGATTGGTACCGCGCGCGACTGCGGAGCTCACCACTCCGGTGGCGCGGGTTCAATCCCAATTTGTAAAGTAACTAAACGGTGACGCTAGGTAAAGGTCAATTTTGAGTGGTTAGTGATTAAATGATTAGATGATTTACTTTGTCTTTAAGTTTACACAATCGACAACGTCAACATCTCCTTTTACAATAAAATAGTACATTTAAAACAGATACAGTTAACATCAATTTTCATACAACTAATGAGATAAAAATATATATACAAGTCATTGAGCTTAAACTAAAGATAAAATCAGTCTTCTCTGCCTCAAAAACTTTGTAAAAAGTAAAGGGTGCTTAATGAGCCAACGTTTCACAACTCTAAAAATTGGTTGAATCTAAATTTCTTTTCTCAAAGGGCAGAGCATTGAATAGTCGGACACCTGAAACAGGAAAAGATTGTGCTGTTTTATTCAGTCTACATCTGGCGACAAAAAGGTCACAATTGTTTCTTGTGGAGTAACTGTGAACATCATTGTTGGTTGCAAATTCCTCATTTGAATTTAAGTACTCATCCGAACAATAGTCTGAGTTGTAATGTTTATTTGAATAAATAGCTGTTGTTACATTATTTCATCATGACCGATTACCAGTTAGCGCTTAGTTTGGAATTGATTATTTCTTATTTTGAAAAAAAACCCATTAGGATCAAATAGTTAGGGACGTTCTACTAACAAGAATCAACTTCTTAAAGTAGATCAAACACAACTTTGTAACCATTGAAAACAACCAAAACCATTGGAACAGCTGATGTCCTTGCCACATACAGATCATTAAAATGACCCGTTTCTCCCTAGGAGTCATAAAAAATCATCAAAACAAACCTTCATTTCTCTGGAAATAAAAATTCAATGCTTCAAACCTAAAGCAGCTGTTTTAGAGAAAATAAATGACATAACACTCTTTATAGTCAGTGGCAAAAACAAATGTGACCGAGAACACACTTCAATTTTGGCTAGCTTTTGAAGTGAACAAGGAATTCATTAACTTTATTGTACTAGTTTTAAATTAACTACGTTGAAACAATCCATTAAATACGATATTGTAGAGGAAAGTTGATTCAGAAGAGACAATATTATGGTAGAAGTGGGATGGTGGTGACGTACGTAGAAGTTGATGGTAACATATCGCGCTAGTCGTCATAAGTTAGCAGTGAAGTGAGAACATGTTGCGTAGAGATTTGTTCTGTAAAACCAGGTTGTTGACTTAGTCTCAAGCAGTAGTTGAAACACATTAAATACCAGCCACATTATAACATACCGACGGGTCTGGGGGTATGGAATACCCCCAGGAAGAGGGGAAGGTCAGAATCCTCTCTCCCGGAAAAATGTAAACAAATAAATTCAATACAACACTTTTCCTTGCGATGATGCTCTCTCGTCTTGATCCTAAAAATATAAAATTAGCCAAACATTTTAAATACAAAGAATTAAATTCCAAAGACTGTTCAATATCTCTGTACAGCACAGTGGTACTACCACCTGCACTCAACCACCTACCATCCCAATGAGGATGCAAACAATGCATTTACTTGAAATTCAGATGATAAATGATAAAATTACTAATATTTCGTTCAATATATTTTTTAATTTTGCTTAATTGTGGAACATTAAAATTATTTTTTTAAAGGCCAGTATGGGCAGCGCCCATGTTGTAGAGCTATGACCGGAATTTGGTCTCAGCTGTGCCTTCTGTATGATCACAGCCTCCCTTCGTCCTTCAGCCTCTGATTTGCATAATAAATAAATCAATAGTTCATTGTGTTAACAGTTCACATGTCATACAAACGTCATTTAAATTGAAAAGCTAAAATTTTCCACACATTCTAACATCAAAATCCCAATCAGACATACTTTTTGACATTCACTCTCTCTCATTCATCTGAATTGTACCACTACAATCCGTAGTCAGTCAGTGTTCTCGCAAATACAGTAATCGTTTACTGTAAGTTTTAATACATGACAAATAATGAAGATAAGAATTTATTTATTTATTTTACCGTACAAATTGTATTGTTTTGGTTTAACAATGACAACAAAATAGGTTAAAAATAAGCTCGTATATCTAAATTAAATAAGAATTTTGTTTGTAATTAATTTTTGAAATTTAGATAAAGTCAGCCATCAGTAATAATTTTTCATTGAAATCGGGCTACTCATTTTGCTGTGATAGTGAACAATTATCGTAACTGTATGTTTCATTTGAGAATTGAATTGGAAAAGTTTGACACAGGAATATAATTTTCCATCAAGAATCTTTCGATTTTATACCTTTAATTATATGTTCTAATAAATTATTATTTAACTGAATACAAACAATTATATCAGTTGAAAAGGCAGAGCCGAAATACACTGTTTTTAAAGAATTTTAAAAGTTACTGTAAATTAATTTTAAGTTGAACGACAGTTTTTATGATTTGAAATATTATTATTTAATCAATATTTAATTGCATACAGTCAAAACACCTTAGTGTTTCATTAAAAGCAGACATATCCGTCCTTTACAGCCAAGTCTAAAAGTGGAAAAATAAATTATAACTGAGTTTAAAACCAAACTAAATATAGCGCAATTTAAATTAATCGCTTGAATGAAAACACGTAATTCCACGTTGGCAAACTCCCCAAGCAAACAAAACATTTCTTACTAATTACAACAACTAATGAGTTATGAGAGGTCAACAAGGGAGATTTATGACAAATCAGGGCAAAGAAATGTTAAATAAATGATTCCCTGGAGTAATTAATTTAAAGTATGAGAGAAAGAAAAATGAAGTGTTGTTCCACTTCTGGTTATGGGTTTGGGTTCAACCTCATTACTTAAGTACTGCCAAATAAAAAAATGGTTTTAATTGTAACGTGAAGTTAATATGTAATAATAATAGGATTTTATGTGGTATCATTGTATATTAAATTGAGGAACTGTGTACCTTCCTGTGTTTCATTTCAGTATAAACTGGAAATCTGCATTGGTTGTATTAAGAGTGTACAGTACTTGTACCTATTTTGATTTTTCTTCATAAGAACAATGTAAAAACAACAATTTTCTTGAAACATCTTACGCCTACAATTTTCATCATCTTTTCGAACAAAGTTTTATTTGAAAGTGACAATGTACTGCAATGACTTCGCTGACAAACTTTTTGAAAATTCTACTAGTTTCAAAGTAAAAACATGAAATTCACATAAAAATTTCTACAACTTTTGGATTTATGTCACGGTATTATGAATGAGAAAATGGAAAATCGGCTCAGTGGAGCCACTAAAACATTTAATACACAGTTTATTTTTGAAAAATCCGATAAAAACTGTGGACCCTCACATATGTTGCTTAACATATCCTATTACCACTGGCACCAAACAGTTTAATTTATTACCAATATAAACTGGTTAAAAAAATTAAAAGCCATCAATTTAAAAAATTATTAATATTGAAAATTATCAAAATTAACAGTTTGAGAAGCGCTGCACCAAATTCTTGGTTTCCACAAAAGTTTTGAAATTTCAGAAGCTTTTCATAAAGTTATACTTCTTATACATAATACTCAAGTATCATTTACTATGATTCCCAATTTACTATGAAGTTTTGTGAACACGTAGAGACAGTGTCAAAGTGTCTTGTCACATACGGTATTCCCAGGCACACTCAACATTGAACTCGATGACGCGCTGTGTTGAGTGTTGCTACGAAAGGTCGGACTAAGTCTAAAGTTAGCACACTCTCAGTGTTGTGTGCTAAATGGAAGGTTTCGTGCGGATACATAAGCACAGTGTACGAGCAGGTAAACAAACTCACGTCTCACGTTGTTTCTAGAAACAAACATGTCGGAGCTTTTATTATAGTCGTGTTCAAAGCGTTGATGTGGACGGAAATCAAGATATAGAAAGTTAAACTTACAATGTCGTCTTTTTTGTGTTTTGTCGGCTATAGGTAAGCTTTTGTTGAAAGAAATGATGGCTTTAGAAAACAAAGTCTATGATCAAACCAAAATCTGTGATTGACTGTGACAGTCGCCATGATGTTACAGTAAAATTAAATAACTATGGGTTTCAGAACTTCGAACTAAAGTTTTAAAATCTTATTCCAATAAAAGGATTCACCTTAGAAATTTGTCAAAATAATCCAAACGTTACAGATGTTAATCCAAATAATCCAATAATCGAATTCAAAAATTAACAAACCAAACAGTTTGGATTACTTTGACGTATTTCTAAGGTGGTCAGTCTATTTATTGTTTGAATTTCTCAACGAAATCCAAAGCCCAAAAATCATGAAAATTCCAAAATATTTTATAAGCGGAATTTGGTCTCAGAGTCAATTTGGAAGACTTGAGTCAAATATTGGGTACCTCAGGGATCTGTTCTAGATCCACTGTTGTTTTAATACTAAAATGATTAACCAGTGAAAAATAAACATAGAATGTTTCTGACTGACCTTAGATTTAAAATCATTAGTCAAATCAACATTAATTTAAAAACTTGCGTGCTCTTTTACGTAGTTTGGACGTTCGTAATCAAACCTAATGTGTTATAACAAAAATTCAAAACAAATTTCAAGTTTAAATTTTTGTTATCTTTGATGCAAGCTCTATCGACAGTAAATTAAACACAGAGAGGAAAACAGAGAGTCTGTGTCATGTGCCTAGAAACACTGACTCGGTGGCTTGGACCTTGGAACTTTATCATCAGTACATAGAGAATAATCCTCAGAATACATAGAGTTATCTGTCACATTAAATAACAAACAACAAAGCAGAGCTGTGTTTTGTTTAACACATTGTGACGGGATAGAGGATTTGAAAACTTTTACAAAATAACAATAGGCTTGTTTTATTTAGCACTTTTAGGATTTGAAAACTAACGATACATACGTATATTTAAGGTACGCATGATCATTATTGAAGTTACGACTACAAATCCTCTCATCCACACAACCTCGACCTTTATCTAGCGTTACCGCATAGTGACTTTACCAAATTAATGTAATTGAAGACTGCGGGGATGGAACCCGCACCAGAAGAGTGATGAGCTCCGAAGTCGCGCGCGATTCTAACCCACCACGGGACAGCTCAGAGGACAGATAATATTATTAGCTTCCAGCCAAACTTGTATTTTATATTAATCAGACATACGGATGAAACGTACAAACCAAAGTTAAAGACACCAACCTCCTCGTTGATTTGTTTACTTTTTCCTTTATAGCCACTACCACTTACTGTCTCATATTTACCTGCACTGTATGGAGTGGTTGCTAGGCAACAGTCACGTAAACATGTCACGTGACAAAACTGTTTACACAGTCATCTACTTCCGGCGCAGATTGACTCGACATCCACATCCTGACTGTCCTATTTATCTCCTCCTTGCAGGATCTTATAGTGGTGTACAATCTTTTCCCAGGTGGCTCATGGAAACAGAACTACGGTTGTTTACAGACATTAGGTACACATGTGGTGATTACAGTTTATTCGTAGAAAATCAAACAGGAACGTATTACATTCTCAAGCATTAACAATGTCATCTGTTTTTAGAATTTGCTAATAATTATTGTAAACGTCTTTGACAATAAAGACCTTTTTCATTTCATTTTAGCGTTTATGAAGGTTTTAGCACGACTAGATTAGTATGGTTTCATATGTATAGAATGCAAACACTGCAAAATAAAATGAAGTCTCAAAAAATTAAGTGTCGTCAGCATGGTAAGACCCATACCCGGGACCATGAAATGAGCGCCGATCCTGACCCCAGAATACGTTTTGAGTATTTTTCCAAAACGACGGTATATGTATATATGTACAGACTCTCTTCAGGCGCTTTTTGTCAGATTTTCGTAAAGCTTGGTGTAAATGTTACTTTTGTAAATATCTTGATAAAGTTTGTCAGCCAGAAAGATCTGACTACTAGAAGTTCCCTTTTGATGGGGAATGTTCACCAAAAAGCGGTTTTGATTATCCAAAAACAGAAAATTTGCATTCGATTTTCATCCGAGAAGCTGAGGACGAAGACCCAAGCGAGGCTGTGAGCATAGCAAACCAGAGTTACAATTAGCGAATTAGACTTTCAAATGGCAAAGGAAATTCGCTTCACTCATTCCAGCGTCGCTTTAGCGCTTAGCTGCGTGCCGGCCAGTATTGTTTAGATGTTGCTGATAAGTGCGGAGCGATTCTTTATTAAATGACGTATCTAAATCAGACTTCTCCCAAGAGCTCAAATTAAAAAATACTTTTTAACTACATTTAGTGGGAGTTTGTAAATCCCCTTATAGGTAAATAATTGCCAATCGCAAGAAATAAAATATCTTGGATATCAAGACAGTTGATGAGTCAATCAAAACTAGGTAGTACACTATACTGTGTCAAAGCCTTAATTTCCATTTTAATTGAAAAATACTGTACAGTAAATGTACGAAAAGGGTTTGTAAATCTGGATTTCTATCTGGGTTAGAGTTCAGATCCAGATATAGACTAGTCAGCAAAGCAAACCCAATAATCGGCCAGTTTGCCCGCATCAGCAAACTTGCCTCAACGTAACACAACTAACAGTTCATACCGTACACTGTTCTTCAAAACTGACGGAGAAATTTGAATTTTCAATTTTAAACTTGAAATGTTAGTCATAAATAATAGTATTTTTAGTTGTTTCTTCCAAAATATTTCTTTAAATAAATAACTTTATTTGCAGTGTACATTAAAATTTGTTTGCAAAACAAAATATAAAACAACAAATTGTAATTCCATTCACACACATGCACGCAGGCATGTCATTCATACGCATATTCACTCACTCCCAAGAAAAAGGTGAAATTATTGCTATTAGAATTAGATTGGTTCAGAAACTCAGCTATATCATAAAACGCATGTGGTACTAAATATTTCTTTAGTCGAGCTTTGAAAATATTTTGGTTATTCTCCAATTTTATATCCACTGGCAATAAATTAAGAAAATTTGAAAACCAATTTGAGAAGGTAGTTTACTAAACAATTTTGATCTGTATTGCTGAACACGAAAATTGTGTCTGATTCTCGTCTTATACTGGTGTATGGAGCTCCCTTGCAAAGGTAAACTCTTAAAACGGCAATACAGGAAAGTCTCGAAAACGTAAAATCTTGGAAGAGTCATTAGACCTAGACTTTTAAAAGTTTCACGGCAGTGGTCTCTAAAATTTAATGTCCCTAAATTCTAAATGCATTTTTGTAATCGAAAAGCACGTATAAAATGTGCGAGCACTACTTCCCCAAAACATAGTTCCATATTTTAGATGAGAAAATATAAGGCTGTAATATGCCATGAGAAGGACTTGGGAGAGCAGAAGCCGGATAGTTTTCGTAAACCAAATATACCAGACGCAACTTTGCTGCAAACATTGCTTAGAATAATTAGATAATCTAAATATTTTGATAAGGTATACTAGTGTATCAATCACTATGCATTATCTTAAAAGATATAACAAAAGAACATGCAATTGCTTTTATGCCATCAAGAGATAAATAAAAGACGTTCAAATCTTAAGTGGAAAGGTAAAAAATATTTGAATACAGTTGAAAAGCATTGATACATTTAAATAGTTCTTTATGCTACGCTGAACAAATCAATTTTATGTAAGTAAACCATTATAGGTAACAAATAATTAACTTGCCATATTAAATGACGCAAGGAAAAGTTATGGGACTTCGATAGGATTTTAATAAAATAAATACTTATGTTGTGGGTTTACCAAACATCAAGTTACTCGTATTTATATTATTACTGAAATTATTGTCTTAATTTGACGTAATGTCCTTGATTGATGTCTCTAATTTTACGAGTGCACAAACACTTCACGCCTACAATTTTCATCAGATCGTTTTAAAATAAGTGTTATTTTGTAAGATTGCAATGTACTGCAGTGGATCCGCTGACCACTGTTTGAAAATTGAATTAGTTTACGAGTAAAAAAAGGAAATACAAATACAAAGTTTGTTCGCATTTTGGATTATTTCACGGTATTATAAAGAAGAAAATGGAAATTTTGCGCGGCGGAGGCACTAAAACATATAATACACGTTAAAACAAACTTTATTTTATAAAGATCCGATGAAAACTGTAGGTGTGAAGTGTTCAAGAAAGTTCACGTTTTTACATTGCTCTAATGGGACAAATTCAAAGTCACAGCCACTACTGCGCAGCCTAGTGGTAAGTCTTCAGGTAATTAATTATTGTATACAGATGTAGAAGACTAGTCACAATGTTGTTGATAAAATGATTCAACAATATTGTGCAGTCGATAACTCATGCATCAGTTGTTTACAAAACCCAATTAGTTAGCTCAGACATAAACCTCGTGTGCGTGTGTGGAATCTTACGATCTAATAAATTATCATTCCTACAAATAATAAATACGTTTGTTGTTGTACAGTCAGAAAGTGATGCTTTTACTGCCGAATAATTCGGAGTTTATTACTAACTCAATATATGAAACATGACCAGTTGACAACTGTTTTATGATAGTGCAACGTCAAACATGGGCAGTGTATATCAAGAAATCAATAGGACAAGTCTTCTGGTCTAGTAGAGGTGTCGATGTCATGCAATAGTAAAAGGTGTATGGTTGATTTCATTAACACTACACATTTTTCTAATTAATTCCTTTAGGCTAAACAAATATCAACACAGGGTGTCTCTTTTAAGTGTGCCGCCACTGGGAACTCGTAAACTTTAGGTTTTAAGAGGCAAGTCTAAAAGAGGAACAATACCCAATTTTGCTTGTAGTGTGTTGTGTCTCATTATTTGGTTTAGTTTTCGCAGTTCTTCGAAATCTGAAGACTGTACGAAAAATGTGTTCTTTTTAGCTTTAAAATTCTCTAACAAATACAAATTGGCTGAGCCATTGCATATAAAACCATTTGTACGTGAATGACAATTACTATCCTTATTTAACTGTTGTTAGATTTCAAAATACGTTAAGCTGTTGATCGTTGAGTCATTTATATCTTGTGTTACTAAATCTAGCAAATTAATCACTCATCAGATGGGTCTTCCGTTACGTATCAATAAGCCGTAGGATTTAATAGAGTGATGTATAAATATATCATCTGCCACATCTCGGCCCACACGGGCTATCTTTAGCTGGCAGATTTAGTGCATCAAACACATGTTTCACACTTTGGGGAAACGTTGAATGACTCTAGGTTTAAAGCGTAGCTTAGGATATTGTATAGTTAGGAAAATACTGTGACCTTGACTACCTTCGTGCTTGGCTGCTTGCTGTGTGAGGTGGGAATAAAATCTTGCATTTTGTTTTTTTGCATGTCAGATCCAAGTGTTGTGAATCCCAATACAATTTTAACAATCGTATAATTTATGGTTTCATTTTTATAAATAGCACACAAAGGGAACATATTTCTTAACCTGATTTTACTAAATTTTTATTCCTGTTATACAATATGAGAATATTCAGATATTGAAGGTTGTTGCAAGAAATGCAATGTTTGCATGTCAACTAGACAAATGCCACCATCAAATACAAGAGAATGGTCGGCTGTCGAAACCCCATTTGAAAGGATACTTGTAGACGTTGCAGGTTCTGTCAAAGGAAAATATTACTTGATAGTCATGGATGCTTTCAGTAAATGGCCGGTTTTGAAGTTATCTCTTACATCAACTGAAGTAACTTTGAAAAATCTAAGAGACATCTGTGCACGATTTGGGGTGCCTAAAGTATTGGTGACTTATAATGGATCGGGTTTCACATTACAACTATTTTTGAGGGGTTTGGGGCCATTTTAATCCTAAAACCAAAAGAGTTCAAACGCTGCTAGTTGATTTCCTAACAACGCAGTTGTTGTGCTGTGATCAGGATTTTTTAAGCACAGTACCTACAGTATTAGATGAAATATGTTCAGATGCTCTGGTGCAACGGTAAAAATTGTGTTCAAATAGGGTTTAAAGAAAAGAGTGTAAAGAATACACTTGACTAACTATTATATTTTAGATATAATTTTTTAAATGAAGTATTGTGTTATCCATTCAATTTGCAAAATTTTAAATTTACAATTTTCTAAATACGGCTGTATTTGTTTTGGTTGGAATGCAGCCTGTATATCTTGGATGGGCACCCGAGCGGAAAATGCCATCTACTAATCTACTAATGTATTAGTACTAAATCTACTTATACATCTTCGTAAATCTACTAATGCCCTTTTCAAAGAAGTAAACCAGAACAGTGCTTTTCGGTGTTTGGCTACCCTGCGAGAGTATTAGTTACTCTAGCCATTCCGAGCATTGTGTTGGCATTTTTATATTTAAACTTTTGATTTTTATTTTGATTGCAAAAGGTATTAATAGTTAAGAAACTACATTAAAAGTATAGTTTCGTTTTGCCAGAACAGAGGTTCAACAAAACTTTTCTTTTCTATAATCTGGTTCTTCCGGTTCACACCGCGTCAAAACATCATTACAATAAGCTTGAATATTTCGGTCTCGCAGTGGCCGGTATTTATGACATCTCCAGTCACTGATTGGCTAAACCATGACGCGGTGTGAACCGGAAGAACTAGAATTATAGTTGTGACACAGGCCGCGAAAGCCTGAGAGTTAAAACTTCATCAAACTGCGGCAGGTTTGGGAATGGTTTATCTACAAGTTTGAAAGTATTTTAAGAAATTAATGATCATCGAAGTAGCCTAAGCTTAAAGTCTCTTAAACATAGGTATATTATATTGGCCTCTTCTATAACCTGCACTTCTAGGAAATACGTAAACCAACTGAAATGTACGTCCAGACTCAGTGAGTGTGTAAGCTGAAAGTAACCAGGGACTCTCCATGGGAAGCTGATGTATAAGTAGGATCTATGTCTTTGAAAAATTGCACAAAAAGCCTTAAAATATTTTTCCTACCAGTGGCAGTAAATTTTTCTTTTGATGTAAAAAAACAGTTTTGTATATTTTGACAGTAAATTTATTTTATTTATAACTATTGTACATTTGGTTGATAAGTTTTACACGTTATCGTATAATAGATAATAATAATAACAGTTATTGCCATTTACAAAAATCATTGTGTGACAAAAACGAAAAAAGCAAGAAACAAAATTAAAACAAATAAGTATGGTAAAATCACAATCAAAGTACAGGGCAAAAACTAAAGACTGACAGTGGACTAATAATGTTCTTACTGAATTAAAAATTTTAACAAAAAGGGTTTTTATTGGTCCAGAAATTCACTTACATTATAAAAAACATGCCGAATAAAATAATGTTTTAGTCTAATCTTAAAAGTGTTTAAATTTTGTATATGTTTTAGATGTTCCGGGAGTTTATTATATAACTTCACTCCCATTTGACTAGGTAGTCTTTGAAGATATTTTGTCAGTTTTCCAATCTACATTATGAATTGTTCCAGTTTTATGTAATTATGAATATCATGACCTCTAATTAAGTTGTTATGGTTTAAACAAAACATAATTGTCTCCTAAATATAAATTGATGGAAGAGTTAAACTTCAAATTTTGGAACATTTCTTTGCAAGAATCTCTATATTCCTAAGTTTGATATAATTCGGATTGTTCTTTTTTTTGTAGAACAAATATCCGACGAAATTTGTAAGTAGGACACGAACCCCAGAAAATAATTCCATATTTGTGTATGATTGGAATAGACCAAAGTAGGCTTTCTTAGAATATCTACATAGAATATAGATATCAACGAAGCATAGAAGAATAGTAACAGATATTATAAGAATTGTCTTTAAAGCCACCTCTTTGATATTCAGCAGGTTTATACTCCTTACAGTATGAGGATAGGCTACATACATTTTGCATAGTGTAAAGAAATATCGCCTCCTAATTTTATTAATTCGTTTAAATTAAAAGCATTTCCAAGGGGGGTTGTGACCTAAAATGGTCCTAACGGGATACAACATTTACAGGCTCTTTAAAAGCACCAAGGCTTGAGTTAAAATTGAGAAGTTGGTTAAGCTGGGTGAAAGTTGCAACAAAGCCCCGCTGTGTACCTTAAGCCCGGCTTAACACATCTGCCAGCTGATTACATGAAACTTGCACATTTACTGCTCAGCTGAGACACTGATATTGCGTACGCCTACATTACATGTCCCTAAACAAGTGGTTAAGCAGAAGTGTTAGTTCGGCTTTACCGAGTTCAAGGTAGCAATGGGCCTTGCGCGTGACCCAAACTGTTAATTATATGCCTTACTTGTTTTTACAAACTTACTTATTTTCGAATTTCCTTTGGAAAAATGAGTTGTTCATGCCGTCAGCATAGTAAGAAATTACCATGAAATGAGCAACGATCCTGACTCCTGACGCTTTGATAATTTTCCCCCCACTTTATATACATATATACATATGTATTAAAGAAACACACTCCATAAACATATGTATATAAAGTGTATCAACTTTACAGGACGCATTCTTTGTCCGACTTTCACCAAATTTGGTACAAATGTTCCTATTGTAAATATCTCGGCCAAGTTTGTTAACCAGCAAAATCGGACCACCACAACCTCCCTTTAAGTGGGGACTTTGCCAAAATAGGGGGTTTAATGATCTAAAAACTGCAGATTTCTTCCGATTTTAATGCAAATTTAAATTAATATGTATTTTAGTATTATAAACTAATATACCAAACATTTTGAAATCCATCGAGTCATTTGAAAGTGGCGGCCGAAAAAGTTATTTTTCGCTAAAACAATGGAATGAGTAGCCCGATTTTATTGAAATTTAAAATGTGTTTTCATTTTATAATATGTCGTATAACCTTTAGTAAAAAGAATAGTATGTCTGAGGCCGAATGGCGAAGCGAAGCTGTGAGTGGAGCGAATTAGAGTAACAAGTTGCAAAGGAAATTCGATTCACTCATGCCAGCGGTGATTTAGCGCTTTGCTGCTTGTCGGCCTGGTTAAAAAGTTGCCTTTGTTGATGCCAAATAATACGAATATGTCCGAGAAGAAATCTCTAAGCACAAAGTTCTAATACGCTTAAACCCTAAAATTAGAAAACCCTGTTTAAGTCGTTACATAGGGTTTATTTTTGTAAACATGATCAAAGGTGAAAATTCGGATTGATTTTTTTCAATACCATCATGATCGAGCATTGTTTTAACGTACTAAAACTATTTTATTTTGGGTCTAAGGTCAAAATATCATCTTGTGCTCAAAACTTCACTATTGTAGCTTATTTTGGTATAATAATTCACTATCATCGGAAGTTCTGAGAGTCGAAATAATTACTCGCGTTGGCATTCTCGTTTTAAATATTTAATAATAATTTGGTGGCGGGAAGCTGTCTTTCTGGGACACCCTGTGTAATTCAGGTGGAAATTCAGGAGTCTCTAGAAGCTTAGGAGAAATAAAGTAGGTAAAATATGTCCTTCCTGTCGTATTTCCGAGCAGAAAAACTAAAGTGTCGCACCGCCTACACCTTGAATATTGTATCTGAATACATCTACATACAATTGCAGCATCTGACTCCGTGCTCTTGACATCTTTGTTTACTGCTTCTTGTTCTAGGAACTAGCGAATGGTAATGAAAGGATCCAAACCAAATAAAACGAAAAGACTGTATAATTAAGGGTTTTGTTTAAGAATTTTGTGTTTAGATTAGATAGCCTTAGTTTGTTGATATGTGCGATCTGCATGTACTCGAGTAACAAATATCCAATAAAGTCACCTTTTTGCACTTTATTTTGAAATTTCCCGGGGGAGGGCCCTCGGACCCTTTTACGTTTGGAGGGGGTTTAATCCATACCCCCACATATGTAATAAATAAATAATAATATATACTCGTATATGTACACTCAAAATTTAACTTTAAAACATTATTTTTGCTCCAGGGATCCTAAAACGAATTTATATTCACATCTGGGACCAAAGTCATGACATAAATACGACCGTAATAGCTCCATTTTTATTTTTTGGGAATTCGAAAATAAGCGTTTTTTAAAAATAAATACACTTTGGTAACCGAGTTTTGAATGTGTTATAGTTACAACGTCCTTGCTGACATGTCGTCGTTCTTGTTTGCGACTCGTTACCATAGCAACTGATTAATTTATCACAAACGCGCTGTAGTGAAAAATGGCGAGAAGCCACTTATAAACCAATCAAAACACTTGAACTTTATTCAACAATGTTTACACTGAGGCTGTAGGATCAGTGGCGCTTCGTTACATGGCGGGATTTGCATACTTTTATGGAATCAATGTGTATCATAAGTACCTTGACCTTTTTTATAACGCAGTAGGTTTGAACTATATTGGTGCCAAAATAAAATTGGCTAAAGCGCTGCCGGCATGAGTGGAGCGAACTTCCTTGTTACCGTAGAGAAAGTTGCTACGCTCACAGCCTCGCTTCAGCCTACGGCCTCAGAATTACCTGGCCTTTACTGCAAGTTTTACTACATATCATAAATGGAAAATTAGTTTCAAATTTCACTAAAATTGGACTACTTTAACGCTGCTACAGCGAAAAATTACTTTTCTGGCCGCCATTATGAAAGGACTTGATGGATTTTATTACTTTTGGTATATGGATGGATAATATCAAGATACATATTTACTTCAAGTTTTAAAATTGGATGAAATTCGCTGAGTTTACATAACTAAAATCCCTTTGTTTTATAAAAGCTTCCCCTTAAAAGAGTACTTCCGCTGGTCCGATTTTGCTGGCTAACGAACCTGACGAGATATTTACAAAAGAAACATTTGTACCAAACCTCATAAAATCGGTCAAAAAATGCGACCTGTAGAGAGTGCACACATGTATACATATGATTATAAAGTTTTGAAAAATAGTCAAAACGTGTTCTAGGGGTCAGGATTGGTGCACATTTTATGGTCTGGGTACCCCGGTCTAGTCTGACCATGCTGACGTATGAATACATTACTTAATTTTATAAAGGAGATTCACCAAATTGTAAATCTTACAATTTCATAACAGAAGGCGGACTATACTGAATAAAGAAGTGGTTGAGGAAGTTAGGGTTAGTTTAGACAGTTCCTCTAAACAATCTTTGAGAATTTTGAAACAACAAATCAAATAACCTACTAACCCTGTTAACTAGACCCCAAACGCCTCTCGACACAAAAATGATCTTGTTCTTAAATATTCTTCAACAATAAACACTCTTTGATCCTTGTTAAAAACCATGGTTGAGTTTATTTCACAATATCATCAAATTAGGAATTCAAAACCTCAATATTACAGCAACAATACATACCACCTCATAAATATTACAGTGAAGAAACCAATGATACAAACTTATAAACATACAGTGCTCGTAAAGAATTACTTACTATAGTTTAAAAATTGGGATACGTTTTAAAAGGTTTATAAAAACCCTGTAAATTGTGGACAAGAACAGTAAAGGTTGAAGTCTCGGCCGAGGCTGCAGTTTTGGTCCAGCTTTGCTCATTTTACGGCATTTTTACGTCTGTCTTGTGCGTGATATATGAAGTCATTTTAACTCACTTCGGCAGCTCAAACTTTGCTCTCTCCTTTTCTCTGTGAGTTTTTTCATCGAAAAATTTAAGAGAACTTGATCTTTGTATTCATTATTTAAAAGAAATTCCAATAAGGAGCTGTCTTCTAATAAAATTTAAGACACAGAAATTTGATAATTCGTGAATTTTCTTAGGAAAAATGAGATATTCATGCCGTCAGCATGGTAAGACACAGGGCCACGAAAAGAGCACTGATCCTGACCCCTAGAACTTGTTTTGATAATATATTCAAACCTAATTTATAAATTATGTATATCTGTGCCGGTCGCATTTTGTGTCAGATATTCTTAAAGTTTGGTACTAATGTTTTTACAAAAGTCTGGGTCAAGTTCGTTACTCGGAAAGAAATCGGGGAACCGGAAGTCTCTTTTGGTGACGGGGTGGTTTCTTTAAAAAACGCAGTTTCAATGATCGAAATACAATAAGTTACATTCGATTTGGACTTAATTAAAAATAAATATGTATTTTAATGTCCTTAGTAAAGGGTAGTAAACGTCCTTAGTATTCCAAAAGGTTTGAAAATTTATTTTGTAGTTTCAAATTGGAGCCAAAGAAATTATTTTTGGCTATAACTGCAGAATGAGCAGTGCGATTTTAATGAACTCATGGTTTAACTCACGTAGGTCTGAGGCCGAAAACCGAAGTGAGGCTGTGAGTGTAGCGAATTAGAGTTAAAATTAGAGTCACAGCTGTCGAATTATTTTTTATACTGTAATGTGAACTAGAGAACAAAAACATTCTCAAAATACACCTCAGAAGAAAAACATAAAACAATTCTACCTATTTATTAGAAAACACAACTTTCAACTTTACATGAAGTGTCAAACGGGATAGTAAAGGGAAAGTTCGTCAGTTTGAAGTAATAAAATGTTTTCAATTAAAGTACAAATGAGAGATAAAAGTGAATGCCGGTACAAACAAGAGTTCAGTAACACAGCGATGCAGTCGCTCCCACATCTCGTCCATTAGTTGCTACATGGACTTCATTTGTGACAATGTGTTTGTTACTGCCCCTTCCTCCATCCTCGCTTGACACCATGAGGAGGATATCTAACTGGGAAACACGGATAATGTTCGACGAAAAATTATGTTAGAATGTCCCCACCCTGATTTTAAGAACTAAATGTTGAAAACTTTTGTGTAAAGTTTGGTTTTGTATGACAATTTTGGTACAAGAATAACTTTTTAACTATAATCTAGTTTTCCGGTTCAATTCGCGTCAAATCATTATAATAATTAGCTTGAGATATTCTGATCTCGCTGTGGAGTCACTGATTGGCTGACTAAGCTACTTGCTCAAGCTACTTGCTAATAAGATAACAACCAGCTAGTAGTTCATTTTCAGCCAATCAGTGACTGAATATACTACTCCACAGCAATACCGAAATATCTCAAGCTAATTATTATGATGTTTTAACTCGGTGTCAACCGGTAGAGCTAGATCATAGTTGTGACACCGGCCGAGAAAGCCTAAGAGGTAAATACATTTTTAAACAAACTTAAAATACTTAAAGTGCGATTTCTCGTAAATTACACTGGAAACTTCTCGGTCTCTAGCAACTTGCACTGGTAAGAAGATAGTAAATAATAATTTCATTTAAAATGTTCAATAAAAATTACAGACCCAAAAAGCGGCTGTACAGGTAACGCAAGTTATTTGGGAGTTGAATATGAAATATTTTGACTTGTTTTCAACCCGGGAACAATACCGGAATATATTTTCAGATATTTCAAGGACGCCCTTTATAGACGAAATTGCAGCACAATCTTGACCTGAATTCCTTCTCTGTAGTTTGTTTTTATTAACTAATAAATTAATTGGGGTTCATCAAAAACATTATACTTTTACTGACATACACAATTCCCTACAGGATTGTGTTATGTTTGGCGTACCCAAAAGGTTCATTTTTGGGTCACTCTGTAATTCAGATTTATATTTAGTTTGTTTCCAGTTAGATTTACACAGATAGAGTAGTATGTATCAAACAGACTATGTACTAAAGTAGTAACTTCACTAGTTTGAACGGTTTCTTGCTATCTGTTAGCTTCCCTAGATAGAATAGCTGCAACAGTGCTCTGTTACTCCGATAAATAGCTTTTTGATGTCCGTTCCTACTTTATTACCAGCCCAGTCGATTCTGCAGTTCTTTTTTCATTACTATGCTGTAAAGCGTTTTAAAGCTTTCTACAGCGGACATTTATTTTATCAGCGTGTAATTAATTTTGAAAAAAATATATATAGCCAATGCGTAGCCACAAGCACTACCGTAAACTTTAGCGAATTTCATATATGTACGAAGATTAGTTTACACCGAAAAAGTTCTTGGGGAAGGGTCTTCCCCCAAAAGTGGAGTTTTATGCTATAAACACTGTATTTGTCATCTGAATTTGATTAAAACTTGGTAAAACAATTTGTGACACGGTACCAAACATCAATCTGTATTAATTAAAATCCGTCCGGGCAGACCAAGATGGCGGTGAAAAGTCATTTCTGTTGAACATACTCTCTTTTAGTGGTCGGTGTCTCAAAGCAAAGATCAAGGTAAAGTAAAAACGGACTTTGTTGATTTTTAGTACAAACATTGCGCATGGTGCCACAAATGTGTTTACCGAGCTTAATAAAAATGAAATGATAAAGACAGTTTTTATAGCATATAACCCCATTTTTCGGTGAAGCTCCTCCCAAAAGGTCACTTTCAGTGGACCGATTTTGCTAGTTAACAAGCTCATCTTAAATATTTACAAAAGGAACATGAGTACCAAATGTCGTGAAACTCGTTGCCATTTGACTCAGGGGTGTAGAAAAGCTCAACACTGCAAACAGTTTTGTTCTACAACGTTTCGTTCCATGTTTCGGTAGAAATAGATAGCTATGGAAATCCTGTAATAACTCTCTAGGATTAGAGTAAGAAGTGAAATTGATGTCTTTGTTTCAGAGGATGGCAGACTGATTCTTTGTCCAGGATGGTTGGCTTGACAGTGAACTTCAATGGGACTAGTAACATTTCTGCCGAGGTGAGTTTTATTTTTAGGCTGCCAATACTGTAAATATAGTCTAACTTTCGCGACCGGTGACAGAACTATAATCTAGTTCTTCCGGTTCACCCAACTTCAAAGTATTGCGGGAACTATTTCGGTCCCGCTGTGAGTGCCATATTCAGTTGTTGGTTGGTTGAAACTATGCTGCCAGTTTCTGAGATGTCTAACACTGAATGCTTGTGTATCCTCTCTGATAGGTTGGGGGTTTTAGCCAATCAGTGACTGAAGATGGTACTCCACAGCGAGGCCGAAATATCTCAACCTAATTATGAAGTTTGGACGCGGTGTGAATCGGAAGAACTAGATTATAGTTGTGACACCGGCCGCGAAAACCTAAGAGCTAAGTTTACTAAGTTATAAGTTGTAAGAAAAATAAAATATCTCTGTCAATATTTTTCTAGGATTTAAAATAAGCTCTCTAAGGTTTCATGTAAAGAAAAAATGAAAGACTACGTTAACGTTTGTTGATTTCAAAAATAGAACACGATTTAATCTCAAAATTGTATACAAATTGGGTGGATTAAAACCACTGTACCAAAAGTATCACATTTTTATATGGGGTTCAATAAAAAGTAACAAACCAGGCTTGAATTCTAAAGTACTTCAACCTATTTAGTTTCTAATAGCAAATTAAGATGGCGCGAACCGAGTTAAAACTTGAATGATCGTTTAAAGTGTACCGTACTGAACTCTAAACTCACAGACGTAAGTTTCGCTGCAACTCAAAGGTTTGGAAGTTTTTGATCAAAGCATTGGAGTTGTTAGATTGGTAATTATTCGTAAATGTTACTTTTGTTAATCCTTTGCAAAGGTCCCCGTTTTCCCGCATTATAGGATTAAATATATTAATCGGAGTTGGATCAACATTTGTTACGATTACATACACAATTTTGAGAAAACCAGGTTAAAGGGCTCGGATATGAGAAATAATGTCTTCAAATTACAAAATGACGACTAATTTCCTAATGGGTTGACAACAATATTAGAATCATGGTTGTAGGATGAAATATGTTTGCCTTAATCCATGAAACAATCCTACAAGGCGTTCAAAAGCTATATGAAGATCCTTAGAAGGCTCAAAACATATGTTTTTATTATCTTGTAAGACTATAGATGAATTGTACATTTCAAAAATATATTCCCGAAGTTCAAAACTGAACGTATACCTTTTGAAAATTTACATTTGTTTTTATTTATAAAACCAAAGATAATGTTATGTTAGTTAGATTGCGCGTGGATGCCAAATTATTGAGGAAGCCAAATCAACATAGTTTGGCAGCCCATGTACAGATAGCGCTGCCGTCTCTCGCCTTCGGCTCCAGTTGTCCGATGTTGATGAATTAAATGAGACCAAATCGTGCGATCTTCGACACTCCGCAGCACTATCTGTGTTTAGGTTGCTTAATCTATGTGCAATCTACTCACTATAACATTATCTTTGATTAAACTTATACAGTATATTACACATACGGTTTAGTAAACTCATATTTGTGTAAACGTGAACGCGCAGGCGATGTGCCTAACAATCAAACACAGTGAAACTGAGTTAGCTGGCTAAACAACTAAACATATACGTGCCGATCACTTACATGAAAGCAAGTATCAGAAGAAATGGAGTAAAACACTGATAGAGTTTGGAAAATAAACTGAGAAGATCTGATGAGTTGGTTGTGAAGTTGTCTATGTTTCTTGGAAGTTTCTACTGCAAGAAAACTATTAAAGAAGAATTACGACGTAAGCTCAACACTTTACTCTTGGTGAAGCCGGACTTTCATATAACACATCTTAAACTTGTTTTATTAACTTATTTAGGTGGGAAGTTTAACTTGTAGAAGAGAGACCGGATGTTGCCAAGCGTTCTGGTTATAATTTTACAAAATATACACAGCCGTATTTAAAATATAAGTACTTTTAAAAAGTAAATTTACACGTATTCAGATAGTAATATTTTACAAACAACGTGTTTATCTTCGATGGCACATACACTGTGAAGAGAAATTTAATACTTACATGTAAAACCTGTTAGACATTGAATTTTCCAAAGGAGTTGTCTATTTGCTATTTGAATTATAAATAATGACTCATTGTTTGTCCCTTGGATATGATTTGACAAATTTTGGAATTACCTCGTTCAAAATGTATAATAAATTTTATAACGGACGTAACTTAAAACATAATATCAATGGTGAACTTTAAAAGTTCTAACTTTGCCACCAATAGAGATGTTTTTAATTTCGTTTGTTTCTAAAGTGATTGAAAGGTGTAATTATGTTAAAATAATTCAGCATTAATGTAAGTTTTAAATATCAACCATAACCCATTAGGTTGATTGTAGAACCAGTTAAAATAAAAAGCGGATTGATGCAAACTAAGCAATGAATTTACAGTACTTCATACACACTAGGCTATTATGAGAACATACGGCAAAAGATAGTGTGGTTAAAATAATGTACAGTTGAAAATTGTCTATCCTGTGGAAATAGTATATCTGTTTATACTTGTATTTAGCTGTAGAAACACCACGGATTGTAAAAAACGCAGGTTAAAAGAAATTGCACAAGATTTACACACACCTTTGCCAACTAATAAACTACCTTTAGTATATTTTTATCTACGTTAAAAGATAGAAAGCCTGTAAAGTAGCCACTAAGTATTACTGAAAGAAGAATAAAAGTTTCATTAGACGAAGAAAGCTTTGGGTGTGGTCTTTGTGTCTCAAAACGAATAAAAGCGATTACTTTACTGGAACTGTAGTAAAATAGCAAGGTAAACAGCATCAGGCGAAACATTAAACGTAGTTTTAATAACAAATTGTGAATAATTGATAAATAAGTTATTATGTTTTTGTTACTAAATTAATTAAATAGAACCATGGCTTAACATTACTGTACAGTGGTCGTTATAAATTATTACTCGTATTTTCAAATTTCAAGTTAGCCTGAGGCGTTTTGGCTTTTTGGCAGCTGTATTAGTATTGTTTGCCTCAGGTACTGATGAAGACAAACAAAATCATCTACCCGTACCTTTCATAAAAAATGGCTTTGAGGGAAGTTGAGCAATAATCAACTTTTCCAGAATGTTCATTCTCCAAACACGCGCAGTCCGGACAACCACCAAACTACAAAGAAGAGAGTCGTGCAGACCAGCATTCAAAGGTTTAAAATTGTCGACACTACCTGTTTCTACAGTCATCTTAGAAACGTGTTTTTTTCAAAGGAATTGCGATATCGTAAGAGGTACTTGTATGAGAATATAGGGAGAGACAACTACCGAACTGGGAGAGACAGAACGGTAGCTCACGAGCGTTTGCCTTCACAGGCTGGCGCCAAGTTCATCAACAAACTTACAAATTCACAGAACAACGAACAAGCTCGTCTCAAATTTACGATTTTGGAAATTCTATACTTTGGACTAGTTTAAAGCACTAGTTTAATGATTGGGGACTGCGTGAACTTACTGACTGGGATATTTTTAATGTTGAATGGGAGTTATATGAATGTATTGCTTTTGGATTTACTCACCTCTTGTAAATCCAAAATTTTAGTTTAAAAATATGAAGGTTGAAATACTGGATATCAAATATTACGTTGTATTAAATTATAATATGATTTAAAACATGGTGAGCGAAGTTTCTCGATCAAAGTTGCTTAGTACAGAAGAGTCAATCTTTGCCCTGGGGAGAGACAATGTGGAGTATGGACTGGATTTTGTCTGACCCTTGGGCAACAAGTCCTTAAACATTTTACCCAACTCGATCCCATTGTCTGTGGTTCGATTCAAATAATATTTTATATTGTTGTACATAGCCAAACATTGATGTAAATGTTCTTTTAGTTTAAGGCTAAAATATCGCATTACTGTGTGGTACCAGAATATTAAAGAAATGCATTAGAGCTTCTGTTCTTCTATTTAAAACATAAAAATTCAAATCGATAGAAATTATAAATGAGAATTAGGGCTAAATACTGTTTTATGAACCTTTTAAGGGGTTGAAGAATTGGAAGATACAGTTCTTTTTTCGATTGGCAAAACTTTTATCACTAAATTTGAAATATACTGGGTCGTTCCAAATCAAATTTTGGCAGCAACGTATAACCAAACGCACATTCTTAAATTTCTTAAGTAGATTTTCGGCATTCACAGTTTGTAAACAAATGTCCAAAATGTATATAAAATATTGAACACGATCAATAGATTATTCATTTCTTAAGGTGGCCAACATTGCTATTCTACGATTATCTTACAAGCATGTCTTTACCATAGATTATTTACAAAACGTACAAGTAACAGATTGTTAGCCAGTAAAGCTGGAAGAAATCAAAGCCTTTACAGCTGTGTTGTAGCTGAAACTGTCTGTTATATATTCATCAAAGCCAAGCTGTAAATATTTGCATGCCTCGGAAACGGTTACGACGCGTGTAACGGTTACAGTGTTTGTAAGGCCGTTATCCGTTATTTAACGGTTATTTAGTTCTTACGTTACTAACAAACTATCTTACGGTTCATTTTCTTTCCAAACTGTTACATTACGTTTATGAGAGTGTTAACATTCTGTGAATGTATCTTTGAACTGTGAAAGGTGTTGATAGCTTTGCGTAACCCTTATGTTTAGTCGAGACTGTAAAAAGCTTCTACGTTCTAGAAAATAAATAAATTAGCGGACCCGTGGCATATTGGATTCGTGCGCGACTCCGGAGCTCTTCACTCTGCTAGCGCGGGTTCGACCACGCAGTCACATATTCTGTAAGTGAATATGCGGTAACGCTAGGTAAAGGTCGAGGTTGAGCAGTCCTAACTCCAGCTTGTTAAACAAGACGAACCTTTTTTAAAATAAAAACTTTAAAAGAGAAACAATATTTTTACCTTTACTTTCTGTACTGATAATATTAAAGATTCGGAAGGTATAATTTAGCAGCAAAAGCATCGTTCTAATTTTGATTCTTTTTAAAGCAGACAAAGTTTTAGCCATCAATGGGTCTATAACCAAAACTGTTCCTATTAAAGGGTCGATACTCCATACCTTTTCAGCAATAATGAAATACACGATTCTAGTGTTTAGCTACTAAGATTAATTTTGGTCAAATTAGTACAAAAAGTAATGTTAAATACATTATGATTTATGCTAAGCAAACATTTTGAACAGTGCTAGATAATTTTAGTAACAAGAAACAAGTTAGTATGGATCCCTGATGTATAGGAGATCTGCCTTATCCCAATTCGCCTCGAAATACCACGAAGGGTTGGACATTTACTGGCCGAAGTTTTGGCAGAACAAATATCACATTCCTTGGGGACTACAGCATTTCAGTGAAGTCAAATACATTTCTGTTCCAAAGTCTTCCCTTCAGTATTGTTCCTTGAAGCCCATAATCTCCGAAAAGCGAATCAAACGATAGTGAAAGTTTATAACAGTTTGACCCAAGGGAAACTAGTAACTTCAATACATTGTGGACTGGTATTAAAGTATAAAGTAAGGTATTTTCGAGTATATGGACAATTTTAAAGTTTGAACCTGAACAAAATCTGAAATAGTACAGGATTCTGCTCAGTTGAAAAGGAATGTCTATGAAATATAATAGTACGTTAAGTCAACAACTTCAGTACTTGAACTCAGCTGGTTAACAAATGCACATCTTTTAGCAATAACCAAGTTTGAAACAACGGTAAAAGGTAACTTTGTCGGAATGTTGTTACTGTACATAACACATTTTAAAATCCATCCTAGTGTCAGTGGTAAGAATCTGAATCTAGTAGGTAAAAAAGTTACGTAGTTTAATATATAAACTGAACCAAACGTTTGTGAGTTACTTCAAAAGTTTGCAGACTACAGTTAATGTCAATTTTAAAATAAATAATCCCATTAAAAATTTGTGAAACCTTTTTCATATGAAAATTCCTGTGGGTTACAAAAGATTGAAAAACTACTCTAGTGTTATGAGCCGTGTTAAAAACCCCAAGAAAACAAAACCCTTGACGTTTTCTTGAGAGTACGCCGTCTTTAAAATTTAGTAATTTTACAATAATAATAACTATAGAACACGTGAACAGTACCGATTCGTGTAGTACGTTTTCGTCAAAGAGAAATTAAAACGAACCAAAGGTTTATATGTAGTTTCAAAACAGGTTTTTTATTGGGTGATATACAGTTTTATAGTCATCATACGTGTTGAGTTGGGCTGATCGGTTATCCTCGACAATTTTGTTACAAGAGTCAAGACTATCTAAACATCGAATAAGAACGGTTTAAATAGTGCGGTGCGGAATATAAACCATTTGGAAAACAGTTACTCTGGAGTAACAGTTACTACGTTGGTAGTTTCGGAAGTAACTGCAGTAAAGTAACCCGGATACTGCACTAGTTGTATAAGGGACTTACTGCAGCCTTATGGCTCTGTCTGTCAGTTGTTTAGGAATTAAATGCTTAACAGAATGTTCATTCCACCAGGATGTTCATCCTATGCCTCTCCGTTAGGTAGTTTCCCAGTTTTCAAATGAAGAAGAGACATGTTCTCGAAAACCTTCAGAAAAAAGATTTTGCATTTGATTAGGTTGTTAGAACAAATGCGTTACTTTCTAAAATGCAACTTTATAATTTTTCTGATTGTTTAAAAATTAAAATTGGAAGTGTACAACGTTTTGCAATAAAACCTTTTGAAATTGGCTGCGTGAGATAGTTTGGAATTTTACCTTTCTACACCTCATTTTCACATTCAAAATACGTCGACTCAATTTTTATTGTAAAGACAAAATAAAACTTAGATGTTAATAGAATAACTGCTTAACTAAAATACCTTAAGACAGTCAAGGTTCCTTTCATTATAACGTTCCGAATATTTTATCTCAAGTGTCTTTACTCTTCCAGACAAATCAGGACTATCCAAGACCTTTTCCTATGACGAATATAAACATAAGTTTTTTTCTCAACACATATAACGTTGTCAGCACTATAATGGGTTTTAGGAGTTGGAGTGCATGATCCTCTACCACCAAGAGTCCTTGCAGCCTCCTCCAGTCAGTCCCACTCCAGGAACAGGAGACCCTGGATGTCCCCGTGTTTGGGACTACGTGTTGTGTTGGCCCCCGGCGCCAGGCAATTCTGCAGCCCATATTCCCTGCTTCCCTGAGCTCAATGGCATCAAGTATGACACTACTAGTAAGTGTAAATACTGTTTAAAAACTATATCATCCAAAATAAATGTACAGGGTGTCACAAAAATGTGTAGCGCGCTATGCAGAACCGGATTATACATACCAAAGTAAGTAGAAAATAACGAGAGATATTCTTTTTATTTCGGCTTAGTTTAGCCATAATCCGCCATTTTGTATTTTTTTGAAAATAATTGATGATTCAAAACCCTTTGAGATATTTTTTTGAAACAGTATAAACCTTAATTGTTTTCCTAATAACATTGTCCAAACATATTTTTTATCTAACTTATCAAATTTAAAAATGGCGGTGATTTAAACACTTTGAAGGAATTTTTAAATGCCCGCTATTTTGAAACTAAGTTTCACAAAAATACCTCAAAGGGTTTTTGAATCATCAATTATTTTCAAAAAAATTACAAAATGGCGGATTATGGCTAAACTAAGCCGAATTAAATGTTCTGGTTTTCTGGTTCATTAGAAACAAGCGATCAGAACCCTAGGGAACCTCTAACATAGACAGTCACGCAGAGAAATGTTTAAGACTCTAACAATCCTAACATCAATAACCTCTAATCTACCATAGATCATCAGAGAAAGCGAGAACTGTTAAATCACAATTATAATACAAGATACGTTTTAAATTTTTCCACTCCAGTCCATCATCTTACAGCTACTGGGCGAAAACCAACATACGCTGGAGCTAAACTCTGGAATAGCCTGTCTCAGTAGATAAGAAGGTTTTGGAAGCAGATTTAGACAGTGGTTTCAAGAAGTCCCTTTTTCACGTTATCTTAACATTTTTCTTACTCATTAGCACTGTGAGAATTCTAAGTTCATACTCGTATAGCCTAGTTAAACAGTTGAACAATTAAGCCAAAGAATAGTTATATTTTAGAAAACAGTACCAGGGAGTTTACGATCAAAGAAAGTACACTTGTGTGTATCTAGTAAATCTTTGAGATCATATGGCATTTGAAACATAGCATTTTATTTTATTACTAAACCGATTTGATGGTTAAATTACACATTCAGTAGAAAACTGCACTACAATGAAAGTTATGCAATACTCGTACTTAATAGCAGCTTGCTTGATCATCGATTAAATAGATGCATGATGATGTTCCAACTTAAATACTCGTAAATAAATAACGTACGAGATATGTCAAACTACTGTATAGCGAACGTTTCTGATTACAGTTCTTAAGACTATTTGATTGTTACTCTAAATACAAGACATAATAATTTAATTTTAAAATTTCTTTTGTTAAAAAGTGACGATCACATCAACACGGCTAAATGAAATAATATTAAGTAATTCTTTTGAACTAAAAAAAACGTAATTTTTAAGAGATTAAGCCTTCAAATAAAACTACGTATTACGTTATCACGTACAGTTATGCTGAGTAGTATGCTCTGTTTGTAGGCACTCTCAATTCATTACTTGCGCGCAAGAAAATAAAAATCATTACGCATAGGAAGCAGAAAATGTGGATACGTATGAAAATATATTCTAAAAGGTTATTCATGTGGCACCTTTTGATGTCCTTTGGACTGAAAAATGTGAAATATTTCTTTTCTAACACTTTTCTCACCATTTAAAAACATATTTCAAAACGTGCTTTTCCACAGAGAACGCCAGCAGATGGTGTTGGAGTAATGGCACCTGGGACGACTACATGGATTTCTCCGCCTGTGCACCCTCTCCGGGGGTGGAAGCGACCTTGCCCAAACTGTTATCTCCTGTCGAGGTTACAACACTGTTGTACATCACAGGTTATACACTCTCGCTCATAGCACTCATCGTGGCTGTCGTCATATTCGTTTACTTCAAGTAAGTTCAAATTTGTAGTGGAGTATTTTCAATTTGAAGAGTTTGCTTAAATATTACATATTTAAAGGTTACTTACTCTTACCCTAGGATCCGTAACGGATTAGTATAGCGCGCGACTCCGGAGCTCATCACTCCAGTGGCGCGAGTTCGATCCCCGCAATCACCACTTACAATTTGTAGTGTAATGACTATTCGGTAACACTAGGTAAAGGTCGAGGTTGCTTTTAAAGTCTTTCAAATGCAAAAGAACATCATAAGAATCATGACAAAATCACCATTCAGGGAACCCTGTATAGAGCTCTTTTCAAGCAGTTAGAAATACTACCCCTTCCTTGTCTGTACGATATTTTTAAATGTCTTCTAATTGTTTACACCAACCCAGAAAGGTTTTACGGTAGAAATCACGTACATAATAATTTTACTCGAAACTCCAAACTTGTGCAGTGTCCTGGTTATCGAACAGTTTTTTCCAAAAAAGAAAACACCGCGCTACTCTTGCAAAAATCTCTATAAACTACCCAATCACCTGAAAAATAAGTCCTCTCTTAAGTCCTTTAAGCAAAGTCTCTTCAAATTTCTTCTTAACTACTGCATTTATAGCATCCCGGAGTGCTTCGGTTAGTAATTGGGACAGTCCAGATAAAAAGAGGTCATGGTTTGTGAAACTGATTTTATCTTTTCTTTGACTACACAATACGTATTTTTAAATAAATTAATAAAAAAATCCTTTACTTCAAACTCATTTAATATAACAATGTCTTTTTAGAACATTTACTTAAATTAAACTGTATTGCTAGCAGTTGTTGTCCTGAGATCCGATACAGTTGTAAGTTTATTCCTTTTAATAACTATCAGGCCCATGTCCTTTCACAGTAACATTAATATAATGTATGTATTTATGAAAAATCACAATCAATGTAATCTTATGTGATGAAAGTAAACGATTATGAGTAACGCTTTACTCTTTAGCTTTTCTAATGAGTACAGTGGAAATTGTTATTTTCCAGAGATCTGAGATGTTTAAGGAATACCATTCACACAAACCTGATGGCAACCTACATTCTCTCAGATACTGTCTGGATGCTCACACATCCTATTCAGGTATGCCTGAATCAACCCCGGTTATAGCTTAAGGGGGAAGGTGGTTTACACGCTGCAAGTCAGTGCCAAATGGTGCGAGTAAGAATATTACTGGCTGATGGCAGCGCTAGCCTTATTAAAAGTTTGGAACAGTTGTTGCTGGCTTGCAATCTGAACTCTACTTGCTTTTGATAAGTAATTTACTTAAGACTAACAGACTAAAAGTCTTTTATTTACACTTTGTAGTTAGTAGATTGCTAATACCAAAATATGGGACTGTGGTGCTAGTGATGGTATTAAGCCAAATGGTTTTGCTTCTCAGACTGAACATTTTAGCTTTGCTAGTATCTCACAATAAATTGTTGACTTGTTGCATATAGTGATTTTCCTCTTACTGGTAAACTCAACTGGAACTATTACTTGTACCGTGTAATCCAACATAAAAAATAAGGAGAATAGATATTAAAATTTAGTTTAAAAAAGTGCAAAGCTTGAGAATGAGATTATGGTTACTTGTGAAGGAGCTAGATAACTGCTTTAAGGCCGATAAAATCATCTTCACCTCAGCAATGTGTTTGTTGATCCACATGTAACACAGCAATGCTGGCTGAACATTATGGAATACGAGAACCGTACAAAGAATTTCGAGTGTCAATCTCGACTAATGTTTGACCTAATCATTGTTTTAAAATCATAATAATGAGCATAAATTGAAAGTTGAAAATTTGAGACAAACCTTTCGAATTTGTGAGTTATATTGCTGAAAAAATCCATTGAAGCCATCAAATATCTCTATTACTAATTTGAAGACTAAATCAGACGAGCCAGTTAATTTAAATTATCTCAACTAATGTCTTTGTCATTTCTGTGTTTAATATCAACTGTAATGTGATCTGCGTAGATGTACCAGAGCAACGAGAGTTCGCTAGGGCAGGAATGCACGATAACAATTCTCACTTTGACCATCGTGCTGCACTACCTCTACCTTACAAACTTCTTCTGGATGTTTGTCGAAGGTAAGTTGCCAGTACTTACAAATTTCCAAAGATATTATGAAGTAAAGTAATAACGATGAATACAGTTTTTGAATATCAGCAGATATAGTATAGGTACTTTTCTATTTTCGTAATTCGCAAATTTAAAGAGGTTTGCTCACTACAATGTGGATAGTTTTGTCAAAAAAATTGGGGTATTTGACGTCGAATTCAAATGAAACTATTTTAGCTCAGACGATCGCAAAAATGGGTTAGGTGAACTGATGTATATAAACATGCTGAGCATCTATGGAGGCAAATTATATTGTATCTGGTGCAAAGCAATTTTGGGTTTAGAAAGTATCTAGATCACCTAACGTGATAGATTTTCATCATTATCACACCGTACTGATCCAGCAAATTTCCATTCTAGGCAATACCTTTTCTTAGATTATGAGCTAATTAAAAAATTAACCTCAAGACCGTTCATTACTTAATTTGAAATAAATCTATAATGTATCATTTTTAAAGAAATTTTCATTAGTTAAACAATGCTTAATTTCTAGGTCTTTATTTGTACATGCTGGTGGTTAAAACGTTCGCCAGACAAAATTTGAAATTGAGAGAATACGCCATCATCGGTTGGGGTAAGTACTAGTTAACAAAGCAGAGATTTTCAAGAGAATTGATTTATCCCCTAATTATTATTGATTCAATTTCGCATTTAGCTAACTGGACGGATTTGGCTGGATAACTAAAAAACTTGTAAAACTTGAATATAGAAATTTTAGAGTATAGCAACTTAGAAATTGTAAAAGGAACATTTTACTACATTTTGTATACATTTGATCTAGTAGGTACTAGGAAGCCGTTTTGTTTTACGTTTCGTTCCAAATGATAATATGATTAAACACCTCAATTTTCTACGAATATTAAAAAAAACTTCACATTTATTACAGTGACACCTCGTGACGAAACATTTGTTACTTTCCATTTCAAAGCTATAAGGTCGGGGGCTAGTGTAGCCCGATGGTAGAGCAAAAGTACTCGCAAACCAAATTAAAACTAGTGTTTATTTAAAGAGTAACAAACTAAGAGATACATCAAAGTTAGATTGTTAACTATATGACCTACTGGATAATGTAATTGTCACTGGACTCGATATTAAAATTGGTTAGTACTAGCAACTTCAAGATTTCGGAATATTAAATATTATTAGCTGAATTTAAATATCTAAAATAATTACATTTTAAATGTAAGCTGAATGAAGAGTACTATAAAATAATGTGAGACAACTAAAACTGCAAGAGCTGAGCAAAAAAGTTTTGGAAATAAATTAAAAGAACATAAAATTAACGTTGAAACTAAGGTTGGGACTTAGGTTAGGACCTACCTCCCCAAGGGCAGCATCGTGAAGGGAGACCCCCACCCACCCACACGAAGGGAGACCCCACAAGCAGGGATTCTCCTAGACAACTGAACCCTGAGGAGCTAAGCCAATAACCCTTTATTACTTACTCAGCATAACCTTGACTATCAAGACAATCTGACCAGCATTGTCTTGACAACAAGGAAGCAGTTCCGTAGGTTTTCAGCACAACATTGTGACAGAAATGTTTTGAGAAAGAATATAGTCGAGATAAGGTGAAAGAGATTTTTTTCTAACTGACATATTATAACCATTAAAACTTCTACCTATCGTTATACATTTTTCAATGGTCAAACATAATGTTGATGCACAGTTTGAACACAAAGAAAGAATGCTGATGGAAACTCCATAGTTGTTATAGACAGTGGATGGTCCGTTATAATACCAGCTTCATTGTAGACGATATACCTACCTTTGTCTCTTAGTTTATGGGCGGCGTTACGCCAGCTTTATACTAAGGCATAACTGTAACGTTTACCTTCATACTTTGGCTGCAGAGCGGGGATATACGTGTTTGTTTCAAAGTTTTCATAGGTTTATGAGTGTTGGGGATATTTTATTCGTGGGCAGTTGTGAGATGATAATAAGAAAGTAATTTCTTTAAGGTTTGTTGTTGACGATGGTAGAATTTCTGAGGTTGAAGTATTATTATGGAAGTGTTCGTTCTAGTGAATAAGAAGAATACGTCGTTTCGGCATCTGGAGTCTCATCGCGTCTTCAGGTTAAAAGGAACTTAAAACATTAAATAAAACATTGATTAATGAGCTAGAGTAAAATAAATCAGTGCAAGATGACCGGTCACCACCAAAAATTATGAGTTTCTTTCCTTAATGTTTTAGGTTACTTAAAAACGGGATCAGATTGCAGATCCTGAAACGTCGTGTCATTCTTGTTCACAAGAATTATGGAAAACGTCCGAAATAATACTTGAACAAACTATAACCATTGCTGAAAGTCAAATCACTTTACGATATCAGTTAAAAGTCGCAAGTTACCTTGGTAATTATTTCACTCTGAAACTATTTAAATTGCTTTATACTTGGCCTAATTTGTTTATTGTGATTTCAGGAGCTCCACTGTGTGTGGTTGTACTCTGGATTGTTATGAAGTTCTGTTTTTCTCAGTCTCATTCGTCGCCTGAAAGGCATTTAGAAGTGAGTTTAATATAAAACTAAGGCTAAAGAGTAGGGGTTTTAGGGGTGATGAAATTCTTCAGTTAGATTTACCGTATGGACTCGTGGTTGGTTGGAAACGTGCGTATGGCTCCGGAGCTCATCACTCCGTTGGCGCGGGTTCGATCCCCGCAGTCACCACTTTCAATTGTAAAGTGACTATACGGTAACGCTAGGTAAAGGTCAAGGTTGAGTGGTAGAGAGGACTTTGTAGTCCTAACTTTGCCTCGTAAAACAAGACAGACTTTACCTTTTTACCTTTATTTACTATACTACATGGTTTAGTATTGATGAAATTTGTAGGGTTGACTGGACAAAACTCGGATCTTTACTTTTAGTCAAAGTGGCGATTGAAGGTTATTCTTTCCATTTCGATATTTTTAAACCCATGATTGTTTCCGGTAAGGCCTATTTTTGTTTAGATCGCCGTTACTCAATGTGTGATTAGACTCGATTAGTCTTTAAATACTTTATAAAGAAGACTTATTCCCTGCTACCTACGTTATTTTTTTTACCAATTTTTTAATGTAAAACAGACCCAGCAGTAATGATTATGTTACAGCAGCACGATATTTGTAAATTTCATAAAGGGTTTTTTAATGCCAAGTATAATGTATTATGTCATTTTTAAATTTCCCTCTTTGACTGTATTTCTTGGAACTGGACATAACAATTGCTTACAATAACAAGCTAAGCATAAAAATAAAAGCAACCAACATTAATAACATAATATTAAACGAAATAGTTGTAACTATTTATTTAACAATAAACTCTGTGAACTCATTTAGTTGACAGATTTCTTTAGCCAGAACATTTATTACACCCAAATACCTATTGTTCATATATTAGAATATTTAATTTACGGAACACGCTAAATGCACACATCTGGTTGACAAATTTAATGACGCCATTCAAACATTTAGACATTCAAACAACGTACGCATGTTACGTACTTTCTCACAATCTTATCAGTCACCATTAATTCTTCTGAGAGAAAAAATATTATAATAAATTATCTCTAACTAAATGTTACATGAATAAGACGCTAAAAGGAGCCTTCATCACCCGAAAAGTATTTAGTTCAATAATATGTCTTACGTAAAAAAAATTATACTGTATTAGACTTTAACGGACTTAAAGAAAATAGTTGAAAACCGTTTTTGAACCTTGATAAAAGTAAAAACTAAACAATTTTCAAAAAAGGAGAACAAATCATGTAGCTGAGGTGTAAGTGATCCCGAATGGGCAGCTTTTGAAGTGCCCACTCAAGGCATTATAGAGTTGTAAGGTAGAGAATTTAGAATCTCTTTCGACACCTAGCTACTCCGGTCCTCCCACGCGCTGAGACATCAGACCCGGTATATAACTCACCAGTGTGCGCGCACTTACCACCGAGAACTAACATCTTTGAACCTTAAATACTCGGTTGTCGATAAGGTACAAGGGGTATTTTTTTGTGGAAATTGATTTTTCCTTAACCAAAGTTTAAACTCCTGCTTAAAAGTTTAAAATTTGAACTTTTCTTAATTTAATATACTTGTGCTATGAAACAACTATTTTATCCAAAGAAAAGGTTCATTTGTGTGCATGACTTGATTTACGGTGTACGCACATGTACTACTGAGAACTAACCCCTAATCCGTTTGAATGCAAGTGATTGACTAAAAAGTCAAAAGTGTCAAAATTATATTAAGGTGACATTTCACAAAACTTTAGTAATGAATACTAATGACGTTTAATAACAACATTTAAAAACACATTTTAAAAGTGACCTTTCCTTGTGTTTTTGTGTCCTTTTCATTTTTGCGTGTATTAAATTTTCTTGAAAATATTTTTTTATCATTTCTACCAGCATCAGTCCTCAAATAAAATAAAACATGTACCTACATGTAAACGTGCAAGTGAGAAACAATAATTTTGAAACGCTGATTACTGTCTTTTTATATTGACCCAGCTTATGTGTCCTACTTTGTCCAGTTATATCTGTTAAAATTGGCCAAAGTTTAAAATAAGTATTTAAATGTATACTCAAATACTTAATACAATCTTAAAATAAATTGTACTATCGGAATTAATTACACCTCGGTAAGCTCAAATTTGAATTAGCAAATGAATCAGAGACCTACACGCAGCAAAGAGCTTAGTCACGGCTGGCATGAGTGAAGTGAAATTCCTTCGTGTTTTGCAATTGTAAAACGCCAACTGTATAACATAAATAAAATAAAACAAAACAGTTTTCAAAAAGGAGAACAATTTACGTAGCTGAGGTGTAAGTGTTCCCGAATGGACAGCTTTTGAAGTGCCCAGTCAAGGCTTAACCCACTGTTGCAAGGTAGAGAATTTAGAATCTCTTTCGACACCTAGCTACTCCGGTCCTCCCACGCGCTGAGATATCAGACCCGGTATATAACTCACCAGTGTGCGCGCACTTACCACCGAGAACTAACAACTTTGAACCTTAATAACTCGGTTATTTGTTTTAATTTTAGGGAAATTTTGTAGTATAATTTAGTTATTGCTCAAAACTAACGTGGAAAATGAATTACAAATAAGTTCTATTAAATTTGGATATTTATTAAACTTGTGGCCTATAATGGTCAAAAATGATTTTATCTTTAGGAAACAAGTTAATTTGTCATTTCTTTTTATAATAATGAGCTGCAAGAGACAATCACAAAATCTGTTGGTTGCATTAATGTATTAATGTACCTAAAATGTAGCAAAGAAGACAGAACCCTTCCTCGAGTCAGATTAACCTTGTGTATTAATTTCTAATTATTCTATAGAAATTTCCGCTAAACTATTTACTAATTTTCCTAGGATAAACAGATAATTACTTCAAACTTATATTATATATCATTTAAGACAAAAAGTTTGTTTCTCTAGATGATGCAGTTCGTTGTGGTATAAGAGTAGTTTTTGTGGAAATTTTACTTTTATTCTACTGTAGCTCAAGCTGCTTCATAAAAAGTTTCAAATTAGAACAAAACTCAATTTAAGATAATGGTGCTATGAAACAACTATTTGATCAAAAGACTTTTTGTTTGCGTGCATGATTGTACGAAATGGTATGTTGTCAACCAACTTCTATTATTAAGGCCTGTTTGAAGGTCATATGACTAACGTATGGCTAACGTAAATCAAAAAGCTTTGCTTTCGGACCTAATTATGAAACTACTACTGCTAACTGACGAGTTTTACACAAATTAGAGATCTGTCAAGGTTCATATTTCTATCGTCTGATAGATCGGTTTGTATCCTTTGTTTGAACTTGACAAAGATGTTAAACAAGACGTACACGACGTTTCAGGATCTAGAATCTGATCCCGTCTTCAGGTGAAAAGTAACTCGCTCGTCTTATTCACTAAAAATTTATGAAAACGTCTGCAACAATATTTAAACTGGTTTCCATGTTCCTAGGCGCGCCTGGTGTCTGCAATGATGCCCGAGTGTTCCCTCATGGTCCCGGATCTGCTAGACTGGATATTCCAGGGTCCCATGTTGTTCGTGCTCCTGCTCAATATCATATTCCTCTCTAGCATCATGTGGGTATGTCTCCTCTTCTAAAGTAGATTTAAAAACACATTTTATAAATTAATCTTATACTTGCTTTCAGTTTAGGGATTAAGTAAAAGGAAAGAACGGACTTTTCCAGCCACTTCCGGAGAAAACTACTCCTAACGTTTCGGGTAGTTAGAAACTCCACCCGTCTTCAGGACTACACTAATCTAGGAACTACATTTGATTAATATCTTAACTTAAGAACTAACCTAGGACTATTCCAACCAATATTTTACAAAGCGCTACATCATAAAATTGATGGCTTGTCAAAATTACAATTACAAATATGGACAAGTAAAACGAGGACACGTTATAGAGATAAAACTACTTGTTATCCTAAATACAACAAGCTGAAAAACAAATAGCTGAAAAACACAGAGATGTGATTAGTAGTTATTAATTGAAAGGATCTTAATCTTATTAAGTTAAGATATTAATCAAATGTAGTTCCTAGATTAGTGTAGTCCTCTGAAGACGGGTGGAGTTTCTAACTACCCGAAAACGTTGAGTAGTTTCTCCGGAAGTGGCTGGAAAAGTCCGTTCTTTCCTTTTACTTAATTGCTCTCCGCCACTATTATGAACTTTCAAACTAACACAGTTTAGGGATGTTGTTTGAGCAATCAACGTTGGCGGTCGCGGTTTTGATAAGGAGTTTCAAAACCAGACCATGACAGCTAAGCTGAAGGCATTTTGTACATTGATTTAATACATATATATCTTCAATTTAATCAAAATCGGATATTATTTACTGTATTTAGATAATTAAAACCAATTTTTGTGACCAAAACTTCTCCCCAAAAAGCGCTGTCTATTTTTGCTGGCTACGAACTTGACCTAGATATCAACAAAAGGAATGTTTGCACCAAATTGCATGAAAATCTGACATAAAATGTGACCTTTAGAGATTACACACATAAATACATATATTAAAACGAAAATAGAAGTACTGTACCGTCAATAAGTACCCTCGACTTATCATTTGATATAATTACGTATAAGAAGTCGTAAACATGCTCAAAACGTGTTCTGGGATTCAGGATCGGTGCTTATTTCTAGGACCCGGGCCTAGGTCTTACGATGCTGATGGTATGAATATCTAGTTTTTGAAGGAAATTCGATCATAAGACCGGAAAACAGCTGTTCTTACCAGTAGAATAGCGGATGTTATGTTATGTTCGTGTATCTGCTTCAGATGTCCCCCGAGGAAAATATATAAGCACCGTAGCGTCTACGGGACTATTTCTCTTCTCCCACCACCACTATTAGTTTTACTTAAGTTGTTTTGTGTTGGCGACTTTAAATGCGGATGTGTATTAGTTTTAATATGAAAAGCTTACAGTATATTAGATCATAGGGTTTGTATGAGTTCATTGTTCTGCTGAAGTTGCCAAATCACTCGCATAAACCTTTTCGGAAGCGTCCATTTCTCTTAAAAGGTGGCTATACTCGAATGATTTTACAGCCTTCATCAGTTACAGCTGACACGCAGCTAAGCGCTAAAGCGCCGCTGGGATTAGTGAAACGAATTTCCTTAGCAATTTGTTACTCTAATTCACTCAATTCACAGCTTCGCTTCGGCTTTCGGCTTCAGTTTTATGTTCAATTTCGATGAGTGTTGCGAGGTTATTGCTACGTTTACAGCTTCGCTTTGGCCTTCGGCCTCAGACTTACGGGACTTTTACTAGAAGTTATACTACATATCATGAAAGGCAAACCCATTTTAAATTTCAATGAAATCTACTACTCAATTTGCTGTTATAGCAAAAAACACTTTTTGGTCATAATTTTAAAACGGTTTGATGGATTTTCATAAACTTTTGCATATTGATGTATAACAAAAAATTCATCAGACCATTAAACCCCATTTTGGGGAAAGCCTTCTCCCAAGGGGTTCTGGTAGTCCGATTTTGCTGGTTAACGAACTCGATCAAGATATTTTCAAAAGAAACGTTTGTACCAAAATTTGGTGAAAATCGAACAAAACATGTGACCTGTAGAGATGATATACATACATACATACATATGTATTATAAAGTTTTAAAAAAATGCTCAAAACGTGTTCTTGGGCTCAATTTCATGTGGACGACATGCATTTCTCATTTTTCTAAAGGAAATAAAATAAAAACCCTCGAAACACCTCTCTTGGCTACGCCACTGGCGCTACTGTGAATCCTAGCCAATTTCCATAGCTTGTAAATCGCTGATCGAAGTTCCAAGAAGAATAAGTACACTTAAACACATTGTTTCTCAGGTGCTGATAACCAAGTTGCGTGCTGCTACTACAGCAGAGACTCAGCAGTACCGCAAAGCCACCAAGGCACTGCTGGTGCTGATTCCTCTCCTGGGAGTCACTTATGTGCTGTTCCTGGACGCACCTACTGAAGACCACATCAGCAGTATCTACCACAACATCCGTGCTGTGCTGATAGTACTGGTACGTAGAATAACTACAAATTTGGAAAAATTAACGAAGGAGGATATTTACTTCATGGCTCATGTCTCATTGTCATGAAAGTCCACTTTAAAAAGCAATCACGGTTAGTCTTCGGGTTCTAGAATATAAAAACCTTTTGATTTGTAATCTGGTATCAGGTACTGGAGGATATTTTATATGTATCCAGAAACCTATCAAGTTGCTCTTTGTTGTGGAGCTCTTGGCCCTGTAAAACCAAAGGTGACATTGGGGTTTTGATATCTTACAAACCCCGTTAGATAACCGGCCTTGATGACCGTTGGCAGCCGTTCATCTGTTCTATTAAGCGTAAATGTTTTAAAACATTCTAACTGACACCAATATAGAACGGATGGTCGGAAATTATTTTAAAGGGGTCGTTGGTTTTGTATTTTATTGCCTTTAAATGAGTGGTCGCAGGCTAGGGGTTCGTATTACAAATTTTGGACCCCCAAAACCATCGTTTCTTGGTGGGAGACAAAACGCCTGATTACGTCAAAAGTACTTTAGCATACTCTAGTGACATGTACCAAAGCGCGTTTGGAAAATGTCGGTCGTTAAAACGTCAAGGGGGGACTATTGAAACTATTGTATGGTAGTCATCATTGTTCTAATGTTTTCTCCATACCACTTAGTAATTTAGGAAGTTCATTATTGATCAGCAGTCTATATAACCACTGTATTTACAACTGAAGAAATTTTATGTTTTGATTTGTCTCTCCCCAAGTTCAAGGGGTTTTGAGGCACTATCTACTTATCTATGATTGCCATGTATATTTTCTCATCCTTGTTACTCAGGGGTTCCTGGTGGCTCTGCTCTACTGTTTCCTGAACACGGAGGTGCAGAACACCCTGAGACATCACGTGACTCAGTGGAAGGAGGCCCGAGACATCGGCCTAGCCCCGCGGTACTCCACCAGCAAGGAGTGGTCTCCCAACAGCCACAGTGAGAGTAGCAAGTAAGCACCATGGAGGGTTAACACTTTGATATTTTGATTTGAGACATCGACCACTCCTAGTGGTTTAAGGTTGTTATGAGATGAATGGTTAATGTGAACTTGTTACAAACTAAGGCCGACTGTCCCCATATAGGGCCATTAATTAATAGCCCAACGACCAATGGAACGGACAAACGGCTTAGAGAATATGCTACTTAATACTGGAAAAGATTGGGAAACTAGCAAACTACCACTACCGTATGTTGCTGCTTCTAATAGCATTGTTAAACCAGCTGAATACTTGTCAGTTGCCTTTACATTTATTTACTGTTCGCAAGGTTCATCTGCGAAATACCTCGAAATCTGATCTTGTACAGTTAACTTAAAAGTATTGCCTTAGAATATTTTAGTGAGAGTTTATATTTCACCGCAATTCAGCACGGTTTTCGTTATAATTATAAGGCTTTTTAGGGCTCGCTTGGAAGACATTTTAAAACTCAAACCGTGGAAGTTATCCTTTTGTATTGAGATTTTCGACAAGCTCTTTATGTGTGGTTACAAACTGCCAATCAAGGACACTACGAACTTGGTTTAAAATAAATTAATCATTGGTGTTTAAACATAATAGCTTTCGAGCGTTCTTTACGCTCTTTCATCGCTTCTTTCAAATCTACCCCTTTACTTTGCCCCTATACTTCTAAATCATCTACATTAACGAAGAAAACAAGTCGTAATTGAAAAAGAAAAGAAAAGATGGAGAAGAAAAAAAACTAATGAGGAGCACTGGGCTTTCCAGTGAAATAATTCAACCAAACCTAAATAGTTGACGATTTGCCTAAAAAAAGACTTTCTGCATATTAAGAGCTATGGCAATTATTTTTTCTCACAAGATCTTTGTTCCAGGTTGTTCAGCAAGACCAAGTTTTTCCAGAGGAAGCGTCAAAGCGTGAGCGAAGCCACAACAATGACTCTGTTGGGGAACAGTCGTCAGAGCAAGCCGGACATAGAAGTGCCTCTGGCAGTCCACTCAGAGAACATACTGTAGCATCTGGTAGAGCTTACTTCACATGCGTCGCGGCACCTGATGAAGCTCTTTGGGGACCTGTGAAACGAAACGTCGTCCAAGTTCAAGAAGCTGTAGATCTGACATCTTGGATAATTTTCCCACCAATGTAGTTTCTGGCTGTCCATTAGGAGAACATACTGTAACAACAGGTAGAACTTACTTCACATGCGTCACGACACCTGATGAAGCGCTTGGAGACCAGTGAAACGAAACGTCGTCCAAGTTCAAGAAGTTGTAGATCAGACATCTTGGATATTTGCTGAAGTTCCTGTGGCCGTCCACTCGTAGACTGTAACATCTGGTAGAACAGATTCAGGCAAACGTGCTGCATGCTTCGCGGCACCTGATGAAGTACTTGGGGGTCTCTGAAACGAAACGTCGTCCAAGTTCAAGGAGCTGTAGATCTGATATCTTGGATATTTTGCCCACCAATGTAGTAGTGTAAATTGAAATTAAGATAAGGCATTTAAATGGATGCGTACTTGATATTAAGTATTTTCTCTAAATGTTTTCTCACATGATAAAAAAAACCACCGCATCTGTTTAAAATGTTAAAAGCAGAATTATTAGCTGAATGAATTGATATGGTTGGCTATATTATAGTTATGTTCATGAAACGTTCTTGTACATACAATTTAAAACTTTGAGTACTTCTTCTACCTCAGACTTTGTACTTTGCTGGGTTTTGCAAAATATTTTGTCCTTAGTGATAATACTTAAAGGCCTGTGCATATGTAATATTATGACTTTCCTAGCCAATAAACATATAATTAGCTGTGCTAAAAGTGAGGAGTGCCAATTATTGAATTTAGATATGTATAATAATATGAACACAAAATATTAAGTTGTTAAAACATGATCTGATATACAATCAAAGGTTTTTGAGGAAACACTCGTACATAAAATAAAGCCCAATTATTAGACTACTGTAAGTTAATGTAAGAATATTTTAAGCATTTACTTTTAAGAGGCCGTATTTTTCAATGTTATCTATTAAAATGTGCAATATGTGTATTTTTATATTAAACCTATCTTCTTGTTGAAGGTATGAGTTTCATTTCCGTGTTTAAATATTATCATATCAATTTTTAACTGTTCGTGACGTTGGAACCTACTTGTACTATGTTTTGATTTACTATTTTATTTTATCAATAATAAGGATGGTTTTTAGTTCTAAATATTACGTGGTACTAGTTTATGACGTCCTATTATAAAATCCTACATGTATGGGTTGCGAAGTTCGTAAGCCTAAAAGTACATTTAAGGCATATAATCTCTTTTTGCGATTCACCGTGTGAGACATTTTCTAAAGTCTTGTTAGTAATTTTATCTTCTTTGTTCGAAAAACTTGATTTATACATTAAAACTCTAAAGAACTTCCTCTCCCTTGCCTTTGAGAAAGAGAGAGAAAGACTTTATTACAAAATCTTGGAGATTTGAAATAGCGTACATATAATAAGTCTTGACTCACAAAAAATAATTTTGTCATCACCAAGAAAAGTGTCTCCATTCCAAGAACTCCCGGACGGTGTAAAATTGTCTTGCTTTCAACCAGTCGGACAGCTGCGTCTTCAGTCTCCTTGGTCCCAGTCCTTTCATTTCTTCGGGAAGCAGATTGAAGAATTTCATACCGGCATATGATGGCTTCCTTTCGAACTGGCTTTGTATAAATAGGTGTGATTCGCCGTTGAGGGAACTTTCTAAAGTCTTGTTAGTCGTATAAACTCTTTTGTTAGGAAACCCTGATACATTCCCCAAATTTTTAGAATTTCCATCCGTTGGTTGTGCATAAATAGGTATTTTTGTGTTCTCTGTTACAGTCAGTCTGATTCACGGCTGTGATTGGTCGTCCGCTGCTCCAAGGGGGGTGGCCAGGCAGTCAGTAAGTGGCCGTGGACATGCTTAATTTCTTTATTTGTCTCTTTAATGAGTTTGTGCATGTTGTATTAATCTCTAAGCTAGTTGTTGTCAAATCAAATCAAGTTCAAGGGGGAAACAATTAATGTCATAGTTTAGAGCTGGTTGACTGGTCAGCTTGCACTGATTACTTTTAAGTCAGCTCATTTCCTAGTGTTTTGTATTATGTTTAGGTTATTTTACCTGAAGAAGGGATCAGATTCTAGATCACGAAACGTTGAATTATTTCGTTCACTCAAAAACGATGGAAAACGTGCGTGATAATATCTTGGCCTTAGAGAGTAAATACCTTCATGATTATATTCATCTCATGTTTAACTATAATGCTAAATCACGTGTTAAGCTCTACCGGATATTCCAACAGAAAAAAGAACAAGTTTTATTTTTCATAATATATCTGAGCAAAGGTGGAGAAATCAAAACACTTTCGTTCTCTGTGGAAATCTCTCTTTATTGGATCGAATGTATAAATAATAAATAATTCTAAATCAAACTGGTCTGATACACTTTTGCGCAGGGCTTTGTCGTCCGTACCTCAGCCTCAAACATACCATAAACTGGCATAGTTTGAAATGTTCAATGCTATTTGTATAAATAGTTTTTGTTGTAATTTACCACACATCACATGAGTCAGCTTTACAATTAGATTACACAATAAAAAATTAATAATATTTTGATCGTTACATTTTCAAAGTTTGTCTTTAGAAACTTAAGTTTCCTCGATTCAGTGTAGACTGGGTTTACTACACTGAAATTGACAGCTGTTTTACTGCTTTACCTGGTCCAAAGTTTGATTGGATCCAAGATGTTACAACTCTTCAGGTCATGTTTGTGTAAGTTGATATGTTTCAGCTGGATCTGGAGTGAACTACGTGGAAGCTTCATAATCAATTACAAGTAAGGGTAAACTTAAAATAGAGGATAACGTTGTTTTCTTAAGCTCCTTTGGTCATACTGTTTCATTTTCCAATCTTTAACTTTAAACAAATCTTCGGTGGGATAAAATGTATTTATGGCTAGTAACCGTTTCAATTTCCTTCGAAATATATGAGGTTGGTTTTCATTTTTGATTTGTTGCGGTAAATTGTTTAAAACTCTAGTTTGCACTTCATTTGGAAAATATTCAAATAATTTCATATTATGTTGAGAGTTTTGTAGTTCAGGTGGTATCTCGTGTTATGGGCGTGAACATGAGAACTTAAACTTAATTTAGACTTTCTAGCAAATATATAGAAGGGAGTGTTAAAATTTTCAATTTGTTAAATACAAGTTCGCACGATTCTCTGAAACGTATTCCTCCAATTATTGGAAAGGCTTGTTCTGGAAGATAAAAGATTCTTTGAAATTCTTGCTTGAACAGTCTCCTAAATGGTGATTCCATAAGATAGATGAGGATGGATGAGCCCAAAATAGGCCGTTCGAAAAACATACATTGGAGAATGTCTCGCCAAATATCTCAATGAAAAATGTTAGACGATAGTTTTTACGATTCATTTGCAATGTACTTTCCATGTGATTCTATTACCTATATAAACCCCTAGACATTTTGTGTAGTCCAAAGTTCCTCTCCAATAAAAAAGTTAACTTTCTTTTTTTCAATGGAAGATAAAGAAAGAATTACATAGCCAGATTTATTATAACTAGTTTTAAGGTTATGCACTGAAAACGATTAAATACAATAATATAGGTCTTGAAACGTTTAAATTCGAATTGGGTTATTGAATGACAATAAATAGTATTGACTGTCAGAAAACTAGGACATTGTTCCAAATTTAAGGTTTTTGTAAATATTGTTAACATATGTTAAAATAAAACCAGTCCTAATATTGATAAGTGAACAGATTAACAAATTACAAAATAAATTTTCATCACTCACGCCAGTGGTGCTATAGTGCTATATTATTTATAATTTCATGATACTTAAACAAGAAACTGACTTTGCTTTTCTTTTATCAGCTACATTCAGTTTCAACAGGAGCGCCTGCTACTTTCATACAGCTACAGTTATACTACGAGGGTCATCCAGAAAGTAAAGAACGTTTTGGCATGGTCAAATAAAAAATAAAGATTATTTACAAATGGCTTTAGACAAATGACAAAAGACTTTATTTACAAATGCATAGAACCTTCCTCTACCTTTCTACGCAGTCGCCATGGATTTCAAGATACTGGTTTTAACGTGGGACCAGTTTTTCCATACCCATGTACTACTGATTTGCCGCCAAAAACATGAGCCAGGATTTCTTAGCATCTTTAAATTCCTTATCGTTAGCAAACTGTTTTTTTTTTTCCTTAAGCTTCGGGAATAAGTGATAGTCACTCGGCACCAAGACTGGGCTGTAATCGTTTCTTTTCTTGGCATAAATTCTACATGGATTAAGCCCTTTCGATCCCATAAAATAGTAGCCATAACTTTCCGAGTGTTTAAATTTCACACTTTACATTTAGCGGGGTTTTCAATTGTCGATGCCGTTATTAATCACTGTGGACACGAGACGCGTAATCACACAGCAACGAACCTACACTCAAACTGAAGAGGAAGAATGTAGCTAGCAGGTGCACGCGCGCTCGTATAGGTGAGGGGTGTGCGCGGCGCGTGATGCGCAATCGTTCTTTACTTTCTGGATGACCCTCATACAAACTGTAAGAAAATTAATCTAAAGCAAAGATTTAAATTCCAATATTAACGTTGAAAATTAATCCAAAGCAAAATGTAAATTCCAATATCAACGTTTATAAAGGTAAAGGACAAGTTGTAGTTAATCTATAAATAATTAGATGAGAAAGGTTTATCAAACCCTCAATGAAAGCTGCGCATTTAATTGAATACAAATTTCTTTCTAGACAGCAATAAGCTTCAGTCGATGAGTTTGAACAACACTTAACAATCAATATGGATTTATCTGCATCGAATAAAACCTTGTTAGTATTGACAAAGTACTTGACCGTTTCAATTATACCAGAGTTTGTTAAACACTAGAACCTTACATTTTAAAGTAAGTAAACAGAAGGGCGAATCGAGAATCCTTCTGATTGTTTAATTAGACCATTCGGAGATAACTCAAATCAAATTGTACATTGAGTATAAAAACATAACCACCAAGCGCTACCGTGAGTGTAGTGAATTTCCTCTGACGAGGTATATATTATTCTTGACTATCCTTTTGTTGGTAGGTGGGGGGCGTCCTCCAAAAATGGGGTTGAAGCTTTAAAAACTGTATTAATAATTTGATTTGAAATTTAAACATTTGTGATAATGTACGTGGTACAATTACATGTACCGAAAATCAACTAAATCCAATTAGCCAGACCAAAATGGCGGCAAAATTCATGCATGCTTCAAAAGGTTCAAGCACCGATTTTGCTGGTTGACGTACTTAACTTAAAGATTTACAAAAGGACCATTAGTACCAAATCAGACGCAAAGTGCGACCTGTTGAATCATATGTAACTGTGGTACACTGCATATCGCACTTTGCATATGCGTTCTACAGTTTTAAATGTCCCCCCACCTTAACTTTTGAAAAGGGACATTTTTTAATTCTTTGTAGAATATTCTTAAAGGATTCTAAATTTGGGGACGGGGCAAGGCCCCAAATTTCTTTAATACAAACCCCTTCTTGTGGCGCTTCAAAAGAAAGAACATTTTAACATTTGGCGAGACATTCTCCAATGCATGTTCTTCGAACGGCCTATTTCGGCTCATACATCCTCATCTATCTTATGGAATCACCATTTGGGGAGGCTGTTCCAAGCAAGAATTTAAACGAATTTTCTATCTACAAAACAAGCTGTTCGAACAATTGAGGAATACGTTCCAGAGAATCATGCAAACCTTTATTTAATGAATTAAATATTTTAACACCCCATCTATATATTTGCTAGAAATTGCAGTTTTTCAAAATTTAAGTCTAAATTAAGTTTAGGTTCTGATATTCACGGCCATAACACTAGATACCACATTAACTACTGAAATTCTCAACATAGGACAAAATTATTTGAATCTTCCAAATGAAGTGGGAACTAAAGTGTTAAAAAATTTACCAGACCAAATCAAAATGAAAACCAACCTCATATATTTCGAAGAAAATTGAAAAATTATTAACCATGAAAACATTTTATTCGACGGAAGATTTTGAAGTTAAAAATTGGAAAATAAAAAGATTTAACCAAAGGAGCTTAAGAACGGAAGATGTTAGCCCTTAATTAAAATGTATTGTTACACACATGAAAATGTATCGTAATAAAGGATTATTATTAAATACAAATTCAACGACGCAAGGATCATGTTTTATCTCGATTCGTTTTTGTAACTCCCATTTAAAGTTTGCAAGAAATCAGCTTTAAAATGCCACATTTCATAAACAAATGGTTTTTAATGACAAGTTTTTCTTGACAAATCTTTGAGGAAAATATCACATTCCTACAACATAACTACATAAGGTAAATTTTGAAGAAACACGTGAAATGTAGCATTTTAAACCTGATTTATTGCAATCTTTAAGTTAATACAGTATTTCAAAAAAACCAGTTGAAATAAAAATCTGTCTTTACGTGCGTCGTTGAATTTGTATTAAAATTCTCTTTCTTTTGAGGTGCCACAAGTGGAAAGGTTTGTATTTAAAAATTTTGGGGGCCTCCCTTCTGGTTTTTGGGTTTTTGGTTTTGGGGGTGGGTGACGCAAAGTACGTTAAAACAAATTTCAAAATCCTATAAACACCAGAGGGTTTTTTACTTTTTCAAAAGTTAAGGTGGGCATTTAAAACTCACCCCGTATAATGTGTGTATGTGTGAAGTATTGAAATTTGACTCAGGGGGTGTTGGGAAGTTCAAAACTGCTAATCTACGACTTATAGTTCTATGAGGCGATAGAAATAAATAGCTCTCTTCCTTATAATAAAAACTCGTTAGTGAGGAATACTAGATACTTGTGACGTACCTTATTCTGTTACCTTGATATCTGAATAAGGTATTTAAAAGCACGGTTTTAAGTAAAACTTTGCAAAGGAACCATTGTTGTTTGTTGCACTTCAGAAGTATTAAAAGACAATTTACAAATTCAATTTTTAGGTTAGGTTAGGTTAATAATAAAACACTATAGTTGGAGTAGAATACTTTTCATTATTTTAGGGTATCAAAATATAAAACCTAGAATAGTTTGTACAACGTATTAAACACCACTAGTATAATAGGAGAGTATATAAGGGGTTTGTTAATTTTGTTCAAAATAGATTAAAGATTTCCTAAACCAATTCTTTAAAAGACTTAAATCTGATTATATATTTAATACTTTTGGCTGTATTTATGAAGAAAAATATTAAGTTGAAGGAATAAAATAGCTGAATGATCCTCTAGATTATTCTTCCGTCACCTACAAGAGTGGTGCTGTCCAAGAACTTGCCGATGACAGAACTCAGGACTCCATGGAAGACCAGCTCTGCTAGAGTGTGGACGTACGGTTCAACCACCTCCACTATGGGTTGAACACGCCCCTCTTTTCTCTGATCCAGCCTTCATAGTCATCGTCCTCTTCTTCATCTTCGTCCTCTTGGCTTCTGAAAAGTATTTGCATAAACACATCATCTCTATAGAATATATGATCGTAGAATTCAACCACCTCTACTATGGGTTGGAACACGCCCCCTTGTCTCTTCCTGGTCCATCCTTCGTAGTCATCGTCCTCTTCTTCATCTTTGTCCTCTTGGCGTCTGAAAAAATAGCATAAACGATAAGTTTGCAAGAAGAATTCAACCACCCTCGCTATAGGGTTTGGAATTCAACCCACTTGTCTTCTGGTAGTCCATATTTAATCGATATCGTGCTCTTCTTCACCTGCGTCCTCTTAGGCTGAAAAGTATTAGCATAAACACATCAGCTCTGCCAGTGTATGGATGTAAAATCAACCTCCACGAGAGGGAATGTAACCAACCCCCTTTGTCTTCTTGAAGTCCATCTTTCATCGATATCCTTCTACATGTGGGTTTTTGGCTTCCTGGAAAACGGAAAATTTGAAACGGCTAAAAGGTTTTTCAGTAAAGGCTGTTATATCTCCTTACGTTTTTATAAAAAGAATTATCGTGGCACAGCTATTTGGCCCTAAAGACGATCATCGGCCTTTTCATATTTTCTTAACTTCTGAACTTCTGAAAACGGATAAGTAAGTTTGCAAGACACAAGATATGAAACAAATAATACAAGCTCTTACACGTTTAACCCATTAAAAATCTCTGTGAAGAAAGAACGTGTTTTCTTGGCTTTTTGAATGCCAAAACGTACTCTTACGATGTATACGCAAATAGTTCAACAATATAAAAACCTATGTCAAGGTTTGATAAGTTCCCATGCCCCTTCACCTCAGATTTGGAGCATCATGCACATCGATTCCATCCATCCTTAAATTCTCTACATTAATTTTCCTAATACCGATTTTGTATTTAGGTTGAATTCTTGAGTTATAATGAACTCGGGCTTTGACTTTCTGCAATATTTACTAGAAGCCAGAACACAACCCTTTAAACATCAACCTAACCCACATGACAGCATATTGTGAAAGTTAAGCTGATTGTAGAAACTGTATTGATAAAACACATCTTTGCTTGGCTACGCTTTAAAGTCGAATGTCTCAAGTGTGACTATGATAAAGAGTTTAAGATACATTGATCTCGTCTTAGTTCATTAATAATATTTCGAGCTATTTCATCTTAAAGATTGTAACTAATACCATAAGATAAAAGAGTACATGATAAGTAATAGATTACAACCTTGAACTTGAACCGAGGTCATTGACCAGGTTTTTGTTTTCACTATCTAAACAGTTCGTGTCAATATAACTCCACAATGTTTATATTAACAAGCAGTTCGTGTTATAAAATGTAACAAGACAAGGTTTAATAGTTATGAAACAGACACCATAATCAAGGAATATTACACTATTGTACAGAAGTGATTTAATTGGCAAACACGTATCTTTATACATTGAAGATATTTAGACCTAAATGAAAGATATTCATTTTGAGTGCGAGTGTAAAAAGTGACAAGGAGTGTCTGTGTACTCGTATACGTTTTCTTGTGTTTGTTTTATTATGCAAATAGATTAAGAGACTATCACTGATGATGTAGCTCAACCACTAAGCAATGCGGATCTGTTTTAGATAACTGTATAGTGGGATCTACACAAAACCGAAAGGTACGCATCTGTTAGAGGTATTCATTGAGTCAAAGCATTTCGCCAGCAAGGAGATGTACCTACAAAATGATTGAAGTTGGTTGTTGGCAATAAATGAATTTGAGAGTGTGAAAGATTTAACTTTAGATGTCGTATAGTTTAAGATTCACGTGATATTTCAAGCCTTACCTGTTCTTTAAATACAAATTGTCTGCTTTATCAAAGTTTAGACAAAAAATACAGGTTGCCTGGTCCAGCTTTCTTCAAAATTAACTCTTACATCAGGCCTTAAGGGTGCAATGGTGCAATCCATATCGAAAGTCAGTACCTCGTACTGGTTATAATTCGACAAATTAATAAGAGCGAAGCCAGATGGAAAATACATTTTCAATATAGTATTTCATAGTCTAGTACTAACAACTGGTGAATTTATGGAGTTACCCGTCCAAGAGGAGAGAGTTCTGAGACGCTTGCAGAGTGAAGGTGATGGTGAATCTCCTGGAAGGGTCGGTGATGTTACCCTTCAGTGTGATGACTGGTGCTTGCCTCAGCAGGGCAGTTGCTAGTTCAGTGTGTGCCTACAACAATGGGGATGAATAAACAAATGTATTAATTTATAAAACAATACACGTTTTTTGAAATTACCAATAAAAAGTACGTTCTAAAAATTGTCTTTCACCAACGTCGAAATCCCATTAATTTACAACCACTATCATATGACTTGCAAATGGCAAAGTCCTTGTTTAGAGGTAACCCTCAAAAACTACCCTTTCTATTCCTACTATGTAATTATGAAAATTGTGTCTCAATGAGAGGCTTTATAAAATTATTCCCAAAAGTCTTGAGTTCATCTTATATGCTTTAACCAACTTAAAACTGTCGGTAGTGTACCCTAAGCATAAAGGTGGTTAAAAACAAGAAGTCAGCAACTATAGACACATCTCACTTACTTCTACATTCTCAAAGTTATAGAAAAGATTGTACTAACAGGACTTATAGGACACTGCAAACAACACAGACTACTCACAACCTCACAGCATGGCTTTCTTAAGGGGAAATCAACAACTACTGCTATGGTTGATATGGTTGAAACTATTATAGACAGCTTAGAGGAAGGAAAACTTACAACTGGGAATGTCCTTGATTTCAGTAAGGCGTTTGACTGCCTAGGCCATGACATCATCATGCAAAAGTTAGAACTACTTGGAATCACAGGTATAGCCAAAAACTGGTTCAAAAGCTACCTCGAGGACCGCAGTCAACTGGTTGAGCTTAGACAAACAACAAATGGGGCTGTAGAACAAGTAAAATCAAGCCCCCTACCAGTCAACCGTGGAGTTCCACAAGGATCCGTCCTGGGACTGGTATTATTCATTCTTTTCACGAATGATATGCCACAACATATAGGAAACCAATGTCGCACTATTATGTATGCGGATGACACCACCCTGGTCCTGAAAAGTCCATAACAAAAGTCTCTGCAAAAGACATAACAACGTCCTGTTGTACCTCAATCCAAAACATCACAAGTTGCTTTTGGCAAAAGGGCAGACAAAGTCGAAACCATTTCCAATGTAGACATGAAAGCTCATACCACATTTCTGGGAATTACCCTTGACAAGAACATGACTTGGATACCACATCTGAACAACCTCTGCAAAAAGCTTAACAGGCATCTTTGCCATCAAACGCATAAAGAGTTTTGGGACAAAAACACAGCCAGGACTGGATACTTTGCACTATTTGAGTCTCATCTTCGCTATCGGTTCTAGTTGGTGGGTGTAGCCTCAAAACTAACCTACAGAGGATACTAGTAATTCAAAATCAAGCAGTTAGAACGCTAGCAGAGTTACACCATCTTGAAAGCTGTAGAATGGCTTTCAAAACACTGAAAATCCTAACAGTTGTAAGCCTTTACATTGAAGCAACTATAACAAGTATTTGTGAAATGGACTTTCAGAAAAACAACAGCATAAACCAACACAACACAAGAAATACTGATCTCTATCACCTGCTAGCCCACCACATGACACTGTATGAAAGAAAGCCAACATACAACGGAAGAAAACTTCACAACCGACCACCTCTAGAAATGCGAACGCTGGAAGGCCGACAGTTCAGATCAACCCTGAGAAAGTGTCTGGAGGAAATCCCTTCTACTCTCTAGAAGAGTTTTTTGAACATAAGGCAGTGTAGACTGTATAAATGTGTGTAACATCAAGCCTTTAAATATAAAATTCTTTTGTATTTTGACGCCATTACAATTCTCCAACGAATTTGTAAATACAGATATTATTGTATTGTAAGAGGAGACGGAAAAATATCTTTTTTGGATCCTATTGGGTAACTTTACACACATCTTTTATGTCATCAACCTTTATGTAGTGTAATCTACTCGTATTTTAAAACTACAATTTGAGTTTGTTTGTATTTCACCCAATGTTATTAGGTAAAATATAATCCAACCTAAATTAAACTATTCTTTATAGTTTTTAAAGACTATTCTGGGTTCCAAGACAAGTTCCAAGTATTCCAAGTTCATGAACTGCCTTAACAAATGACTAACTTTAAAACTAGCTGTACATACACTATTTTTAATTGGATTGGTCAAAATTTAATTAATATTTGAAAAGCAATACTCAATGACGAAAACTACATATAACTGTATTAACTTATTCAACTTTCTGGTTCTTTGGAGACGGAAAAAAAGAAATGGTCCATACCATTTAAAAGGGTTATCTCACAAGGTATACCTATAGACCAAAATTAATAAAAATAAACAACTGTGTCACACTGTCCCATGACTCTTACCTGAGTTGATTGAGCCGTTTCGTTCTTTATATTTCCGAGCAATTCCAGTTTTTTAAACACCATCTGAAGCAGTTCATGTGTTTCTCCTCCCATATCTAAAGACGCTGTAAAACATTATTGGTTTAATGCTAAAGTTAAAACATTTTGTATTTATCGAGCTGTTTTATATGGAAACAGTTTAGAGAAAAGTTTTGGTTGTGTACTATTTAAAAGAATGCAATGTAACAAACCTTGAATTACAGAAGATTCACCACGAACCGTGGAAAGAAAAGTCATCAGAAATAACCAGACTGCTCGCACTTCCATCTTTCTGAAACAAATGGTTTAAAAATCACAACTTAATTATACTGCCATTTTACAAATTTTTCTAAGTTTAAGTGGAAGAAGAGTAAAAAGTGCAATTAGTTTTAGCTTTTTCCTAAAGGAATTTGTGGGATAAAACGTGCAATCTTTTACTAACCTTTACTAACTCTTAGACGTTATATAAAGCGAAATCCATTGAAAAGATATACGACAAATATCACGATGTGTCTCCAATCAGAACTGCCACATCTGAAATCACATGTTGTACTAAACTCATTTTCAGAAAAAATCCAAAGAAATGGACTCCGCTGGTAATGTCTCTGACCGTCAAAGCTGAGTGCAGTGTTATCATTGTTATCACAATTCACAGTTTTATACTTGATCATCACATGTCTGGATTATTTCATACCACTCGAGAAAACAATTAGGCTTAATCTCCTAACTCCTAATGAAGTTTAACTAGTCACGTTTTGGCAAACTGTTTAAGTATGTTCATAACGGTTCTTGGCGGACTTCTGGAAGACATTATTTAATTATTTGTAGAACATAATGTTCTTTTTGAATTTAAACTCTTTATTAGGTTTTGTTCGTGATGTTCAGTGCTAACTTCATGGTTCTAGGTCTTGGTATCACCATGCTGACGGCATGAATAACGCATTTTTCCTAAGAAAAACGCTAAAATTACTAAAAACAGCCCGACGCGCCGCTGGCATGAGGGAATCGAATTTCCTTTGCAATTCGTTACTCTAATTCATACCACTAACATCCTTACCGCCTTCAGCCTTAGATTTTTATGTTCTTTTACAACGGGTGTTCGGCCTTCGGCCTTAGACTTGCGGGATTCTTAAAGAAGGTTATACTATATATCAAGAAAGAAAACCAATTTTAAATAACTTCAATGAAATCGCACTGCTCATTATGCTGATATCACTTTTGGCGGTCATTTTGAAACTACTACAAAATATATCAAATATAAAATTAAAAATACATTTTCATTCAAAATATATAAAATTTTATCAAAATTGGAGGAATACGTTCCAGAGAATCATGCAAACCTTTATTTAATGAATTAAATATTTTAACACTCCCATCTATATATTTGCTAGAAATTGCAGTTTTTCAAAATTTAAGTCTAAATTAAGTTTAGGTTCTGATATTCACGGCCATAACACTAGATACCACATTAACTACTGAAATTCTCAACATAGGACAAAATTATTTGAATCTCTTCCAAATGAAGTGGAACTAAAGTGTTAAAAATTTACCAGACCAAATCAAAATGAAAACCAACCTCATATATTTCGAAGAAAATTGAAAAATTATTAACCATGAAAACATTTTATTCGACGGAAGATTTTTTGAAGTTAAAAAATTGGAAAATAAAAAAGATTTAACCAAAGGAGCTTAAGAACGAAGATGTTGCCTTTAATTAAAATGTATTGTTAACACATGAAAATGTATCGTAATAAAGGATTATTATTAAATACAAATTCAACGACGCAAGGATCATGTTTTATCTCGATTCTGTTTTTAACTCCCATTTAAAGTTTGTAAGAAATCAGCTTTAAAATGCCACATTTCATAAACAAATGGTTTTAATGACAAGTTTTTTGACAAATCTTTTGAGGAAAAATATCACATCTTGCCAACATAAGGTAAATTTTGAAGAAACATGAAATGTAGCATTTAAACCTGATTTATTTTATCTTTAAGTTAATATTACATTTCAAAACCAGTTGAAATCTGTCTTTGTGCGTCGTTGAATTTGTATTAAAATTCTCTCTTTCTTTTGAGGTGCCACAAGTGGAAAGGTTTGTATTTAAAATTTTGGGGCCCCTTCTGGTTTTTGGGTTTTTGGTTTTGGGTGGTGACGCAGTACGTTAAAACAAATTTCGAATCCTATAAAACATTCCCCAAAGGGTTTTTTTACTTTTTCAAAAGTTAAGGTGTGGACATTTAAAACTCACCCCGTATAATGTGTATGTGTGATGTAATTGCAATTTGACCTGTAAGGGGTTGGGAGGTTCAAACGCTCGTCTGCGACTTTAGTTCTATGAGGCGATAGAATAGCTCTGCTCCCATAATAAAAACTCGATAGTGAGAATACTAGATACCAGACGAACCTTATCTCTAATACCCTTGATATCTGAATGAGGCATTTCAAAGCACTGTTTTAAGTTAGTTTCAAACTCCTAGTTGCTAATATTTTCAACAATTTTTGCAAATGTAGCCCTCAAAACTTAGAAACTCAAGGTGATTCCAACAGGGTCAAGGAATCCATGTTCCATGTTTTTGACCCTGTAACTGAACTGAACTCATTGCAGTAATAAACAAATTACTGTCTAAAGGATCAACTTATTGATATCAACGGTTTATCCGTTTGGTTTTAAACAGTGTTTCACAAAAACTCTTGAAACCATTAACACATTTAATAAATAACTCATTTGAACATGGAATTTTTCCACAGTCTCTAAACAGACAAAAGTTGTGCCTATTTTTCAAAAGGTCTACGTTATCAACAGCTAACTATAGACCAATATCTTTTACTGCCTGTTTTAGTAAAGTATTTGCGTTATTTTGATGAAATTAAATTTCTATTTATAACACATTTAATATTCTATCAAAACCCAATATGGGTTTAGAGAGGGTAAGAAACAATAACTGAAGCAATAAAATGAACCATTAGGAACCACTGTTTCAAATTTAGATGAAAAAGGAAGCCTTCGAGTGTCTTTTTAGACCTAACAAAGGCTTTTGACTGTGTTAACCATTGTAAATTACGATATCTTACATATATACGGAATTCGTGAAATCCCTTTAATTGGGTAAAGTCATATTTGAGCAAGAGGAGTCAATATGTGCAAATTCAAAATGAACTTTCAAATGTAGTTGATTTGAACTATGGGGTTCCTCAAGGGTCTATTCTTGGGCCTACCTTATTCATTTTATATGTTAATGAATGTAAATAATTTTCTTTGAATGAGTCTAGTACTTTGAAAAGCCACAACTTATTGCAGTATGCCGATGACACAACTATTAGTTGTAGTAAACTGATTTAAATGAACTGGAATATTCCATTACCCAAAAAATTAATACTGTGGAAATATTTCAACGATTTGATCTAAATACCAATTTAGCTAAAACACATTATATAAACTTTAGTTGTATAAAGACCTCAGATCATGGCAATATTAATATTACTATAAACAATAATTTATTACAAGAAACAGACAATTTAAAGTTTTAGGAATTATTTTAGATAGACATCTACATGGAGTCACCACATTGATTTTGTGTAAACGAGTTTCGTCAGGGCTATTTTTGCTAAGAAAACTGTCGTTACATTGTAATACAAATATTTTAAAATTAGCATACTATGTGGCCTCATTCATCCATATTTATCCTATGGCATATGTTTATGGGGCAATTGCCTGATGGGAAGATGCAACGTGTATTTATATTGCAAAAAATGGCAGTAAGAATAATATGCAGACTAAATTACAGGGACATGTCGAGATGCTTTCAAAGCTCTACATATACTCACCCTTCTTCATTATACATATTAGAAACTTTATTATTCTTTGATCTAAATATTTTGTGATTGTAGTACTGAAACTGTGTATGACTTAAGAAAGCAAAATTTAATAAAACCTTCTACCATCGTGGCTTCAAATGTCGACAAACTACCAATTGAAGCTGGTAGGAAGTTGTTTAATCACCTACCTGATACTTTACGAAATAAAGATTTTAAATATTTAAAACACACCTAAAAACAATATTTACATCAAAATTCGTTTTATAATTTGAGAATTCATGGAGGCTTAAATTTTAAATTAATGTTAATCTTTGTGTTTTTTTTCTATAGATCTAAGTCATTACTATGGTATTGTATTTTAATTTTTTTTGTTATGTCAAATAAAACAAACTTTTTTGTATTAATATTTGACAATAAATCTTGTTGTTGCTTTGTTGTTGATGAAAAGGTAAAAATTAAGTAAAACTTTGCAAAGGAACCATTGTTGTTTGTTGCACTTCAGAAGTATTAAAAGACAATTTACAAATTCAATTTTAGGTTAGGTTAGGTTAACACCAAAAAACACTATAGTTACTTTTCATTATTTTAGGTATCAAAATATAAAACCTAGAATAGTTTGTACAACGTATTAAACACCATAAGTATAATAGAGAGTATATTAAGGTTTGTTAATTTGGTTCAAAATAGATTAAAGATTTCCTAAACCAATTCTTTAAAAGACTTAAATCTGATTATATATTTAATACTGGCTGTATTTATTAAGAAAAAATATAAGTTAGGAATAAAATAGCTGAATGATCCTCTAGATTATTCTTCCGTCACCTACAAGAGTGGTGCTGTCCAAGAACTTGCCGATGACAGAACTCAGGACTCCATGGAAGACCAGCTCTGCTAGAGTGTGGACGTACGGTTCAACCACCTCCACTATGGGTTGGAACACGCCCCCTTGTCTCTTTCTGATCCAGCCTTCATAGTCATCGTCCTCTTCTTCATCTTCGTCCTCTTGGCTTCTGAAAAGTATTTGCATAAACACATCATCTCTATCAGAATATATGATCGTAGAATTCAACCACCTCTACTATGGGTTGGAACACGCCCCTTGTCTCTTCCTGGTCCATCCTTCGTAGTCATTGTCCTCTTCTTCATCTTTGTCCTCTTGGCGTCTGAAAAAATAGCATAAACGATAAGTTTGCAAGAAGAATTCAACCACCCTCGCTATAGGGTTTGGAATTCAACCCACTTGTCTCTGGTAGTGGTATATTTAATCGATATCGTGCTCTTCTTCACCTGCGTCCTCTTAGGCTGAAAAAGTATTAGCATAAACACATCAGCTCTGCCAGTGTATGGATGTAAAAATCAACCTCCACGAGAGGGAATGTAACCAACCCCCTTTGTCTTCTTGAAGACCATCTTTCATCAATATCAAGCCTTCTACATGTGGGTTTTTTTGGCTTCCTGGAAAAACGGAAAATTTGAAACGGGCTAAAAGGTTTTTCAGTACCAAAGGCTGTTATATCTCCTTACGTTTTTATAAAAAGAATTATCGTGGCACAGCTATTTGGCCCTAAAGACGATCATTGGCCTTTTCGTATTTTTAACTTCTGAACTTCTAAAACGGATAAGTAAGTTTGCAAGACACAAGATATGAAACAAATAATACAAGCTCTTACACGTTTGACCCATTAAAAATCTCTGTGAAGAAAGAACGTTTTCTTGGCTTTTTGAATGCCAAAACGTACTCTTACTGTATACGCAAATAGTTCAACAATATGTACGAAAACCTATGTCAAGGTTTGATAAAGTTCCCATGCCCCTTCACCTCAGATTTGGAGCATCATGCACATCGATTCCATCCATCCTTAAATTCTCTACATTAATTTTCCTAATACCGATTTTGTATTTAGGTTGAATTCTTGAGTTATAATGAACTCGGGCTTTGACTTTCTGCAATATTTACTAGAAGCCAGAACCCAACCCTTTAAACATCAACCTAACCCACATGACAGCATATTGTGAAAGTTAAGCTGATTGTAGAAACTGTATTGATAAAACACATCTTTGCTTGGCTACGCTTTAAAGTCGAATGTCTCAAGTGTGACTATGATAAAGAGTTTAAGATACATTGATCTCGTCTTAGTTCATTAATAATATTTCGAGCTATTTCATCTTAAAGATTGTAACTAATACCATAAGATAAAAGAGTACAATAAGTAATAGATTACAACCTTGAACTTGAACCGAGGTCACTTGACCAGGTTTTTTTTCACTATCTAAACAGTTCGTGTCAATATAACTCCACAATGTTTATATTAACAAGCAGTTCGTGTCATAAAATGTAACAAGACAAGGTTTAATAGTTATGAAACAGACACCATAATCAAGGAATATTACACTATTGTACAGAAGTGATTTAATTGGCAAACACGTATCTTTATACATTGAAGATATTTAGACCTAAATGAAAGATAATCATTTTGAGTGCGAGTGTAAAAAGTGACAAGGAGTGTCTGTGTACTCGTATACGTTTCTTGTGTTTGTTTTATTATGCAAATAGATTAAGAGACTATCACTGATGATGTAGCTCAACCACTAAGCAATGCGGATCTGTTTTAGCTAACTGTATAGTGGGATCTACATGCCAAAACCGAAAGGTACGCATCTGTTAGAGGTATTCATTGAGTCAAAGCATTTCGCCAGCAAGGAGATGTACCTACAAAATGATTGAAGTTGGTTGTTGGCAATAAATGAATTTGAGTGTGAAAGATTTAACTTTAGATGTCGTATAGTTTAAGATTCACGTGATATTTCAAGCCTTACCTGTTCTTTAAATACACATTGTCTGCTTTATCAAAGTTTAGACAAAAATACAGGTTGCCTGGTCCAGTATCTTTTCTTCAAAATTAACTCTTACATCAGGCCTTAAGGGGTGCAATGGTGCAATCCATATCGAAAGTTAGTACTCGTACATTCGTACTGGTTATAATTCGACAAATTAATAAGAGCGAAGCCAGATGGAAAATACATTTTCAATATAGTATTTCATAGTCTAGTAACAACTGGTGAATTTACGGAGTTACCCGTCCAAGAGGAGAGAGTTCTGAGACGCTTGCAGAGTGAAGGTAATGGTGAATCTCCTGGAAGGGTCGGTGATGTTACCCTTCAGTGTGATGACTGGTGCTTGCCTCAGCAGGGCAGTTGCTAGTTCAGTGTGTGCCTACAACAATGGGGATGAATAAACAAATGTATTAATTTATAAAACAATACACGTTTTTTGAAATTACTAATAAAAAGTACGTTCTAAAAATTGTCTTTCACCAACGTCGAAATCCCATTAATTTACAACCACTATCATATGACTTGCAAATGTGGCACAAAGTCCTTGTTTAGAGGTAACCCTCAAAAACTACCCTTTCTATTCCTACTATGTAATTATGAAAATTGTGTCTCAATGAGAGGCTTTATAAAATTATTCCCAAAAGTCTTGAGTTCATCTTATATGCTTTAACCAACTTAAAACTGTCGGTAGTGTACCCTAAGCATAAAGGTGGTTAAAACAAGAAGTCAGCAACTATAGACACATCTCACTTACTTCTACATTCTCAAATAGAAAAGATTGTACTAACAGGACTTATAGGACACTGCAAACAACACAGACTACTCACAACCTCACAGCATGGCTTTCTTAAGGGGAAATCAACAACTACTGCTATGGTTGATATGGTTGAAACTATTATAGACAGCTTAGAGGAAGGAAAACTTACAACTGGGAATGTCCTTGATTTCAGTAAGGCGTTTGACTGCCTAGGCCATGACATCATCATGCAAAAGTTAGAACTACTTGGAATCACAGGTATAGCCAAAACTGGTTCAAAAGCTACCTCGAGGACCGCAGTCAACTGGTTGAGCTTAGACAAACAAAATGGGGCTGTAGAACAAGTAAAATCAAGCCCCTACCAGTCAACCGTGGAGTTCCACAAGGATCCGTCCTGGGACTGGTATTATTCATTCTTTTCACGAATGATATGCCACAACATATAGGAAACCAATGTCGCACTATTATGTATGCGGATGACACCACCTGGTCCTGAAAAGTCCATAACAAAAGTCTCTGCAAAAGACATAACAACGTCCTGTTGTACCTCAATCCAAAACATCACAAGTTGCTTTTGGCAAAAGGGCAGACAAAGTCGAAACCATTTCCAATGTAGACATGAAAGCTCATACCACATTTCTGGGAATTACCCTTGACAAGAACATGACTTGGATACCACATCTGAACAACCTCTGCAAAAGCTTAACAGGCATCTTTGCCATCAAACGCATAAAGAGTTTTTGGGACAAAAACACAGCCAGGACTGGATACTTTGCACTATTTGAGTCTCATCTTCGCTATCGGTTCTAGTTGTGTGGGGTGTAGCCTCAAAAACTAACCTACAGAGGATACTAGTAATTCAAAATCAAGCAGTTAGAACGCTAGCAGAGTTACACCATCTTGAAAGCTGTAGAATGGCTTTCAAAACACTGAAAATCCTAACAGTTGTAAGCCTTTACATTGAAGCAACTATAACAAGTATTTGTGAAATGGACTTTCAGAAAACAACAGCATAAACCAACACAACACAAGAAATACTGATCTCTATCACCTGCTAGCCCACCACATGACACTGTATGAAAGAAAGCCAACATACAACGGAAGAAAACTTCACAACCGACCACCTCTAGAAATGCGAACGCTGGAAGGCCGACAGTTCAGATCAACCCTGAGAAAGTGTCTGAGGAAATCCCTTCTACTCTCTAGAAGAGTTTTTGAACATAAGGCAGTGTAGACTGTATAAATGTGTGTAACATCAAGCCTTTAAATATAAAATTCTTTTGTATTTTGACGCCATTACAATTCTCCAACGAATTTGTAAACAAAGATATTATTGTATTGTAAGAGGAGACGGAAAAATATCTTATTTTGGTTCCTATTGGGTAACTTTACACACATCTTTTATGTCATCAACCTTTATGTAGTGTAATCTACTCGTATTTTAAAACTACAATTTGAGTTTGTTTGTATTTCACCCAATGTTATTAGGTAAAATATAATCCAACCTAAATTAAACTATTCTTTATAGTTTTTAAAGACTATTCTGGGTTCCAAGACAAGTTCCAAGTATTCCAAGTTCATGAACTGCCTTAACAAATGACTAACTTTTAAAACTAGCTGTACATACACTATTTTTTAATTGGATTGGTCAAAATTTAATTAATATTTGAAAAGCAATACTCAATGACGAAAACTACATATAACTGTATTAACTTATTCAACTTTCTGGTTCTTTGGAGACGGAAAAAAAGAAATGGTCCGTACCATTTAAAAGGGTTATCTCACAAGGTATACCTATAGACCAAAATTAATAAAAAATAAACAACTGTGTCACACTGTCCCATGACTCTTACCTGAGTTGATTGAGCCGTTTCGTTCTTTATATTTCCGAGCAATTCCAGTTTTTTAAACACCATCTGAAGCAGTTCATGTGTTTCTCCTCCCATATCTAAAGACGCTGTAAAACATTATTGGTTTAATGCTAAAGTTAAAACATTTTGTATTTATCGAGCTGTTTTTATATGGAAACAGTTTAGAGAAAAGTTTTGGTTGTGTACTATTTAAAAGAATGCAATGTAACAAACCTTGAATTACAGAAGATTCACCACGAACCGTGGAAAGAAAAGTCATCAGAAATAACCAGAGTGCTCGCACTTCCATCTTTCTGAAACAAATGGTTTAAAAATCACAACTTAATTATACTGCCATTTTACAAATTTTCTCTAAGTTTAAGTGGAAGAAGAGTAAAAAAGTGCAATTAGTTTTAGCTTTTTCCTAAAGGAATTTGTGGGATAAAACGTGCAATCTTTTACTAACCTTTTACTAACTCTTAGACGTTATATAAAGCGAAATCCATTGAAAAGATATACGACAAATATCACGATGTGTCTCCAATCAGAACTGCCACATCTGAAATCACATGTTGTACTAAACTCATTTTCAGAAAATCCAAAGAAATGGACTCCGCTGGTAATGTCTCTGACCGTCAAAGCTGAGTGCAGTGTTATCATTGTTATCACAATTCACAGTTTTATACTTGATCATCACATGTCTGGATTATTTCATACCACTCGAGAAAACAATTAGGCTTAATCTCCTAACTCCTAATGAAGTTTAACTAGTCACGTTTTGGCAAACTGTTTAAGTATGTTCATAACGGTTCTTGACTTCTGGAAGACATTATTTAATTATTTGTAGAACATAATGTTCTTTTGAATTTAAACTCTTTATTAGGTTTTGTTCGTGATGTTCAGTGCTAACTTCATGGTTCTAGGTCTTGGTATCACCATGCTGACGGATGAATTTTTCCTAAGAAAACGCTAAAATTACTAAAACAGCCCGACGCGCCGCTGGCATGAGGGAATCGAATTTCCTTTGCAATTCGTTACTCTAATTCATACCACTAACATCCTTACTTCGGCCTTCAGCCTTAGATTTTTATTTCTTATTAATTGTTCGGCCTTCGGCCTTAGACTTGCGGGATTCTTAAAGAAGGTTATACTATATATCAAGAAAGAAAACCAAATTTTAAATAACTTCAATGAAATCGCACTGCTCATTATGCTGATATCACTTTTGGCGGTCATTTTGAAACTACTACAAAATATATCAAATATAAAATTAAAAATACATTTTCAAATTCAAAATATATAAAATTTTATCAAAATAGGACGAAATGTATCGTTTTTACATGATTAAAACCTTTTTTCTTAGAAACCCCCCCAAGAAAGGTTTCGGTTGTCATATTTTGCTGGTTAACAAACTCGACCGAGATCTTTCTGAAACAAATGGTTTAAAAATCACAACTTAATTATACTGCCATTTTACAAATTTTCTCTAAGTTTAAGTGGAAGAAGAGTAAAAAAGTGCAATTAGTTTTAGCTTTTTCCTAAAGGAATTTGTGGGATAAAACGTGCAATCTTTTACTAACCTTTTACTAACTCTTAGACGTTATATAAAGCGAAATCCATTGAAAAGATATACGACAAATATCACGATGTGTCTCCAATCAGAACTGCCACATCTGAAATCACATGTTGTACTAAACTCATTTTCAGAAAAAATCCAAAGAAATGGACTCCGCTGGTAATGTCTCTGACCGTCAAAGCTGAGTGCAGTGTTATCATTGTTATCACAATTCACAGTTTTATACTTGATCATCACATGTCTGGATTATTTCATACCACTCGAGAAAACAATTAGGCTTAATCTCCTAACTCCTAATGAAGTTTAACTAGTCACGTTTTGGCAAACTGTTTAAGTATGTTCATAACGGTTCTTGACTTCTGGAAGACATTATTTAATTATTTGTAGAACATAATGTTCTTTTGAATTTAAACTCTTTATTAGGTTTTGTTCGTGATGTTCAGTGCTAACTTCATGGTTCTAGGTCTTGGTATCACCATGCTGACGGATGAATTTTTCCTAAGAAAACGCTAAAATTACTAAAACAGCCCGACGCGCCGCTGGCATGAGGGAATCGAATTTCCTTTGCAATTCGTTACTCTAATTCATACCACTAACATCCTTACTTCGGCCTTCAGCCTTAGATTTTTATTTCTTATTAATTGTTCGGCCTTCGGCCTTAGACTTGCGGGATTCTTAAAGAAGGTTATACTATATATCAAGAAAGAAAAACCAATTTTAAATAACTTCAATGAAATCGCACTGCTCATTATGCTGATATCACTTTTTGGCGGTCATTTTGAAACTACTACAAAATATATCAAATATAAAATTAAAAATACATTTTCAAATTCAAAATATATAAAATTTTATCAAAATAGGACGAAATGTATCGTTTTTACATGATTAAAACCTTTTTTTCTTAGAAACCCCCCCAAGAAAGGAGGTTTCGGTTGTCATATTTTGCTGGTTAACAAACTCGACCGAGATATTTCTGAAATATTTTGGTCAAGTTCGTTAGCCAGCAAGCTACTGAGGTACCCTTTGGGTGAGTTTTGTCAATAAGTCGTTTTAATTAGGTATATAAAAACAGTTTATTTCATCTGGTTTTGATCAAATTTAAAATAAATATGTATTTTTATACTATTTATCAATGTATCAAAAATTAAGACAATTCATTGATTTGTTACTAAATTACCACCAAAATGGTTATGAGTAGTCTGATATCAATACAATTTGAAATACCTTATAACTTTTCGATTTGTAATAAAACTTGCAGTCAAAGAACACGTAGGTCTGAGGCCGAAGGCCGAAGCGAGGCTGTGAACGGAGCAAATAACAGTAACATATTGCGAAGAAAATTCTATTCAATCACACAAGCAGTGCTTAAGCGCTTAGCTGCGTGTTGGCCTGGTTATTAATTCCATCCGAAGACAGACAAGTGATTACATGGAAATTGCATTTGTTTCCACGTAACTGTAATCAATCCTAATAAGTGTTCGTACTGATATTGTAAACTTGATTGACACATGTAATCTATTCAGTAAAAGTAAAATAGTCAGCAGTTTGGCAACAGCTTTACCTTTGCTTCTACTTATATAACACAGTTTCTTACAACTGGTTTTGTGTTCGGAGGAGAAGGAGTGGGGGAATCTATTTATGTACGCAAGCTGTTTATTAAACAGACTTACTCAATCAGTTTCATCTCGAGGCCATTGTGAACAAGATGGCTAAGCTTGTGGAGGGGAGTCTAGCTCTGGTAACTGGTGAGTACTAATCAAGTACAGTAGTTATAAGAAAATTCTGGACGTTGAAAAGGGTAAAGACTGGCTGCGAAATTGAGCTACAAACGAGTACAGACATAACATTATCGCGCTGGTTGCTTATGGATTTTGTAACGTCTTCACTTTTATTAAGTAATGGGTTTAATAAAAAGGTCAAGTATACATTTAGAAAATTCTTGGTACTATTAACCTTTTATTATTTTCCCTAGTTTAATCAAGAAGTGAATTTGCACAAATAGTAGATATCAATTGACAATAACAATTGAAAATGTTCATTAAAATTGACTACCTTGGAGATAATTTATCTAAAGATCCTCATAACTGTGAAGCTATGGTGTTTTGATTGACAAAAAATAGATCCTTTAATTACTGCTTGGGGCTTAGGTTAGGAGAAAATCATTGTTTACAGTAAATTGGCGGAATTATTTCCACTCCAACTCATCTACGGAAATAGCTTCTCCGATAATGTGTCCAATTGAGCTTGTTGACACTTCAGTTTCCACTTCATTTATTGTTGCTAAGATAGATTTTTCTTCAACTACAACGTAAATACAAAATAACTGTTAGTGAATTTCCTTTGAAAAAAAAAGATATATTCATGCTGTCAGCATGGTAAGATCCAGGTCTGGGACCATGGAATGAGCACCGATCCTGACCCCACAACACGTTATGAGCATTTGATAGCACTTTATATACATTTTACACTTTATAAAGCGTAGTAATAAAGCACAATTTAACTTTTATTATGGAAATACAGCACTTAAAGCTTAAAAGAAATTGCCACCCCAAATTTTAATTTTATCATTATTGCTCAATTGTGTGCTCAATTTAGGGCTCAACGGCGTGGTATTTGCCGTTCAATCCACTCCCTCTGGGGCAGTGTGGTGAACACATAACTTTTATTATTTATTTAATCATATCTTAGTTTTGTTTTGGTTAAAATCTTTTTAAACAACAAAATACAATTTACATTTTTGAGAACTAAGTTTATTATTTTAATATGTTTATAATTCCACTGGCCCTAATCTCATTGGGGTTTATCGACGATGATTTTCACCTTCCTCGTTCTCAGGTCTTCATTCCTCTATAGACACTGAGAAGTCCCCCATAGGCCATGTCAGGTCTCTGGTCACCACTCTTCAACGCCAGTACAAGTGTCGGAGCTCCCCGAAGATGATCGGTCCACCTAATGCCCCGCTGAGAACTTTGCCGTTACCTTGGCAAGGGGCCCTTACGGAGAAATTTGTCATCCGGGCCAGATGACCTCCGGTTTCTTTATCGAGGTAGATACTCCTCCTCCTTGTTGCCGAGTCCCGAGCTTGCCACCGGCTTAGCGGAGTTAAAAATGGGTGTTTCTTTTTTTATATAGAGGTAAAAAAACCGCGCTGGAAAACACACCTCTCCCGTGAAGCGGGCGGATTGACCTGGTAGTAATCCTCGGTGCAAGCCCGACCTCCTTGACGCTCGTTTCCACCGACCAAGGGACCTAATTATAGGGTGTTATCAACGCAGAACCGAGTGTGAAGAATTCGGGTAACCACGGTATAACCTCCCTTAACCAAGGGACCTAATAGGGTATTATTAGCGGACGTTAGACCGCAGGCGGTTGAGGATTGCTACTGGATTGTATGTGTTGAATTGAGTTGCCATGGAAGTTATGCGTTGTACTTTTAATGATAGTTTTTGAATTTGTCATATTTTGAAGTTACTATAGCAATAATGCGTTATATTGTTATCTTTGATTTGAATCAATACAATAAAGCAAGTAAATTAACTATTATCTCACAAAACCAAATGTAAGAGGTGTCAGCCCCAAGCCTGAAGAAATTAACATTGGCCGTGGCTCTTAAGCTTTGAGCGAAGCGAAGAGTTACAATTATGATAACAAAACGCGTAATATAATAACAAAAGGCGAAGAAATTCGCTTCGCTCATGCCAGCGGTGCCTTGGCCCTTAGCTGCGTGACGCTCTGGTTTTTAATTGAGCTTGTTGTTAGTTCACGTTTATAACCCAATTAGGGGAGTCGGAAAGCCTATCTCCGAAATGTTAACATAAGGAACATTTTCTCTGGAAATATAAGGTCTACAAAGTTAACATTTTTACCAACTATGTATAGCCTCTTTATACACATACTGAGCTTTTTTCAAATGTCCATGATATAAGGTAACTGTAGGAAAAATTCTTTTCAATCATAGTACAAAAAGTTTAAGATTCTTGTTATTTTTTAAATACAGAAGGTGTTGGTTTTATACATTGAAAGAAACTCAGCTTATGTAAAAGGACTACCTTAGTGCCATGTAAAATTTTGGTAAAGATAGGCTATCTTAAATAGTTTAGGAAAAAATGTTCCTTTCATGGTAAAAAATTTTATTTTCAAAAATGAAAGAAAACAAAGAGGTGTTACCGAGATATCTTTTTAATGCATTCCAGCTTCATAAGCATTGTTTTCTTCTTCCTCCAGCTCCAGTTTTTTTTTCTTAATTCTTGCTTGGCGCCTTGCTGCTCTTTCATACTCATTTACGGCCTTCTCCGACTTCCGAATCCGATCTTTGTCAAACAAAATCATCGCGTCGACGGTTCTTGGTCCTGGTTTGATCCAGCATCTTACACTTTGTTACATTTCCATCATAGAAGCAGCTTACTGCTTCAAATGCACCCAACTCTAGAGTTTTCCTCCTGACAAAAAGTGTTCTTTGGAATTCTTGTCCAGATAACATTGTTGAGGCTTTCATTAACATTTTGCGTTTTGCCATGTAAACATTTACGCAAAGTTTTTGGTCGAGGTCTCGAAAGTTTTCCTGATTTCCTCCACAGTGGCAGGAGGCAAACTATTCTGTGTGAGTACTCTTTTTCATGGTATTTAGCAACATTGTATTTGCACCAAGAATTTTCCTTTGAGGGCAAAGACCATGACTTGGGTTTTCATCGCTGCGGCATGATGAAATAAAATCGCCCATAACGGCTCTCCTCATGCTTTCGGCGTCATCAGTATTGTCTTTTATAGCCCTACCATAGTATGACTGGAATTTATCAATTAATTTGTCACTCAGGCGATTTTTTCCTGAAAGTCTTTTACCGTCTGACAATTTTACCTTTTTTTCATCTTGCCTCAAACGTCTCAAGCGAGCTCCCATTATTTTTCAGACATGATTTATGCATTCAAGCTTCTGAACAGGGCACTCATCTCCATAAGGGTTCTTTTCGACAACACTAGCAAAACTATTTGTGTCACCATCACCTATGTACTTTACGTAACGCACACCATACTTTTGTAGAGAGCGCTGGAATATCTCGTTCGCTCCCGCAGCTTCCATGCCCCCACTGACCCTTTATAGTTAGCAGAACAGTTTTGGTCATGATTTTCTTTGTCAAGACAGATGCAAAATTTGGAGAGAACAACCATATCCATAATCTTACCACTGTCAATACTAGTGCAAGAAACTATTCCATTCAAGTATTTAAATTCTGTTGTAATATTTACAGCAGTTGATTTGAAAAGTACTATTTGACAGTCACATGTTGAATAAACATTCAAATTTAAGTACTTATTTGATAAGAGTTGATTGGACCGGATGGTATAGTGATTACATAACCGCCTAGGTGCAAAGGGTAGAACTGGTTCAAATGCGGGGCGGCCAAAACTGGGCTTCAAATTTTTTAGCATTTTTGTCTTAAATTTAAAGAGAGATACAAAAAATGTTTGATATAAAACTTGTAGATAATTTCATGCCACAATAACGATTTTCATCAGATTGAAGATCAGATCACTCGTTTAGGCGCTAGCGGACAAATAGTGAAGACGTACACGGCCCATTTTGCTTAATTTCACCCCTCAAAACTACCCTTAAAATAGGAATTTTACAAAACCGTTTAGTGGGTGGTTTTGACTACCACAAAAGGTGGAAAGTTTCAACTCGTTAGGCCCAGTAGTTTTGGCTGTGGTCTGATTATGAGTCAGTCAGTCAGTCAGGACACTTTCTTTTATATATATAGATGATTTTGCTCAAGATGATAACGAGCTAAGTAAACAATAACAGCAGTTTCACTGTTAAAATGTAGTTAAAAACTCAATAAATGTATTGTCAGGATTTTACAATATCTAAATAAGAGGTTTCTGCTGAATGATAAGTAACTCAAAATCCGATTAAGGGAACGTACACGGAACAAGTAAGGTAGTGTTAAGTAAAACTTAGGTGCAATATAATGACAATTTGTAGGATAAAATGTATGTTCTTTAACTCAATAATTAAAGAGCTGTAGAAAAATCTATGATTTTTCAAAAGTCCGGGGTTTTATTCAATAGACACTCAATTACTCCACTTAAACTGCCTCTAGAAAAAGTAGGTATAAGTAAAAATTTAAAATTAGTTAACAACAAAACATTGACTCGTAATAGTTTGTAAATTTTGTGGTAAACAATTAAATATTAATTAGTAGGTGTAGTGTTGATAGTGCACTCTAGACGGAGGCTAGTTTAAACGTATGCCAGTTCAAACTTTAAAATAACGCAAAACATTCCAGTATTACATCAATCCACTAATTGGAACAGTGACCTATGCTCTCGTCTTACCAATTTACTGTATGAATTATAATTGTAAGCACGTTTTAATTGGAATAAATAAATTGGTATTTGTTTCTTCAGTAATATGATAGTTTTTACGACCTTTTTTTACCTTTTAGACGAGGACGATTACCGAACTGCTGAGGAACAAACAATAAAACAACCCGTTTCGATTTAAAGGAAGGCAATGCGAGTGTACAGTAATATAAAACAAATTACTGAATCTATTTACTATGAAGATTTGTTAACAAATTAGCGTCAACTTGCGTAGAAAAATTAAAATAATATATAAGCTTAGTTTGAATTGATGTCCTTGATACTATCAAGAAGATCGTTCCACAATCTGCAAGCCGTAATGAAGAAAAACTTGCTAAAAGTGGTAGTTCTGTAGGAAGGAATGGACAATAATAGCTCGCCTCTTCTAGTGTAATAAGAATTGTACTGGGACATAAAAGAAATATTTTAAACTTGAAATAAACACAAATTATCCAATAAAAACTTTTATAGTTGGTGAGGCCTTTCGAGAACCATGTTCTCATCTACAGACCACAACACCAACTGTTTAGTATCAAAGAGAATTTATTTTTGTGTTAGAATAAGAAAAAAAATCACATCATGTTTGTTAGTTATAAGTAAGGAACGAACTATTTCACATCCCTGTAAATCCAACCAATGGCATGACAGCTGACGGGTTACGTCACACTACGTCATATGACGCACGTTAGCGATCATCCCCATTCTCTTGCTATCACTGATCCAACACGCATCAGCTCGTGTCAGTGCTTTTACTTTCTAAGTATTCTCAATTTAAAACGGCCATCAGTGCCATAAACTATTTACATTCACACAACTTATTTTCCAAATTCAGTGCCAATACGATAAATTACCATAACAGTCCCTGGATTAACTACGCTACGCTACAGGACTTCATCTCATCGAGCGAGGGCCCTCGTCGACACAGCTCACCGCATGGTCAAGGTATTCCTTCTCTCGTATCTACTCATCTGAACTACATATTGCAAAATTAATATCTATACAAAAACAACATTTTTTACAGTCCACTTTCAAAACTTTCATTTTTCTCAATATAAAACACCAACTGAAGGTTAAAATTGTTGTTGTGGTCTGTAGATGAGACCATGGCTCTCGAAATGCCGCCTCACCAACAGCTATAAAAGTTTTATTGGATAATTTGTGTTTATTTCAAGTTGAAAATTATAAATCAAATAAAAAGTTCTACTAGATGTATAAAAAAAATATTTTCTGACAGATAGGAAGGGGATTGAAAATTGATGATACAGTATTATATAAAAAGTACAGAATGTGTAACTAGCAAAACATCATAACAACAGTATGAGTTGTTCAATCACACACTTACCCGATGAACAGCGTGAAGAAATTAGACAAGATGTGTCATCTGTGTGGAGCCAAACCTCCTAAATCAAATCTTTCTAAAGATGAATTTAAAGCATTAAATAATCTTAGAAATGATAAAGACAAGATAATACTGCCAGCAGACAAAGGAAATGTTACAGTTATAATGAAAGAAGACCAATACAAATCAAAGTTAAACGGTATGTTAACTGAAGGTCCATATAGAGCCATACGTAATCCTACTAAGAGAATCACGGACAACGTTATTAAGGCATCTAAGTCATCAACTAATCTGGATGAAGGTACCAAAACATTTATTGTTATATCAGATCCCAGACCACCCCTGTTGTACGGACTTCCCAAGATACATAAACCGAATATTCCACTAAGGCCAATTGTAAGTTCAATAAACTGTCCCACGTACAATCTATCCAAAGTAATTGCTAATAAGTTAAACCCTTTTGTAGGCAACACTAGCTCATTTATCAAAAACTCTAACCATTTTATACCTTTGATTAAAACTCTAAAACTAGACGAATCAGATATACTTGTCAGTTTTGATGTTGGGTTCCACAAGGATCAGTTTTAGTTCCATTGTTGTTTTTATTATTCATGAATGATTTGTCAATCATAACCGAAAATTCAAAAATACTTCTATTTGTTGATGATACCTCAATTTTATTTTCACATAAAAACGTCAAAATTTTAGAAATACAATCATATATTGATCTGAACATCATTGCTCAATGGATGGAAGAAAATGGATTACATATAAATTCTGAAAAAACAAACTATATCTCATTTTCCCACCCTAGAAGAAACCCCAAATTAGAAAATGTCAATATTAGTATGAATAACGAACAAATTCAAGAAAACGCCAATGTAAAATTCTTAGGACTTATTTTGGATGAACATTTAAATTTCAAAGAACATATCAGATCAGTTTGTAGAAAATTATCAACTTTATTAAGGAATCTATTTATTAAGAAAATTATCAACTTTCATCACTATTGAAACACTGCTTACATTATACTATGGAATCATATTTCCGCACTTAAATTATGCTGTCATTTTTTGGGGAAACTCAAGTACTTATACAAACAAAGTTTTCATCCCACAAAATCTGCTTTACGAACAACTTTGGAAAATCACAAAATCAATCCTGTAAACGTATTTTTGAAAATTTTCAAATTTTAACATTTTCATCAATTTATATTTATGAATGCATTATGTATTTTAAACAAAACGTTTCATATTTTTATCCAAACTACAAAGTATTAAGCGCAAGACAGCAAAATCTTAAATTGAGAATACCAGATCACAACACTTCTTATTACACACATTTCCCAGAATACAATATGGCTAAATTATTTAATAAACTTCCAAACAAATTAAAAAAGTATCCAATTAAAAATTCAAACATAATTTAAAATTATATTTGACAAGAAAAGTTTACTACTTGTTTAAAGTTAACATGGTATTTTGTATTGTGTTAAACAAAATATTTATCTAGGTTTTTCTTAATAATACTGTACAGCTTATTTTTACAAATCAGCTGTTTTTTTGCAAATGAATGTAAACATTGTTTTTGTGTTGTTGAAATCAAGATCCTTTCCTGTATCTCTCTCATGTTTGTTCAGTTTTATTAATCTTAAAAGTAATGTTCACAAAGTAATTAATCACAAACTTTGTTTACATCAAAATAAATTAAAATTCAACCATGAGTTCATTGGAATCAAAATGTAACCTTCAATAAACCCGATTGGAACTATTGCAGAATGCTTTTAACTATTTTGAAGATAAAAACCCATCAGAAGTTACAAAAGCTCAAATTAAAATACGTCTTGAAGTTTTGGACGCCGATCGGAACAAATTCGAAAAGGACAATGAACTAATTTGTGAAGCCAAACCTGAAAAACTCAAAGATCTACCGTACATCACTGAAAATATCTACTAGTATAGTAGTTAGTTAGTTAGCTAGATAGTAGTTGGTGTCTGTCCAGAAAATTCGCGATACGAATGATGAAACACTTGCTAAAAGTGGTAGTTCTGTAGGAAGGAATGGACAATAATAGATCGCCTCTTCTAGTGTAATAAGAATTTATACTGGGACATAAAAGAAATATTTTCAACTTGAAATAAACACAAATTATCCAGTAAAAAATGTGTGTTTGAGGCCTTCGAGAACCATGTTCTCGCTCACAGACCACAACAACAACTGAAGGTTAGAATAAGTTGAAAATTATAAATCAATTAAGGAGTTCTACCAGATCTACAGGGTGATTCTAAAATAGGCTTTTTCACTTTTGCGTTCTTACAACTGGTACATTACCAGTTGATCTGATGTTCGTACCTCTAGGTATACAAGTCGCTCCTGTCAAACAGGTGAATAATATTTGCCAGTCAGCTGATCCAAAAGTGAGAACTATTACCGCATTAGGTTTAAAACAGCTGTTTTCAGTTTTAATTGTTAACCAGTTGATAGCTAGTGCAAAGTTAATATTTATTAACCCATAAATTGTTTTACGCTTCTTTTTGCACTTTATCACGTTATTGTGACTTTTGTTAAAATGGTTCATACGAAGATTTTCCTCCAGACGATTAAATAAATATAAATAAATAAATTGTTTATTGCGTAAACATTGAACATGTTATGCAATCGTCAATACTGTAATTTAAAAGCTAAAATTTTCCATACATTCTACCATCGAAATCCCAATCAGACATACATTTTGGCATTCACTCTCTCATTCATTCGAATTGTACCACTCTAACCCTAAGTGTGTTCCGCGTTTTCCAGTCATGTGCCATAAACTCGTTGGTGCTATAAAATGCTTCTGCGGTCAAAACCTTTTTAGACGAGCTTTAAAAGCCTTAAGCTCTGGGGCACTTTAATTGAATTTGGCAACCTGTTGACGAGTTGAACTCCTACCTGAGAAGGTAAACGTTCATAAACTGCCGTTCTGTGTCTCCCAGTTCGGTAGTTTTCCTGCCTCTAGTTTCAGTGAATGTCATCTTACGAGACCGCATTTTGATTTGAAAAAATACATGTTTCTAAAATATAGAGGCAAGGTAGTGTCAACAATTTCAATTTTTGAATGCTGGTCTACACGACTCTCCATTGCAATTTTGCAATGGTTCGGACTGTTTTTTCTGGAGAATGAAAACTCTGGCAAAACTCGATTTTGAGCATCCACCCCACAAAGCCAATCCGTAGGAAAGGTGTGGGTAGATTACTCCGTAATACGCCGTCATCAGTACCTGAATTGGGCAGTATTCGGACAGTTGCCTCAAAACATAAATGCCTGAGGCTAATTTTGAACAGACATTGTCTACATGGCATTCCCAGGTCAGACCTCGGTCGAGGTGTATCCCCAGGAATTTTGCTGAGACCTCTTCGATTCAGCATCGTCCAACATAACTGTTGGAATGCTATCTGAGACCGCCTGTCGCAGACAAAATTGTATAAAAGTTGATTTTTGTTGGATTTGTTTTGAGATTGAGCTCATTGAAATGCTGAATTGAATTGTTGAGCTCAATAAATGAAATAATTTCAATTGTTGGTTTGAAGATGCTTTGAAACAGAGAGTCGTGTCATCCGCGTACTGGACAAGCTGTCCGTTCTGTACCGATGAACCAACGTCGTTGACATAAATCAGAAGAGAAGGGCTGAGTATGGAGCCTTGTGGGACCCCATAGTTCAGCCACTCCTCCCCGATCTAACGTCAGATATTCCTACAAATTGTGATCTATTACTGAGATACGATTCAAGCCACTTGAGTGGCACTCGTATCCCGTAATATTCGAGTTTTTGAACCAGTGTGACATGATCAACACAGTCAAAGCCTTTGATAAGTCAAGGAATACACTGAGTGTAGTTTCTCGACTTTCAATGGCTTCTACTATCATCTCGACTAGACGGACGACTGCGTCTATTGTGGATTTTCCACTTTGAAACCCGAATTGGTTTGAAGATAGTAGTTTGTGTTTTCTAGGAAATTCGCGATTCTGATTAGAAACACCTTCTCAAATATTTTGCTGAAGGCTGGCAAGATTGAAATCGGGCGGTAATTCTGAGTTGAAAACGGGTCGCCCTTTTTAAAGATTGGAATGACTTTTGCAATTTTGAGAGAGGAGGGAACTGTTCCACAGTGAAAAGAGAGATTGATTCAAGTGGTTTGCTTTGAGCACTGTTTGATGAGCCACGTTGAAACATGACTTGAATCGTTTGTTTTTTTTGAAGAGAGATCTCTTATCACTATAGCAATTTCCTCCTCTGTGACCGGAGTCAGAGCCATGGAAGCCGTAGGACTCGGTATTAATGGGGGAGCGGGCTGGTTTGGCCGGACTAAGGCCTTGATCAGCTCCGACCGAGGAAAAGAATTTATTGAACTCTTCAGCAACCCTGAGGGGGTCGCTGAGTTGTTCACTGCCTGTGTTGAGTTTGATCTGTTTGTTCGTTTGTTGGGTTTTATTGTTTATTATGGCCCATGCGGTTTTCGATACGTTTTTAGACGTGAGCAGTGCTTTTGAGACATCGTAAGCTTTTGCAGCTTTGATGACTTTTCTATAAACTCGTCTATAATTTTGAAAAAACAATTTAAATTCTAAATTTGAGTGTGCTTTTAATTTCGGAGTAAAACAATAATCTTTCTCTCGAAACTAGAATACCTTGGGTAATCCATTTGCACTTTTGATTTCTCGGTTTTGTTGCTTTTCTTTTAAGGGGCAGCTCACGTCGAGGTGGAATTTAAAGGTTTGTTCGAATTTTTGAAACTGTTTCTCTACGGGATCTCCAAAATTTAGAAAACTCCATTCCTCTTGCAGAAGCAATTGGTTGAGGAGCGCGATGTTTGCGGGCCTTGTATCTCTAACTGTTTTTGCGTTAAGTGGATCCCGTATGGGCTCATGACCACTGATTGTGATCTGCTGGCCATAGTGGTCTGAAATTCCTGTGTTGATCACAGTCACCCTTGTGTCAGTCAGATTGGTGACAATGTTGTCAATGGCAGTTGCTGAGTGGTCGGTAACCCTCGTTGGCGAGTTCACCGACCAGACAAGGCCAAACGACTTAAGCAAGTCATCAAACAGTTTTGTCATTGGGTTACTGACGTCTAAAACGTCGATATTGAAGTCCCCCATTATGACAAACTGGTGACCGTTCTTTGACAGGTCGGACAACAATTGTTCAAATTTTGTCAGAAAAGAATCTTCGTTCCCGCTGGGAGATCTGTACAGTCCGACGACTGTCAGATTCGATAGGGACGTTTGAAGTTTTACCCCAGTCACTTCGAAGTGCTTGTCTGTGGAGTCAGTAAGACTGTAAGGGGTATAAGAGAATTTTGTTTTTAAAAAAATTGCTACTCCTCCTCCTTTGGTGGAGGTGCGGCAATGGGAACTAGCCAACTGATAATTTAGAATTTTGAAATGGTCAACGTTGCTGTTGCTAAAACCGTGTTCGGTTACAACTAGCAGATCGGGATTGAGCTCCTCGCACATGAGAGTTAACTCATCCCCCTTATTTGTAGCGATTTGTGCATTTTGGTGCACAAATGCTAACTGTAATTTTGTTGTGTTTCCCGGGTTTGTTGATTTTTTGTTGGCTCTGTTTGTTACTGGGCTATGAGTGGATTCCCTAAAAAAGAAAGGTTGTTGATTGTTTGTGGATTCAGTTCAATGTTCGTTCGACGCACTGTTAGCTGTTCTGGAGTCCCCTGGGCCGATCCCCTGATGACAGCTTCCGAGTAGGTCTCATGCTGCTGTGAGACTGGAGAAGATGGTCCTTGCCTCGGCGGAGTGGCTGCAGCGTTCTTGGGCAGACATCTCTGGTGTTGGCGAGGCGGTAGACGAGAGAGCTCCTTGACGATCACATCCGCCAGGACAGCCTTGCCCGCTGCATTCAGATGGAGGCCTTGGCGGGTGAAGTGTCTTCTAGCCAGATCGCTGAGGTCCAACATGTCTGCTCTTTCGTGGCGGTAGCACAGCTCGCTGATAAAGTTGTTTACCAGGGTGACGGACTCGTGGACAGGACTGGCGGGGGGAAGGTCACATCTCCGTGGCAGTGGAGACACCAGGACTCTGGAAGTCTTCGTGCACTCTGTAATTATCTTTTCCAGGTGTTCAAAAATTATGTCTTCCCTCCCGGCAGATACGTCGTTCGTTCCGGCGATGACTACGTAGGCATGGTTAGTTGGCGGGGTGGTAGTGCTGGGGGCAATCTCGAGGAGACCAGCTCCAGGCTTGCATACTCCGGTGACTTGCCTCTGTTACTGAGATGACAGGAGTGCAGCTAAGCCTCTACAGTGGCTATCACCTATCACAGTGACAGTACGGAGTGGAAGTTTTACTTTTTTGCAGTTTCTGTTGTATTGTTTGGGGGTTTTTGGTGGCTTTAAATGCTGCCTGTTGTTTGTGTTCTCAGTGTTGCTTTTCTTATTTCTTTTTTTCTTTGAAACTACAATTGTAAAATCGTCATTGTTTTTATTATTTTGTGTAGTGGATCCTAGGACATCAAATCTGTTTGTTAATTTCATTGTGGATGCGGAGGGTACTGATATTGTTGGTGCAGTGTTTGTGGAAAGGGGAGTGAGTTTTAGAATTCTAATATCTTCTTCTAGAATTTGTATTGATTGAATCATATTCTTTATTTCTTCTTCCAATATCTTACATTTTTGCACGGCATTTTAAGTAAATCTATATCTTTTAGTAGTTGTTCAATCGTATTCTGGTGTTTATCTATTTGATTTTCTAGAAGGGTAGTGGCTGAGTCGGTGTGCATGGTGAATCTTTAATTTGAATGAGTTGGGATTCAAGTTCAATGGATCTGTTTGTCAGCGCGTTGGTTTCATATTCTAGCTCCGCCACTCGCTGGCGTAAAAAAGAATTTTCTTTTTCTAAACAGTTGAATCTGGGCGGGGCTGGAGAGATAGTGGTGTACGGTGACAGCAGCTCTGTCAAGGTAGGTGTTGGGGCGTGTGCGGGAGATGCTGCTGTATCGGAAGGCGTAGGAGAAGAAATGTTGTTGTCGGGCTGTTGTTTCGTTGTTGCTGTTGGAGTGTTGTTTGGTGATGTAGTCGAATGAGTTGTGGTGTGGTTGTGTGATCCAGAGGTACTTCGTAAAGTTTTAAAATCGTTGCTGGTTTTTATTGCAGCAGTACACTTTAAGGATGTACAACGCCATCTTACGTCTCCATCGACTAGCGTTCGGTCTTTCCTATAACTATAATTTTTGTATTTTATTCCTGTATTTCCTCTAGCAGTTTGAAATGTTTTGAGTGTCATGTTCCGAAGACAGTGTGTAGAGATATGCTGGCAAGGAAGATTGTTGTATCTCAGTCGTTATCAGTCACCGGTCGCGTTATCAGTCTGATGAGTGGCGCGACGCAGCGGAGGTCAAGGTCAACTACTGCAGAATAAGTTAAATACAGAATCGTAGTCCGATCCGGGTCTGAGTCAAGTAGAGTAGCAGGTTGAAGTTCCTAACCTCAAAATTACACGTAAAGTTTAGTAGTCTAGATTCTTCCTAATAATAAGATTTAAGATACAAACTGAAGCTGGAGCGTGGCTTAAGTCTATTTAACAGTCAAATACACACTCACATTCATCACTCGTCTTCTAGAAACATCAAGAAAAGTATTAAACTGTGGAGCACATTGTACGTGTAGTGACACTCAACAAGGCCTAACAAGGCAAAAAACGTGGCAAAATGTATCGTGGTATTCTTTGGCTTTCGAAAAGGGAAGCAGTATGATGGTTTGCCCTTGGTCTGTTAGATAAGTCGGCAAAATACAATCGCGCTGCCTCTGGCCAACTCCATTACACGCCCACATAAATATTAAATTCGCTTTGTTCTTAATACGTATACTGAACCATTTTACCAAAAGTCACAATAATGTAAAATCAATCAAGAAAGCGTAAAACAATTAATGGGTTAATAAACATTAACTTTACTTTTAGCTATCAGCTGTTACCACTAAAATTGAAAAAACAGCTGTTTTTAAATCTAATGCGGTATGGTTCTCACTTTTGGATCAGCTGACTGTAATATTATTCACCTGTTTGACAGGTGCGACTTGTATGCTAAGAGGTGAATATTAAAAAGATCAACTGGTAATGTACCAGTTGTAAAAGGACGCAAAAAGTGAAAGTATTAATGTAAAATTGGGGTGAAATGTAAAATTAAAAATACAACTTTTTTATTCTTATAATTATTTGTATTATGCGCCATTTTCATGGTATTTTAATTTTATAAATTTAAACAGCCGCCATTTTGTTTCTATAAGGTTTTATGAAATAATTATTTTTCTTTAAATTGACCTTGGGACAACATAAACACCATACCAAGTTTGAATGCAATCGGTCAAACCGTTCTGAGAGATATAAATTTTAAGTAAAAAATACAAAATCATGGCTACTGATAACGAAGAATTTTAGGACCCATGTTTATAGGCAATTTTTCATTGTTTTGCATAAGGAACCCACTTCTGAAATTATGCCCTATTTTAGAATCATCACCCTGTATAAATATTTTCTGACAGATAGGAAGGGGATTGAAAATTGATGAGATTATGTAACAAGTACAGAATGAGTAACTAGCGAAGTTCATTAAGTTTTAAAAGGGAAAGTTGCTAGAAAAAAATGGTTACATGATCACATGGTCTTAAATTGAAGATGAAACGTATCCAATAATTTTGAGAGCTTGTAAAAAGGTAAAGGTAAAGTATTTCTTGTTAAACGAGGCGAAGTTAGGACTACAAACTTTTCTCTACTACTCAATCTCGACCTTTACCTAGCGTCACCGTTTAATCACATTACAAATTGTAGGTGACCACGGGGATTGAACCCGCGCCACCGGAGTGATGAGCTCCGGAGTCGTGCGCGATACCAATCCGCCACGAATCCACTATCCGCTGTAGTTTTTGGTTGTCTCTTGCAGCTTGTTATTTAAAAAACATGAAAACTTAATTTGTTTACTAAATGTGTATTTTCAAGCTACTTGAAGTTCAACAGATGTTAAAAATCAATAAATCTAACTTTTAATTTATTTTTGACGAAAGTTTTAACGTATTTTGAGCAACAACCACATTTCATTGCAAAATTTCCATAAAATTAAAACAAATAACCGAGTTATTAAGGTTCAAAGTTGTTAGTTCTCGATGGTAAGTGCGCGCACACTGGTGAGTTATATACCGGGTCTGATGTCACAGCGCGTGGGAGGACCGGAGTAGCTAGGTGTCGAAAGAGATTCTAAATTCTCTACCTTGCAACAGTATGGTTAAGCCTTGAGTGGGCACTTCATAAGCTGCCCATTCGGGAACACTTACACCTCAGCTACGTAAATTGTTCTCCTTTTTAAATTTTCAGTTTATAATTTTTATTTTAGAATCCACTAGCTGAGAGTACCCACGCATCGCCTCGGGGCTTTGTTAGCAAAGCTGTATTTATATTATAAAAAATTGCAATTGTAAAATGTAAAAAAGCAGTATTTTTACAAAACAATTTAGTTTGCCTGTTAGTTCACCATATCCCCTTTCCTCAAAAGATGGCTATCCAGTCTCGCCACCGGAGAGCCGGCAAACGAAGAGCGCGTAACAATATTTACATACTATATTTACAATGTTATAAGCTATACTGAAGTTACACTTATTTACCAAAGAACGTGTACACTAACAAGCACTACAAAACTACTTTGTTAACAATATTTACAGCTTTGTGTTCAGGAGTGTATATGTACAAATTGTTGATGCCTTTGTGTTGACCAGGTGTAAAAGCCACATTCCTTCAAAATTGCATTACAATTGGTCCAGTGGTATTTGCGTGATTGAGGAAAAGACATCCACACACCATCTCATTTTTATATATTAGTATAGATAGATTGTTATTGCTGAATATTTTACTGTTAGCTAATTGAATAATAATAACATTAATTTTAAGGTAAACCAGTATTGTGAGGTTGTTCAGTAATTAAAAAAGTTTCGATCTGCCATATTCTTAAATTTAAAACCCGGTAAAGTCTGTGTACAAGTAGACCAAACAGTTTAAGTTGAAACTACTTAAGGATTCATGGAGAAGAATTTAAAATGTATTTTCTTTACCTCACTAGTCTGAAAGTAGTAACCGTTCTTCCTTTCTTTGAAACGTGTTATGCACTTTGTTATTGGAAATAAACTATGTTTGGTCTCTACCTTGGTAGTTTTTACGTTTTTTAAATGCACTTTTTTGACAAACTGTTTTAGCGAACTGCATCATCTAGAGAAACAAACATTTTTGTCTTAAATGAAATAATATTAGTTTGAAGTAATTATCTGTATATCCTAGGAAAATTAAGTAATAGTTTAGCGGCAATTTCTATAGAAAATTTTGAAATTAATACACAAGGTTAATCTGACTCAAGGAATGTTCCTCTTTTACGTGCATTAATACATTAATGCAATCAACAGATTTTGTGGTTGTCTCTTGCAGCTCTATTATTATAAATGACAAATTAAATTGTTAATTTCCTAAAGATAATATCATGTTTGACCATTATAGACCACAAGTTTAATAAATATCCAAATTTAATAGAACTTATTGTGTAATTCATTTTTAACGTTAGTTTTGAGCAAAACCACAATATACTACAAAATTTCCTAAAATTAAAACAAATAACCGAATATTTAAGGTTCAAAGTTGTTAGTTCTCGGTGGTAAGTGCGCGCACACTGGGGAGTTATATACCGGGTCTGATGTCACAGCGCGTGGGAGGACCGGAGTAGCTAGGTGTCGAAAGAGATTCTAAATTCTTTACCGTAAACCCAACCGAGACACATCCTCAATGGGTGCTTCAAAAGTTGCTCAGAGAGGAACACTTACATCTTAGCTACGTAATTTGTTCTCCTTTGAAAAAAAAAAAAATAAATAAATAAATCCATTACAGTAATTTTACCTACCGAGAATGGTCCTGTACGCAACGGGAGAGAATTGTATATGGCTGTAGTGCTGAATAGAGAGTCTTATGTTGTATATCACAATGGGTAATAATTTTAAAAAGCTACTTGTTTGAATGTTAAACACAAAATATACAGAGTGTTTGTGACCTTTTTAAAACAATAGGAACATGCTTCTAAATATTTTGTTATGAAAGAACATCAATACATTTTCATATGATGAAATGTAGTTTTATACTAATCTGAAAAGTCGTTCACAGTAAGGGCTACTTTTAGTATAATACTATTAATCTGATATTAATGTTGAGTTGACACGTGAATTCTGAAAACTAGATGGACTGAGAAATTATCAAGTAAAATTAACTTCTTTTGTTCTTTATGAGCAAGAAAAGAAGGAAAATCTTTCAACTTCAGCCATGGGTTCCAAATGTACTATTTTGTGACTGTCCGTCTGTGTGGCCTCTTCACCAAATCAATTTGACTAAAACTGCTAGAAAATATTCAGTTTGCAACATTTCTATTCAGTGATTGAAAAAATATAGGTTTATAAAAAAATTGTTAATTACTAAAGTAAATGGTAGACGAACTGATTTGCAGTCCAACGACGTAAGCCGAGAAATGCTCAAAAACGTAGCCACCGAGCGCTTATTTTAAACGTTTTAAATGGCCGGTATTTTGATAAAGGAATATTACATACAAAACTGAATATTATGCCCCATTGTAAATTATCACATCTGAGAGGTATGTAGAACTTTATCTTGTGAGCCGTTCAGTATACAAACATTGTTTATTGAAAACAGACAGATGCCAGGAAATACATTTGGCTCTCATTAGTTGAATGATGTTTTAAACTTCTTATAACCCAAGGAACGTGTTAGTAAACAGTTATAACCGAAGTTTTTTAGTAAACTACCGAACAGCTTGTATAATTAGCAATGTTGTGTGTCGACTCCTAGGTAGCAGCAGCGGTATGGGGCGAGCTACCTGCATCGCTCTAGCCAAGGAGGGGGCGACTGTGGTGGTCACGTGCATAGACGAGGCTGGTGCTCTGGAAACCAAGTCCCTCATGACAGGTTAGCTTAAGTTCTGTTAGATAATACGAAACTATGAGACTTGGAAAAGCCTTTCAAGGTAGTAAATATGATCAAAAACCTTTATTGTCTTTCATCATGTACATAGAATGGGCAGAGTCTTACTTATTGAAGGTCGATAGTCTTGAAAATAAAAGCACAAGTTCTCAAACTATAATTTCAAAACAGCCAACACGTATAGATTGGCCCCTATTTATTTGAGGGTAAACAGCTGCTGACTTATAAGTGTTCTGCTACAGGCTCAGACCACTTCGTTCTGCGGCTAGATGTTAGCAACTACCAGGCCACCGTGGATGTGGTGAAGAGTATTGTGAAGAAGTACGGCAGACCTCCCAACATCCTGGTCAACTGTGCTGGTATCTGCGGCTGGGTCGACGTGCTGGAAGAGACTCCAGAGACGTTCCAACGCACCATCGACGTCAATCTCAAGGTTTTCTTGTGGTGTCCGTAAGCTGTATGAACCTAAGTTGAACGTATTCCCCGCAACTAAATAATGTACTCTACTGATTTGATTAACTTTACTTTTATTTGAGACACCGGTCACTCCTAAATAATATTTTAAGGTGAACATGGGATGGATGGTGAGTACTTTGATGGATGTGGACAGGTATTGTGCACTCTTAAGGTGACTACTGAATCATGGGGAGCGGCCATCGTCGAAAAGTTGTTGAACCCGGGCCGATTTGGTGCGAAGCACGCACTCTAAAAAGGTAAAAGGTAAAGTTTGTCTTGTTTAACGAGGCGAAGTTAGACTACAAAGTCCTCTCTACCACTCAACCTCGGCCTTTACCTAGCGTCACCGTATTAGTCACATTACAAATGTAAGTGGTGACTGTGGGGATCGAACCCGCGCCACCGGAGTGACGAGCTCTGGAGTCGCGTGCGATACCAATCCGCCACGGATCCGCTAAACTCTACCACTGAGCTTTGGTCACCCTTAATTTGTATTGTAGACGATGACTGGTTGTATACATTCTCTTCTTTATATTGTCACACAGGGAACGTTCTTCACAAGTCAGGCTGTGGCGAGAGAACTGATCTCCGCTCACTTGCCAGGGTCTATCATCAACGTGTCCAGCATGACGGGACACCGTGGCTTCACGGGGATGAGTGCTTACGCGAGCAGTAAGTGCGGCATAGAGGCCGTCACCACCTGCATGGCCAAGGACCTCGGCCCGTACGTACACGTTTATTGTAAAAATTGTAGTTTTAGGTTCAAACCTTGAGGTTACAAATTTAATAAAGTGTGCCTCGCAGTACCGCATTGCTACTACAGGTGTCACTGATAACCGTTGGTCTCCAACTCGACGGAAAAATAACCCCGAACCGATTGGACAGTGAAAGGAAGCAGAACTCTAACCTACCAGATTTATTCACCTCCAGTCGAATCTGACTGGTATTTTTGCCGGTGTAGATAACCTGATACGGGGGCACAACAAAGAGAGATAATGTCTAAGGCTGAGGAGGTCTTTGGCCACTTAGTACGACACTTTCATTGGGTCAAGAGAGGGACTATCTGGAAGGGCGCTAAAGAGGGTTCACTCTTAAAAGTCGATTGGTAGAAAGAGAGACTAAACATTATCGGGTACTTTTTTGGATCTACAAAACCTCTGTGCAGTAGTTTTGGAGATGACTTAGGTAAATATGGATATACCCTCCTTCTCCCCGCCCCATCATGGTCGAAGGCCAAATCTGTCGCCCAAGCATCATGCTAGCTGACCCATTTCCTTCCTTACCTAGTTCCATATCCCTCCCAGTCCGTCGATTAGCCCTAAAGACTGAGTTTGCTCATCTTAACTTTTCCTTGGCTGGTGGCCCATGTGACAAAGCCAATTGTAAAAAAAACTAACACACACCGTTACTTCATCGATATCGCAAGTGTAAGGTTGTACATACCCGAAAGTTCACTAGAACTTTACCACGGTTTAATACTTCCCCCTGGTGTTTGTTTAGGTACAACATCCGTGTGAACGATGTGCAGCCAGGCTTGATAGAGACCCCCATGTCAGCAAAGGGTCCTGAGGAGATGATCAACCAATGGTTGAGTCAGCTGGCCACCAAGCGCAAAGGGCAACCACACGGTAATAACAGAACGTAACCATATGCGCAATCGTGAATCTTTGCGAACTTCCATTTACATGGAAGAGAGAAAGTCTATACCCAATAGGTGATTTTTGTGTCTGAAATCTGCATTTATCATTCGATTTTGATGAAACTTGGAATGTCATATATGTCAACATGTGCACTAGCAGTTTTTTGCCACCATTTTGGTCTGATTAATTGGATTGTGTCCACTTTAAGTACACTTATTAGCTTCAGTGACACAAATGTGTATGCTAAGTTTAGTCAAAATCTTATCAAAATTGCATTTTTTAGAGCGTAAACCTCCTCTTTTGGGTTGAAACGCATTCCTAAAAGAACACTTTTGGTGGAAAGATTTTGTTAGTGAACGAATGGACTAAAGATTTTCAAAATGAAAATTTGTACCAAATCTCGTAAAAATCGAAGAACAGCGACACAGTGTAGAGTGGTCACACATATAAAGTTTTTATTTGACTCAGCGGTTGTTGAGAACAAGGGGTTAGATACCCTATAGAGTGGTATATCAGCGACTACGAATATTAACAATGAATTAACTTCAACAGTTCAAGCTCATTGAAATGCACGTAAATAAGGCTGCTTGAGGGGTTTCATCTTGGCAACGGCCTTGGCGTATGTGACCCTACAATCAACGTTGGTGTTCAAGCATTCGCTCACCCTGATAGCAGAGTGTACCTGAGTAGTTAATACGACACACAGTTTGGTAATCAATCCAGATAGCATTTTTACGACAGCTGTAGGTAATTAATTAAGAAGAAACAAGCTATTTTAACCCCACTTTCCTGTTATCACTGTATGCTAACTCTGTGTTTCAGAGGTGGCTGAAGTGATTGTATTCCTGGCTTCCGACCGCGCCTCTTATGTCAACGGAGCGCACATCCCCGTCACCGCCGGAGTCTGAACTGTGACGTCACCGCATTGCCTCCTGTCAATGTCAGCTGATTCTGTCAGCTGTTACCAGTAAACATGCAAATATTTACCAATAAAAGTGTGTTCAATTGAGAGTACCTTTGAATTTATTCTGTAGGTAGTAGCTCACTGATAGGAGTATCCTAAAGGAAAATACAACTGATAGTGAAAAGGTTTCCCGTGTGTTGAGTTTGTTGTGTTTAACTTTGAAAAACAACATATTACTGTAGTTAACCTGAGTTTATACCCATGATAAAGAAAGACTGTACAAGTTGGAAGGAATATGTGTTGGTCTCTCTATGATTGAAAAGAAAAAGAGTACATATTAGCTGTTATTACAAACAAAACACATATTATTCTAATATCATCAAAGCTACATCAGGCCAAACCACAAAATGGTACCCAAAAATGTTTTAATTAAAACATTTATTATCAGAGGAATTCCTCGTCCCAAGTATACATTAATTTTTGTTTGTAAAGTCTTTTAGTGTTGTTATTATTTTTTAAACGTGATTATTTAACAGAATAAGGTTTGATTCGATTTAAAACTACTGCGTTGTACAATACAATTCACATGAAAAAGAGTTGTTTTTTGTTATAAAAAAAAGGTAGGTCTTTAATAGTGTTGTGTCCATGATAAACAGTAATGATCAAAAAAAGTTAAGTCGGCCCTTGTAAGTATACATTACAGGTCGCATTTCTCCATGTTCTCATTTAAAATTCTGAATCAAACCGTCTAAAAATATTTTGTTAATGCAAGTTTCAAATATTGCATCAGCAGGAGCTGAAAACCCCCGATATTTTTACGATAACGTGCCGTTATATTTATCTCACTTTCAATACATACCAGCTCTACATTCAAGAAGTTAAATAGTAGTTTTCGTTTTGTTCAACAGAGCTCAGGTGCTGCTTACCTCTCTGAAACACATTGCTACGTTTCCCGCTAGAGTGCAGCACTTGTATCAAGAGTCGCAAACCAAACTTCCATCGGACTTCAGTCCTAGTTCTTTGAACTTACGCTAGAAGCTCTGCTCTCTCAACCTCCAAATTCAGCGTTATGAATAATTTTTCGACAGTTGCAATAAATTCGCGCATTTTATGAGTTCCGGAAGCTCGTTGAGACTTTATCCGCTAGAATGCAGGGCGTGTCTCACATCGCAGTGTTGGTTCAACAAACCGCCGCTAGGTTGTAGGAGGAGTAGGATACAGCGGATTATTTGCAAAATCCAACATGTTATTATAGTACTTCCAAATTTACTGTTATTTCTTGTGGATCTAAATTAACTTGAAAAATAATAAAGACTTTTCTGAAACTATTCTGGATGAGTGACTATGCAATTACTAACATTTTAAAAACTAGCATTTGTTAATGCGCCATTTTTTTCACTCTGAGGTCATAAGTCAGGCAGAGACCGACATGGTGGTTTTGTAGACTTATAAATTCATAACATTTAAAACCCTTCATTTGTAAAAAAAGAAATAATGTTAAGACCTAACTTTATAAAATTAAATTTTCATTTATTAGTGTACATTTTTGTACACAATTTGCAGGTAAGATGTACATAAAACATATCTTGAAAATTAATGAGCTAAAAGGACTCAAGACGTTTTTGATTTATTACAGAAGCTGTATCTTTGAACGATATCTCTGATTATCAACCAACCTTGTGTATCAATCAGTGTAGTTTCTCAAACACTACATTTTATCTTGATAATTAGACGTACATTTTATTTTACTAAAATTTTAAACATGCAATGGTACACATATTCTATAGTACAGTACTAATATTATTAAAATTAATAACTAAGAAGCAAAATTGAAAGGTAAGCATTTACAGTTTAACGACTAGGAAACTATTTTTAAATGCATATGTGGAAAACAAAGTATATCTCTACTGAAATAATCGTGTAGTTCGCTTTAATTTCAAAGCTCTGGCTGAGATTGCAAAATACAGGGTGAGTCGTCTACCCTAAGGGTTGGTTCAGGGGAAAACCGAAACAGTTGGTTGATTCTAACACGTATGCCTCACATAGGAATTATAGTTCTACACGAATCAAGGAACAATATTTTCAGCTGTGTGGAGGATCGTTTTGAGAAATACTCAACTCTAAGGCTATGGCGAATGGCATCTTTTCGTAGACATTGACTTAAAACACATTATGTTGCAAATTAAATTTATAAACTATTGTATACAGGTAGAGCCCGGTGAGATCAAATGTATTCATTGTACAGTAGGCTTGTACGATTAACTCTGTAGGGCTTCCCTGGCCCAGCTTAGGCAAAACAGCCCTGTTGTCTTTGCATTTTAAACCCTTAATATGTTTTTGAAAAGATATTGTAATAATAGTAGACGAAATAGCCCAAATTGCTCAAATTATTTCAAACACCGTTTAAACGTCACATTTTTGTGACACCATTTAAAATTTGTTTAGTAGTAGCCGAACTTTGAAGTAGCCTACGCTAACATGTGGTAAGCGATAAGTTGATATCTTCAAGTTACTTTTCTTAACTAGTTTTATAGAATGCTTGTATTTTTTCCATAGAGCTTTAAGGTTATACGAAGAAAACGTATTAAACCCATGTTTGCAAACATATTATAGTGCCTGCCTTACAACAGAAATGTTTAACGGTGAAGTTTGTCATGTCCAACGAGGTGAAGTTAGGACTACAGAGTTCTCTTCCACTCAACCACGATCTTTACCTAGCGTTACCGTTTAGTCACTTTAAAATTCAAGTGGTGACTGTGAGGATTGAACCCGCGCCAACAGAGCTCGGAGTCGCGCACCATAAAAACCCGCCACGGGTCCGCTAAAGATTTAATGCCAACAATTGTTTTAGGGTTAGTAATTTTATTGATACTAGTGGTTGAAAGTTCTATATTTTGCAGTTCATAATCTCGCACGTTACATTATTCCATAGAGTCCTTCCGAACAAATTTCATCAAAATTTAATTACTATAATTTGAGTGTAAGTTGCAAAAAGGGGTTATATGTTTAAAACACCTACAACCCCCTTATCGCGTATTTTGGTCCCGATGACAGTTTTTACACCAGTAAAGGCCTACTCTCAAACCCCGCATAGAGAAACTAAAATCAATGCGGTTCCTTATCACCTAGCTCTCTATGCTCATATTCACTAGAACAACGCGCAGTGGTGAAACAAGGGGGTGGCAGGGGGTGAAGTGTGGGGAGGAGGTGAGTGATCAAAATAATCCAGGGCCGAGAACCGAACGAAAGGAGAAGTAAAATGAACCAGAAGTTGGGTGAAAGTGGAGTTTCACTATTACCATATTGTCGCGTAGGAGTAGTGGAGTAGTGGGGGTAACTACCCCTACTAGACCAGGAGTGGGGGATTTCCCCTACCACCCTTCCCTCCCCTCGCAAGAACTCCTGCGTATAAAAATATTACCGTTCCTGTAAACACATGGTTTGCGAATCGTCTATAAATGTACTTGTTTTCCAGATCAATACGACTCATTTTTGCGTCATTCGAGGCAGGTTGTGCAACAATGACGCAGATCTTGACGCAGGGCGTATTTTCATTTGCTGACGACAGTTTTATATAATTTGTTTGTCTTTTTGGAAATAGAAGTTCGTTATTTACTGCTATAAAGAGGAAGGCGTGTTTTAAACATGTCTCAATGACGTGGTGACGTACATTCTTAGTTTATAAATAAAATTCTTTTTGCGTCACAATAAGTAAAATTTGTTTAGATTCTTCTGAAAAATATTATTTATGAAAACCATTTTAATGAAAATATACTCTTACTTACGGCTTACCTTCGTTTTAAACCAACTGTAAGTTATAAAACCTTTAGTACTGTACATTAACAATAACCGCAGGTTCACACACTACTCGTCTTTTAGAACCATTACCATTACTAAAATAGAAATGTGAGTGTTTAGCCGATCTCCAAAAATTGTATCAACACTGCTCTCAAAACATCCTGAATGGTAGGGAGTATAGGATATCATCAAATGGACCAGACGAAATATCACCATATCTTTGTCACCATTAAATGACCTAGAAGAATTCCGCCACACTTTGGTTTAAACAAAATATTATACATTATTGTTTTTTTTTCATATTAATGCGACCATGAAAATTATTTGTGTTTAAAGCTAATGCGCAGCTAACATTATGAAAATCCATTGAGCGATTTAGGTGGTCGGTTTAGGTGCTATTAATAATTAAAAGAGATATAACTATGAAGTAGATACAAAGTTTGTTCATTACAATGTTCTAACTTTACTTTAAACCTGCGTATTTTTATGGCCTAAAATATTACCAAACAAAACATTCAAACTTTACAATAGTATTTGTTAGGTTCTTCATTAAATTATTAAAAACTAACAATCAGGGTCTTGTGTGATAAAGAGTGATAGAGAAACAGTACTCGCAAACCTAACCTATGTTTATTTGATAAATAACAAACTAAACATTCCGTCAGAGGAATCACGATTAAATTGAAAATAATGTGAAATACTATGGAGGATCATCATCACTGGACTATAACTTAAAATGATTTAATACTAGCAACATTCAAGATTTGTTAGTATTAAATACTAAGAACTGAAGCTAATTATCTAAAATTATTTCCATTTAAAATGTAAGCTAAATGAGGAGTATTATTAAATGATTTTACATGAATCTGAGACAACTAGAACGGCTAGAGCTGAGGAAATAAATTTCAGGATAAATTTAAAACCAGGCCGACACGCAGCTAAGCGCTAAAGCGCCGCTGGCATGAGTGAAGTGAATTTACTTGTTACAATAGGAATTACGAGGCTGTTCGCTACGCTCATAGCCTCACCTCGGTCTTCGGCCTCGGCTTTGCAATCTTTATTATCAGGGTATTACGAGGCCTTTTACTGCACGTTTTACTACGTATCATGAATGGAAAATGTGATTAAAATTTCATTGAAATACTTAAATTCGGTGTTTGAACGAAATATCACATATTTGGCCTTTATGGGTTTTATACTTTTTGGTTTATTGGATACTATTAAAATGCATATTTGTTTCAAATGTCATCAAAATCGGATGAAATATACTTTTTTTAGATCCTTAATATAACCCCTCCAAAGTACTTCCGGTAGCTTGATTTTGCTGGTTAACGAACTTGACCGAGATATTTGCCAAAGGAACATTTGAATTAAAATTCATGAATGACGGATAAAATTTAACCTGTAAAGAGTGCAAATTTCATGGTCTCGGGTTTAGGTCTTAACATGCTGACGGCATGAATATCTCATTTTCCAAAGGGAATTCGCTAACCAGGAGAACATAAACACTAGGCGTTGGTCCCTACCACCCCAGAAGCAGCATCGTGAAGGGAGACCTCCATACTGGGATACTCCTCGGCAACTGAACCCAGAGGAGCTAAGCCAATAAACCTTAAACTGCTTGTTCAGTATAATATTTATTATCAACACAATATGATGGAAGAAATATGTGAAGAATAACGTTGTTTTCCTGGGTTTTTGGTTGTTTTTTGTTCATTTGTTCTTTGTTATATATTTTGTTTGTATTCTTATGCATCTTGTATGCCATGGATTAAATCTTTCTTTCTTTCTGATCATAATAAGGGAACGGTTCTGCAGGCAATGGACACAAACTTGCGACACTAATGTTATGCGATAGATATGTTTATAATCACGGTTAAAACAGATTCTTTAGAACTTAACTCTTAGGATTTCGCGGCCGGTGTCACAACTATAATCTGGTTCGTACGGTTTACACTGCGTCAAAGCACCACAATAATTAGTTTGTAATATCAGTTTGTAATCAGTGACTGAAGATGATACTCCATAGCGAGACCAAAATTAACAATATGGACTTTTCTACCGGTTATTGTGTTTAATACACAACATTTTGAGAGGTATGAGCACTCCTCTCGTTATCAACGAGAACTTAATCTAAGTCATATTCTAATCCTATAAACTTGTAAAGTTTTTATAGAATTTCTTATTATCTGGAACCAAACATGTTGGCATTGATACAAATCAAAGATTTGACTTGGAATCGCATTAAAACGCAACAAGTGAACCCATAGGCCAGAAATTATTTTTAAACACAAGTGTCATGACACTGTCGTTGATATAAATGCAATTTCATTTAATGCAAGTTATTTTCACGGCTTTATTTTATTTATTTGTAAAATCACACAGCTGAAAAAACACCCTTCATGGTCCTTTATATGAAACCCATTAGATCATGAAATATATGTCGTCCCGAAATTCGTCTTCGTATGTTTTTCCGTAGCTACATGAGACATCGTCAGCAAAATATATTATTTTCCACTAACAGTTATATTTTAAATGATTTAGTTTTATGATGTTTGCACGCATTAAACAACGCCATTTTAGTTTGATTTGTTGTATTCAAATCTTTGAAATTAGTAATGCTGAAATGTCTATCCCAATCATCTCTCCAACCGGAACCTACTTTTTTGCATTTGTTGTCTTTATAGTTCGATTTTTTCATAGGGTTAATTTCTGGGTGTTTTATTTTTCTCCACAATTTTGTTTTGTTGAGATTTTCCTAACGTTCTCTAAACTAGTATTTATATAATTAACTGTAATAGCTTATTTGCTTTTATACGAGTATTTGCCTTTTTTTAATGTTTGCATAAATCAGAAAAAACTAACTTTCATTTTAGCTATGACGAGGTTAAATCTGATTTTATTTTTTTAATTATCAATTTGGATCCTAAAGTCTAGCAAACAATAAGACAAGAGAGGAAACGAAGGTAATGTTACACTTAGCAATAAACTTGTAAAACCCAACTGAAAATTAAGATCACAGTTGGGTGAAGGTTGTATATCAAGTTTCTTCTGCAACATATGTTTTAAAATGTCAGTATCTAAAAAAGAAAACGTATTATACTTTCATACTAATATAAAAGATTTGTAAAGATGTTAACAGAAGATTCAGGTGAAGTATACAAGTACAAGGGTTTGATAAGAGAAGTGAAGGGGTTGATAAGAGGGAGGGGTAAATGGGGTGAAGAAGGGGTGACCCAAGGCGATATCAACAGTCTTGTGAATGGACACCTTACCCCTTACCCCTCTTAGCAACCCTTATCACAGATACTGGTACCAGATATAAATGTGAAAATCAACTAGAGGTTGTAAATTATTATATAAATATTGGGGTGGAATTAAAATATTACAAAATAGTGAAATTACCTGTAAGTGTGATTTTTAAATATTACATCGGCTAGAAAATTCTTTGATACACCTATGCCTATACTTTGAAAGTGGGCACAAAATTCCTATTTTACCTCTTTTGCTCCAACATTTAGAAACTATTTTCGCCATTTGGAAAAAGCCAGAAAAAGTTCTGAGTCTTGATGATACGGTCATTTCTGTTACTTGACGGAACTTAAAACTTTTAAAACTCTGTCTACAAATTAAAATCTCTTAAATATGTGGGTATAAAACTTACACTTAAGATTACTTGTTAAGTAGATGACAATATTATTATTGGATGGTTAGGTTCAGAAAGTGAGCACACCAATACATATTGGGTACTAACTATGATACTACACGAACTGTTTGTATAGGGCGAGGTAACACTATGTAGTTTTGAAATGTTCCTTAATTATTACACGTAACCTCAAAACTAAAACAGAAATTCTCGGAACACAGGTGTAGAGTATAATAATGTACATTATTTAGCGTTTTCATTTTATATTATCTCTAGAGAGCTGACTTTGCGATATTATTGTTTTATGTGTTTGTGTTTGTATCATGATTTCCCGTATGCCCTGTAGTTCGGTTTCAAAAATATAATATTTTGTATGGGAACTTGAAAGTTTGTGGTTTAAAATATACCCTCTTCATTTAAACTTATATATAGTTTCCAGGTTGGCTCAATGATGTTTTAAAATGAGACTTCTTTTCATTGAGTTAGTAGCTTTTCATACGCTGAACACCATGTTAAAACCGTAAATTAAGCCTTGGAAATCAAAATAGGAAACGTTGTCACGCTTCGGACGGTTGATATTATCGGAAACCCGGCCGTAACGACCAGCACTCAAGATACTTTCAACAAACGAACAAAACTGGAAATTATAAAAGACGTTGCCACGTGCTGTGCACTAAAAACACGAGTTATATTCACAGCCCCTGCTCGCTCATTTGCATGTGGTGTAGGGGTAGCCCCGGCCCCACTAACCACCGGCAGGTTTTCCTAGTTTCCCGGGCCCCCAGCTCGGGCTGCGGGCTAAAAATAGGCGGACAAGTAAAAAGAGAAGAAACACATCCGTCAAAATATTCTCCCTAAAAGTTGGCCGGGTTAGAGCCGGCTCTTGCACTAGTAGAAAAACTCCCCCCGCGCAGGGCGCCGCGAGATAGGCTTAGAAATAATGTATCGATCCGCACCCCGGCCCGTGGCTTCAACCCTCACTACTCACTACGGAGTTTTAATTGTGCCGTCAAAAATGCTCCTACTCCTAGAGCCTAACCCTCCTGTCACCCCGGCCCCCTCCCCGCACACCCCGCGCTGCGTACATACTGCGTAACTATGGACTACCAGTGTTCGCACACGTAAATACGTAGGGAAGAAGTTCAATATGGGTAAACATGTTGGTTTCTTGGCCACTGTTTTGTGAAAAATTATACTTTACCTGGAATCACATATGTTGAGAAATTCTGGTGTGAAATTGTTATCTTGAGTCAATGTGCAAAGCATAAAAATTAACACGACCTCTTTAATTCTCCTTAGGACACATTAAAACAAAAATAGACTCTATTTCAAAATCTACTTACGAAATCATAGGTCACTAAATCAACTTGACACTGTCTGGTGTGTAAACGTTTCAGGATGGTCAGTTTTAAATATAATGATGAAACTCCAATAACTTTGAGGCGTTATAAAACATACCCGAATCATTTAGAGTACCAATTTACATAAAGCTCTATAGTCTCTTTGCAAATTAGGTGTCTACTGAGTTTTAAATTGACCGTGGATGTATCAGTCAGAATATATTTATAGTTTGATAAGTACAAGATGTGTCAATAAGATTTTGAAGTGGGACAGTAATGAATCCAAAAATATGTAATATAATTTTCAAAGTCTAGTAGTACAGATCGTACATACGCAGAATATTTGTACTACTTCATTTTAAAATCTAAATGTTTTCTGCCTTCGTGTTTTCTAGGATTACCCTTAATTATGTTGGCAGCATTGTTTGGTTTCTTTGATGGACTTTGGTATTTTTTCTATTTGTGTAAATTTGTAAAACGTTGGGGTTTATGCCGACACAATGTGGGAAAACTTAAAAACAAGATGTCATTTTTGTTGACTTTTTGCTGTATGAAGTAATATTCAATCTTGTATTTACTAGTTTTATGACATTTTTTAATAACATTAAACAATATAATTCAATCTATTGGAGTCATAAAGAAGTATAAAGTCTGCTTTCTACTTTTGTTTAGGCTCTTAACCACCTCTCAAATTCAAAATAAGGTAAACAAAACCAACGATGATGCTAAGATAGGTAGATTGGGCACAGACGCCACAGGGCTGAGGCAGGAAACATAGTTGCAGCAGCCCGAGCACAGTAAGCGCTAGATGCAAGCGCTGCCACCTCTTTCTCCCCTTCCGGGACCACATGCTCGAGTTTGTCCGATGCGAAATGTGACCGAATCGTGCAATTTTCGAGAACGAACAAACTTGCACGTTCGTCTACTTAATACTCTTATAATAATTCCCTCGCAGCGTTATCTGTGCTTGGGTTGCCGAAAGATGTTAAATTTTCCTAATAAATATCTATTTTCCCAGTTGCAGGACCTTGTTTTATTACAGTTACCTTGGTTGAGGGCCTGTAGATCCTTTAGACTACAACCTGCACCGTAGGATCTACAGGCCCTCAACCAAGGTAACTGTAAATTTTCCTGCCATGTGGCATCTACCTACCATACAATAATCTTTGGCAAAACATAGATACACCCCAACTACGCCACTAAATTAAAAATAAATGTTTTTGTCGACCGGACACACCATTTTCACTTGTTATCACTGCGAGACAAGACAGTCTAGTCCACTGATGCGCCTTCAATTCACCCTAGTGAAGCAACGGCAATCTTGATACAGACGTGTACTGCGGGTTTTGCCGCCGCGCCTGCTGATCTAGGGGCATATGTACACTGTACAGATTACACAGTCACGCATACAGTGCAGCTTGGTACAAGGTTTAAGTGTTTAATTTAATTTAAATATACGTATTTGCCGTAAACATGGTCCAAAGGATTTAATGTATTTTATTACTATTTTTTTAATTAGTTTAAATTAATTAACATGTAATGAAATGAAATAGGTTTTTATTTTTGTGGTCAAGTTAAGACTATAAAGTCCTCTCTTCCACTTAACCACCATTCATTACATGCAATAAATTACAACATATTCAATAACTCATGACCATATACTTTATATGTATTGTTTATAGCTTTATCATGACCCTTTTTAATTAAATTATGGGTGATTTCCTTTTAGATACAATTAATGAATAAAGTTCTTGGTTTTTTTAATTAGTTTGTTTGCCAATCAGTTGTGTTAAAGAGCTAAAATTTAAAAATATTACATGTCCTTATGTTTTAGGAATGTTTGTAAAATTTTCAGATGATAATAGGTTGTAGAAATTCCTTCACAAAATAAAAATAATAGTTCCATTTGTTCTTTGAGTGTTGGAAACGTCAGATGTAAATATAAGACAAACCACTTTATATTCAAATCTGTTGACGAAGAACTCAATAGTAAAACATGTACACAACATTTAACTCAACAATTAACGATTTTGAGATAGGCATATGTTTCTAACAAAAGATTATTTGCAAAACGCCAACTGATTGGTGCAGAAGAACAATAATACACGTGTAAAAGATACCAGCGTCGATATTGAGTTAATATAACTCGTTTACGGACTGTTATTGACAAAAGCAGAATCCCTGGGAACGAAATAAAATAAAACTAGAAACTTGTCAGCGAAAGAGAAAAGTAGGAGGACGGGAGACACGTGTGATAAAAATTACACGGGCTAGAAGAGCGCAGTGAGGGGAAGGGAGGGGGTTGAACATTAAAAATCAATAACTAGTCACAAGCAAGCCCCCTCCCACCCCACTTTGTAGTTGGGCTGGTATTTTAAGACGTAAGTAGATGAGCGGAGGAACACGCAGTAAGAAATATCGACATGCTCATAACCCTCTCTGTCAGTGTGAGAGGGGGGAAGGCAGGGGGTGTTTACCCCCTCCCTCTTATCAACAATGGGGGTGACCTTGACGCTTGCCCCCGGCTCAAGTCACTCGGGTAAATCCTTTAACAGGGTCAACTTTGACTTCCGGTCGCTCTCTTGCCCCTTTTTCCGTCTTTAACATGTTGTTTTTCCCAAACTAAAATTGTATTTTGTAAAATATTTGGATGTAAAGATTGAATGTGATTTTGACTGTACGTCAGCTCCGAAAAAGTACTGTGATTAGAACTGGGATTATATTGGGTCAAATTATGGTGTAATTGTACCTTTGTGCCAAACCGTTTTGTATTTTCAAACCATAATAACCGACAAAAATATTTGATATAATTTTACAACCACTGTAAGGTAATATATATTTGCTTTAGACAATACAAAATTTAATACCAATAAAAATCAAAACAAATAACAAACATGTCAAATTTAATGTCACAGTCACACTCACGCATACCAAGATGAATTCACACTTATTTCACATTCATACTCTGCAATACAAAATCTAAACTGAAACACAGCATGAAAAATTTAACAATCAGAACGATCATAAATGGAATCATCCACCAAGACATAACCTTTGTACAATAGCAAGTTGTTAAATGTTAGCTAATGTTTTCAATTTTCAAGGAGGTAGTTAAAAGAGTTTTCATGGCGATACTCCTTTACGGCTGTTTCTCAAATGTGTACGGTGAAAATAACACTGCACCAAGAACAAAGCCTTGAGGAACACAAAAAAAAGAATGAACCGGAATTGTCTCTTGTATGGATATAAAAACAATCTAATGTAAAACAAGCCAAAATGTATTTATAATTAATTGCTCGAGGAAGGTGTGGTTAAAGAAGGAAGCACGAGACCTTGGCGTTGGCCCTTGGCACTTGGCAGTGGATAGTTTATCGCCCCACCTCTGGCTCTAGGTCTAGGCTAGGCTAGGGCAACTCAAGCCGGGTTCTCTAACCTAGTCCAAGGCCGACAACTATGCAACACTAGAAGTGTGAGTCACCTAGGCCATCGACCTCTTCATCTACCAAAACAATGCCTTCTTTCTGCCTCAACTCAGCTGTTGGCACTCCCTCCTGTCATTTGAGGTTGAACCTAGAGATCAACCTCAGGTAATGGTTTTATAAAAAGTTTAATTTTGGTGGAGCTATATTAAATTTATTTTTATAGTTCTGCATGCCAAAGCTAAAATGTATAGCCTACATCCCGTTTGAAACGTATATTTTCTATGTACTTTGTACTTTCTATCTGCTAATTTAGAAATGAATTTCGCGAAATTGTCTTAGAAAGAAATAGCTTTTTATAAAACTGATAATTTTGTTGATTAAAACAAGATGGCTTCTTTGAGAGTGCGGAGGGTTCTTAAACATAAAAATCAAAATCAAAAACAAAAAATTGTCAGTAGTACTTAATAAATTTGGATTACTCTTGTACATGAGTGATCCCAATTACAAGAAACCTTTGACGAGTACTGTGGTTAAAACTATGAAATTACACGCTATTTTGAATCAATATAATCATTTTTGTGGAGCTACCACATTATCATAGTGGTTTAGTTTTAATATTCTTTATACATGTTTGTGAAAATAGACATTTAACAAGGTGTTATTGGCAATGAAGTTAGTAGTTTTACAATAACCAATCATGATTTTATTTTAGAAGAACGTATAAGATACACTCTCAGTTTACATATCCTTGAGTGTTTTGTTTGTAAGTTGTGGGTAATTTCCCAGTTTTGTCCAGCTATGCCAACTTACAATAGCCTTGCTCAAAACAGGGGAGACAAAGACGCCTCCTCTCAACTAAATACAAATAATACATAGTAAAGGTGTCACCTTTAAGGGCGATAGAAAATGTTCAGTATTTAGCCATGTAGGCCTTATAAGTAATTAAATTTTCCGTAAAAAAATATTAATCCATACTACTTCTACCTTTGTTTATACCTACAACTCCACGTGGACACGACCTTGAGGCCGCAGGCTGAAGTAACAGGTATGGACTGGTTGAGAGTGCGTCAGCTGATTGTGTTGAGTGGGAGTGAAGTGGGGGCGGGTGGGGGATGGGGGTTGCTAGGCAATTTCTTGACACGTGGATCCAGATTGTGACTCTTCTTTCAAGCTTCTTCAATGATGAATATTTCCTTCCATTTTCTACGTCACATCCTCCATTTTTCTTCAATCTTAATCAACGTTTGATTGTAGTTGTAATCATGCCGTTTTCAGCGAAAATACCAACAGAATTTCTTCACTGGAGTAATGATGGAGATTTTGGTACTACAGACAAGGTTTTATTTTTTACAGAGTAATGACAGCAATCAATACAATTGAAATGTGAAAACATACAAGAATCGTTTAGATTTAAATCTGTGAGAGGACATGTATGCGAGGAGCTTCGTAATTTGGGGGGGGGGGGAGTACAGTAACTGGGAGCATTTTTACAATATTTTCAATGGACAAATTATTGAAGTCACCATATCGAGAGATATCTCTAGCAGATTTTGAAAGACAACAACACAAAGGTACAGTACTCGTAATCTACAAGGTGGGTGTGCAAGGAATCCAACCCATCCTTATTCTTCAATCTAGAACCTTCTGCAATACAAAGGGGTGAAATATTATTTTAAATCTTAGGTACTGGCTGAAATGACGACTAGCATATTCTGGTAATCTTAATATGGCGAAGTTTGAAACAGTCTGAAGAATAAAGAAAATTATGTTTAAATTAATTTTAAGTGTGACTTACTGCATTAACTTTCAATTTAAAACTTAAGTGGTTAGTCATGATAATAATTAAATGAAATGAAAAACGTCTTTATTTATGAGGAGATGCTAGGACAGTTAAGTCGTTCTTACACTTAATCTTAAACCATTGTAAAAAACACTAATAATGTTTTATTTAGACAATATATAAAACGTTTCGTCCACTTTATGGTAGACATTATCCATGATTATGTCCAGACATCCATGTTATGATGAGACACAACGTTATGCATTTTATGTAGGACAAAAATACTACTGGTCGTACATGTAGTAGAGCTCTTTATTGGATTTATAATTTTGAAGTTGATTGAAAACACATATAATCTAATTAAGTTTTTTGACGCCTTACGAGAAAAGTTTTCCCATTTAGTTGATGTTATGGTCTGTAGATGGGAACACTGTTCTCGAAAGGCCTCACCAACTATACAAAGCTTTTTTTAGAACGTTTGTGTTTTCAGTCATTTTCATTTTCTGGTGTTTCCAAAATATTTCATGGTAAAGAAAGGTGAAAAATGTACGTGTGCAAATCCCAGCTCCTTTTGACAGTTAGGCAGCATAAGCCCCGTTGTTTAGTCAGTTCTTCCGTGTCCTGTGCTCCTTGTTGAACGAATTTAGGCTTTCTCTAAGATGTTCTCTGAGGTGGACCCTTAAGGGCAAAATTAAAAGAAACCTTCCAAAGTTGGTATGCCTGTGGAACCTGGCGGTGAATTGTTAGTTGGAAATCGTGTCAGATAGGATCTAGATGGCGTGTCAGTGTTGATAGATCTTCTCTCAGATATGCCTAGGACAAGCAAGAAACCGTAGACGTTGTGGATGTCCCAGTTACATATATGACCTAGAGTTTGGCGTTGAATCCGTTATGGCTACAAAGTGGATTTCCTGGCGTGTGTCTATAACTTTTCAGTGATGCCAAAGGTAGGTTTATATTATCTTGACGAAGCCTTTTGGATTGTACAATCTGTTTTGGTGAATAAAGTTATTTATTTATTTATTTTATGTTAAGGTAGGTAGGTGGCGCATTGATGGCTGAGACAGGAATACTAACATAGTTGCGGCGGCCCAAGCTCAGATATTGCTGGGAGCGAATTTTTTTTAGCAGCTCAAGTAGAGCCACTGACGCACGCGCAAGTTCATTTGTTCTCGAAGATCGCACAATTTGGTCATCGACGTCGGACAAACTCCAGCATATGGAGCCGAGGGGAGAAAGCCAGCGAGAGATGGAAGCGCTTGCAGCGCTATCTGTGCTTGGGCTGCCGCAACTACGATAATTTTCCTGCTTCAGCCATTTGGCATATATGCGCTATCTATCTACCATAACATTTCTATCTATCTATCTACCATAACATCGCAAATCTTTGGCGATGCCCTCAAAAGTATTCTGTTATGAAAATTATTGACATGACGCCAAGACTATGATCTGTTTTAATACATATGTAATTTATGTTATCTTTAGGTAAATTGCGCAAATAACCAATACTTCATCTTGTTCTTCGAGGAATAAGATAACCCTTTCTTAAATCTGCGTAAATGAAGCCCCAACTGATAGTGTAGAATTCCTTCATGAACCATCTAAACGTAGCCTAATATGTATTAAACACGTAATAATGTAAATTACATAAAAAAGGCTTTTTCTGCGAAGGGCATGTTAAATCATTACATTTGCATTTGCTTAAATGTACACTGCAAAGTGCCCACAGTGATGATATAACCTCCCATAATCATACAGCTTCAAGGGTACGCAATATCAAGAAATGTTTGTTAAGTTGTTAGTCGTTACTTTCAAAACATAATTTTTTTAGCTTATTCTAAAAGTGAAGTGAAACTGTGGTGGTTCTAAAATCGATCGGGCTTTACACTCTACACTTTATTCAATCGCATCCTGGCTGTTGTATTGTTAGACGTGACTATATCATTTGATTAAGAAAATAATGTAAAGCTGTACTGAGCAAACGCCATGTTTTGTTTTTGTCATTTTCAGTAGTTAAACATAAACATTTCAGCCAATTTACATTGTCATAACAAAACCCTCAATTTTCTTAGAATGAAAACAAAAGTGAAGAAAATATAAGAGTAAAGCCATGCTACATCATTAAAAGTTGACACAGCTTAAATTATTCTTAGGAATTGCTTCCAAGAATAAAATGAACAGGAAGCTTTTTGCACTTTTCGTTTTCCCAAGACAATTTCCTTGTTTTTGTTTTTCTTCCGCCTTCTCGTTACTCTTGGTGGGGACTTTTCTTTCGCAGTTTTGACCCAGTTTTCTTCAAATATTATAATATTTCACGAGCATAATGGTTTTGAAGTCAGTCGTATTCTTGTAAGAGGGTGTCTCGATATAGCAACTGTAGGTTAATTTAAATTTTGTTTTATAACGAGATATTAAAATATTTTCTTAGAAAGCACGTTGAACATCCTCAAACTTAAAAGTTTAACAGAATGGCTATATGTTGACTATGGATTCAACAATATACGAGAGTATGTACCTAGTTTTAAACTAGTTCTTTATGGGCACTAAATCTCAAAGATATCTTCACCATAACAATTATATAGTGCGATTTTAATATGTTTTGCAGATATTTTAGGCACAAGGAGGATTTAACTGCAATTTCTGGAGTTCTTAAGCACTTCTTCCTCTGCAACAAAGAATAGTATGATGCCGTCATGTGCAGGAGTGATTTGGATGTGGCTCTTACTTGGCCAATCACACATGATCCGAACAAAACAATTGATTGAAGTTGTTTGTTAACAATGAGAGAATTTCTTAGTTTGAAATATTTTTGCGGACGTTTTCCATCGTTGTTGAATAAGAAGAACACGTTCCGTTAACTACAGTATGATCCCGTCTTCAGGCGAAAGGCAACCTTAAACTTAACACACACACACAATGAGCTAGCCTAAATTAATCAGTGAAGCTGGCCACTCAAACTGATCACTTAAGTATAGCTAATTTCCTCGTGCTTTGTATTGTGTTTAGATTATTTGCCACCTGAAGAAGGGATCAGATTCAGATCCCGAAATGTCGTAATATTCTTGTCAACTAACATTGAACACATTCGCAATAATACTTCTAACTCTCTTCAAAAACTGTAGATTGTATTCAAAAGAAGTATTTTTTCTACACAAGTCATTACTTTTGTTCTTTTGGCATAACAAGTCTCTAGAAAGTAAGCTTCGTGAGTTACAAGTACTGTACGTGTGAACTTAATAACTCATAGGTCTCAGTCACGGCACTATTTGGGCTATTTGCAGTCCACCACCAATGGTTTGTTTACATCATATAGTCATAGTCATTTATTTTCATTACATACATCAATTTACATTGATTGTGATTTTGTCAAATTACAATACTTTAATTAAAAACTTTGCAATACAAGAACATTAAAAGATAAAAACATAAAACTGTGTAGGGTATAACAAAACAACTAAACTATGGTTTCTACCGTAAAACTTTCTGGGTGTGTGTAAACAAAAAGAAGCATTTGAAAATATACAGACGAGGAAGGGGGAGTATTTCTAACTGCTTGAAAAAGGTTCTACAGGTTTCTCTGAATGGTGATTTCGTCATGAGTCTTATAATGTTCTTTTGCATTTGAAAGACTTTAAAAGCATCAAATGTTTCCCAAAGGTTATATCACACGAGATGTGACTGAAAGTAAGCAAAATATACCTCACGTAAGGTTTGGAAACCAACTACGTGAGAAATATCTTTGCCTTCATATTCCTCACAGTTTACACCAACGACCTACAACACGACGAGTGGGAGTGGTACATGGCTATGACGTCACGGCTAGGCAGAGCTATAATAGTTTGGCCCATCATCACTTGCTTGAGGTCAATGGCCCCCTAAAGTCAACAACTCGGCTGTTCTCTCACAGTGTTGGCTAGAATATGCTAAACACCGGCCATTCTTCACTAACTTGTTCAGTCCATACAACACTATTCAAACAGGCGAAGAAAAGGTCTGGGAATACTGCTGGGCTGTTTACATTTTTATGAGAGACTTGCTTTTTGCTAAAATGTCTATTTATGTTTTGAAGTATGTTATGACCACAACGATTTTCATATGTCAGATTTCATAGACTATTAAGAAATACACTCGCGTTTTAAGCATTTTAAGGGGACGCGTTTAAAATTGTTTTATATTTATTTCCCAGTGTTAAAATTTACAATTAAGTTTTAACTATATGTGATTTTGAATTTAGCTCTTCTTCTTTAATAGAGAAACTTGTAAATCACTTGACTTTTGAACGTACTGATTATTGTGTTTATTTCAACCAATATCAGTTTTAGTTACTTAAAACGCATCTGTGGTATGTAAATTTTGAATTTGTATTAAACACTTTTGTACAAATTTGTGTGATAAGTGTTGCAAATTTATTGTTTATTTATTTTGTTATCTTACAGTTGTTACTTTTGTTATCTTGCCTTGCATTCTGACAGGTAACACGTTTTAAACAGTTTTATAACTTTTTCCGTACTGTTTTGTTTCTGCATCGAATCAAAGAGTACATTCATATATACTCCAAATGTAAATGCAATCCATTACCTCTTATAACTGCATTTACAAATGAATTATGACTATGTGTAAAAAAGTAAAGGTAAAGTTTGTCTTGTTTAACGATGCGAAGTTAGGACTACAAAGTCCTATCTACCACTTAACCTCGACCTTTACCTAGCGTTACCGTAGAGTCACATTACAAAATTAATGTGAGTGACTGCGAAGCTCGAACCTGCGCCAGCGGAGTGATCAGCTCGGAGTCGCGCACGATTCCAACCCGCCACGGGTCCGCCGATGTGTAAGCGTGTAAAATGTGTCTATATATTTTTCAGATCGCTGTCTAAATTACGCCATAATAGCGTTTTATGTACTTGGTGAACCACCCTATTTATTTCATTTAGAACTGGACGCAAAATGTCCAGTTCTCCAATATGTAACGTACAAGTATTATCTTAAACCGTTACAAATCAAACAAAAGTACCACAAAACAACTTATTCAGGTAATATTCATACATGTTTGCTACACGTGCAGGTTTTGCGACATTTCTTATCGCTAAAGACACTCAGCTAGAGCCGCGTAAGGGTGGCGGGGTGACGAGGGGGGAGTTCTAGCGAGGGTTGCGCTGGCGCTAGGAGCTACGACCATGTCAATCAATATTCCTGGTTCTAATTTCTGTACGCGTCGTCTATGCGTTCAACTACATCTAGCGGGCATTTTTAACCCTAGCTACCCTCCCCAGAGCCCCGCAAGGGGTGGGTGGCGCGGGAGCACCCCTAGAAACCTTTCACTTTCAGTGACACGGGCGGGGGTGCGCGGGGGTTCACTCTTACTCTCTACATTTCAATAGTTCCCTTTCTGCTCCGCGGCCCTTGACATTTCATACGCGAGCTCGTGGCTGCGGTTGTTCTTGTTCTAAAATAGAAATGAAAGAGAAAAGTTTCGAACATAAAGCTTTCTGTACAATAATAGTATATTGCATCACTAGGTCTTAAAGTGATGCTGCTTGATAGGAGCTCAAACGCCTGAGGAGCGGCCGAGAACGTTAAATGGGAGAGGATCGAAAAATATTTTCTGGACAAGTGATCAACTATTTCTCTGTCATGATGCGAATAATATTTAAAAATTTATTAAAGGTTTTTATTATTATTAAGAAACTGAAAGTAAACAGTTTTCTGATTGATATAGTTGAGGAATTAAAAGCTGATACACTGATTTACTATTAGTCAGTGTTAAAATACAAAACACTTCCATTGACACAGCTGGTGACTTTTCCACATAAAGATCATCGAAATGATATTTCCTCCCCAGAGGAAAAGGATCATAAGGGAAAGAAAAGGATTATAAGGAAATACACTCGGAAAGATTTTGAAATACATAACGCCTGAAAACCACGCCAATTGTGGACATGTTGTTTAAAGTTCATTATACGGGGTGAGTTTTGAATGCCCCCACCTTAGCTTTTGAAAAAGGAAATATTTTGAAAACCCCTTATAGGAATATTTTTATAGGATCCTGAAGTTGGTTTTGACGTACTTTGCGTCACCCACCCTCACGCAAAACCGGGGATCCCAATAATCTATGGGATTGTGTTATAGGGCTGTGATGTTGCTCTCAGATGATTTCAAGAAAGAATTGTCATTCAAAATAAATGTATGTCAAATGTGGTATTTTAAACCTGATTTCTTGTCATTTTTAAATGGGTATAACAAAAATGAGTTGAGATACAAACATTTTTTGTGTCGTTGAATTTGTGTTATAATTGCCTTTCTTTTGAGGTGGCACAAGGAGGGGTTTGTATTTAAAAGATTTGGGAGAGCCCTCCGTTCCGGTTTTTGGGTGGGGTGGGTGACGGAAATCACGTCAAAACAAACTTTAGGATCCTAAAAACATTCCATAAGGGTTTTCAAAATGTTACCTTTTTCAAAAATTAAGATGGGGAAGGGGGACATTTAAAACGCAGTATCGAAGAGGGTTTGACAAGTAAATAGTATTTAATAATTCTATACATTATAATTATTGGTATTATAAGGCTAGTGGCTCATTTATAGTTATATTTTCTTTTTATTGTTAATGTTCCAACGTAATTTTATATTGATCGGAAATAAAGATTATTATTATTTTCGACTAATCTTTCATAGTAAACACAATAAAACAATTAAACTCCCTTTGACATAAAACAAACTCTTAAGAAGAACAGGTTTGTTCTCGGCAGCACGTTGAACGGGAATTGAATCTTAAAATCTAAAAGCTCATGGCATGTCCCTCGAACACGGTGTTTATGCCCAATCATGTTTGACCATTCAAAAATTGTTTCTAAATGTCAAACTTTGCGAATCCAGCATTATTGAATTATTGAAGAAGATTATTGACAATCGATTATACTTGTTTGGTTAGTCTATGGTGTAAATGACTTGTCTTTAATTTGAACTCCTTTGAAAGGAAGAGACCATGACTGAAACTGTTGCTGGTTTGGTTAGTCTATGGTGCAAATCCCTGGAAGGACTTCACTGAAACTGCTACTTGTTTGGTTAGTCTATGGTGTAAATGACTTGTCTTTAATTTGAACTCCTTTGAAAGGAAGAGACCATGACTGAAACTGTTGCTGGTTTGGTTAGTCTATGGTGTAAATGACTTGTCTCTAGTTTGAAATCCTGGAAGGACTTCACTGAAACTGCTACTTGTTTGGTTAGTCTATGGTGTAAATGACTTGTCTCTAATTTGAACTCCTTTGAAAGGAAGAGACCATGACTGAAACTGTTGCTGGTTTGGTTAGTCTATGGTGTAAATGACTTGTCTCTAGTTTGAAATCCTGGAAGGACTTCACTGAAACTGCTACTTGTTTGGTTAGTCTATGGTGTAAATGACTTGTCTTTAATTTGAACTCCTTTGAAAGGAAGAGACCATGACTGAAACTGTTGCTGGTTTGGTTAGTCTATGGTGTAAATGACTTGTCTCTAGTTTGAAATCCCTGGAAGGACTTCACTGAAACTGCTACTTGTTTGGTTAGTCTATGGTGTAAATGACTTGTCTTTAATTTGAACTCCTTTGAAGGAAGATACCATGACTGAAACTGTTGCTGGTTTGGTTAGTCTATGGTGCAAATCCCCTGGAAGGACTTCACTGAAACTGCTACTTGTTTGGTTAGTCTATGGTGTAAATGACTTGTCTTTAATTTGAACTCCTTTGAAAGGAAGAGACCATGACTGAAACTGTTGCTGGTTTGGTTAGTCTATGGTGCAAATCCCCTGGAAGGACTTCACTGAAACTGCTACTTGTTTGGTTAGTCTATGGTGTAAATGACTTGTCTTTAATTTGAACTCCTTTTAAAGGAAGATACCTTGACTGAAACTGTTGCTGGTTTGGTTAGTCTATGGTGCAAATCCCCTGGAAGGACTTCACTGAAACTGCTATGTACTTGTTTGGTTAAAATATGGTGTAAATGACTTGTCTTTAGTTTGAACTCCCCTGAAAGGAAGAGCTTCACTGAAACTGTTGCTGGTTTGGTTAGTCTATGGTGTAAATGAGTTGTCTTGATTTGAAATCCCTGGAAGGACTTCACTGAAACTGCTACTTGTTCTGAAGGTCCAGTGCAGCGACGAGTGCAACAGCCCAGGTGCCTAGGAGTGGTGCGCGCGCGGTGTCGCGGCCTGGCGAGAGGTCACTGCACTCGACCCACCCGGCCAGACGTCGCAGTCGCGAAAATCGCCAAAAACTAGTTTTGCAAAGAAAGTGGAGTGGAGCGGACCGGAGTGGTCCCCCATAAAACAATCTAGTAAGTCGTGAGCGCGGCCCAGACGGCACATTTTTTGCCCAACCCACTCACCATTGGCTCCCCACGGACCAATAGTAAGTGAGGATCCGGCCGAATGTTTATGCCCTGTTCCTCGGTTGTTGGTGGTTCCTATTTGGGATTCCGACGGCGGCAATGGGTAGACCGCGTAGAGCTGTTGGGCGTTTACACCAAGGACGCATGTAGGTGCATTTTCTAAAAGGGTCAACCAGAACAAAGACTATTCCACTTCACTAAATCGGCATTTAAGAAACTTTCGAGTTTAAGAGTTATGAACTCCAAAAGTAGAGTATGATGTTTATAAAAAGAAAAGCCAGAACAATCGAGCAGCTGCAAGGTGGCTAAAACTAGGATTCAACATTTTGAAATTGTTAACATTTATTACCTATCTAACAATAAGCGGGGAGAAATAATCCATGAAAATGTACGGTGATATGAGAAAATATGAGTGATATGAGTTCAGAGTAGGCTATGAAAATATAGTTTTATCAACGTTATGAACTTTGATAAATCCACCCTTCTCCTGTCTAATTAAAACAAAGCATTGCGATGGCCCTCACGGGTGTTGACGCAATGTGATTTCTGCCAGTTTTCTGAATGTCAAAGTGAAGAAATTCAAGCAAGCGCGGGTAAACGGCGGGGTAACTATGACTCTCTTAAGCTTAAACTTATTAGCTTGAATGCAACGGTTTACCGACCAAGCTCCACGCTTTGTTGGATTATACTGAGTGTATTCTACAGCTGCAGTGTTTGATTTGTAAAAGGGTCTTCATGTACCTCTAAAAGCTACTCTTTCATAATGCTCTATCATCAGTCGGTTTTACTACAGTTTTGAGTTTTGTTTTAAGGCGCTATAACAGGATATACATTACATCACATCTCATATCTACTAAAATCCGGCAAAGAAGGTTGCGTGATACCAGGCTTACTTCATGTGAGATTTGTGTATAAATTCGGAACAAAAGACTTTCTAAGGTGACGTCCTAAATGTTGTACCCAAAATGGTGCTTAGATTACTACGAGCAAAACCAAAGGTCTGGTTTCTTAATTTTCTGGACTAAACCAATTCTTCGTTCACTTTTCCTTCCCGTGAAACATTGCACTAGAAGGTGATAAAAAATTATTCGATTGTATTAGACCGTATTGTCAATTAATACACATTTTGGATGTAAGTCTAAGTATAGTTCAATAGATTAGCTATTTTTTGTAAAAGAATAAATATTTACTTTCTTTGATTAAACGTTTATAGGATCTGTCTTGGTTGAAGTTTATCACGGAGTGATGAGCTCCGGAGTCGCGCGCGATACCAGCTTGCCACGGATCTGCTAATTTGATAATGAATTTTATATTTTAATTTGTTCGGAAATTAACGACCGAAAGTCCAACAACACGTTGTTCGTAGAAGCACGAATATATTACATGGTGGTATAGATGGAGATAAATAAATAAAATAAATAAGAACAAGTGTATAAGGGTATGAGAAGAAACTTAATAAACTCAACTCACATTAAACTTTGGGATACACAGGAGTTGAAATGTGAAAGGAGAAAAAAAGTACTGGTGCAAGGAAATATAAAATATAAAGAAGCAATGTGAAGGTAAACAATATCATCTAATTAATTGCCCCAACGGCAAGGCTACTGCGTACATACAGATTGCAAAAGAAAACTGATAAATACAAAAAACAGAGAAGAATAATTAGTTAAATTTGTTAAATACGTTTCTTTCCTAGATTCTCAAATTATTGTTATAAAAAAGGTTCAACATCAAGTGTTAATCAAGTTAACATCAAGTGTAAGTTAATTAAATGTCTTTGGTAATTTCTTAAATTATGTTGTCATATATTGTAATTTATAATTAAAAGCTTTTGCAGATATGTTTCATTTACAAACAACAGAATAAACATAAGTGCATAAAGATTCATTTCAGTGAAACCAAATACATTTTTGTAAATTCGTATTTATAGTACTTCTCAATTATGTTATGTAATCAAGTAATAGAGTAATAATCGTTTACTGCTAAGAAATACACTGTACAAACAAAATAAAAGTAGTCACAAGTTATCCAGTACAAACCATGTATACAATGAAACAAGACATGAAACTTTTGAATATGATCAGACATATGAATCTGGTTATGATGCAAATTTTAAAATGCAGTCAATCGAAACTTGTTTTAGTTGCTTTTTGAATGATTTTATGTTTAGTTTGAGTTCAAGGGGATAGGAAAAGATGTACTCAAAACTGAAGGAAGTGAATTTGAAGAATATTGTTCAACCCTTGAGTATCTACATATTGTTTTAATTGCGTAGGTTGAAATTAAAGTTTTCTACAGCTGTATGAAAGAGATGAGAGATTTTCAAAACAAAAGACAGTGTTTCCAGAATAACACTGTATTAATGGAAGCTTCTTCAGGATTTCTTTACTTCAGAACATCCGTTATGATCATGACTAGTCAAAACAATATTGCTCGGAGTGATGTTCTATATAACAAAACGATATTCTTTTCTAGGTTGACTGAACTTTTAAAGAGAAATACTGTAAAACAAATCCAATACACAACGCCATAACAAACTGAGAGGAGATGTTCAATGGTAAATTGAGCAGACAATCTTCTTAGAGCAAAGATTCCTGAAAAAGAACCTTAGTTACTTTGTTTGCTGAATCATTGGTGTTTATGTATACAGCCAAGATTCACCTAACGAAGTTATTAAAAGCGAAAACCGTATAGAACTCGTTAGTACCCAAAATACTGATTAGTTATTTGATTTTTTAATCTCATTAACGATTTTACCATCATATACGAATATTTAAAAGATATATTTCTGTCCCCTATAATCAAGTGCAGTTACCAAATTATTTTCCTCCTATCAAGAAGTGATGTTGAAATAATGAAGGGCATGTTGAATAAACAAGTGACAATTACAGAAGACACAGAGCTAATACGATTGAGACGCGTTTAACTTGAGAAGAAGGTCTTTATTTCTTGAAATTATCCGATACATTTTTTATAGGCAATGCTAAATGAAACGTTGAAAATATTGAAGGTAAATTCGATAGACGTTTCACTCCAACAGTTTCCAGAAGTTCTAAATAATGTGGCGTAGCAGGTGAAAAAGAAGACTGATAATCTAAAAGTAATTTTATTTCTACACTCATTTGCAGCTGCAGTCTCCATCCCGCATCTAACAAAGGAGTCTCTTATCTACAAATCAAGTTCCGACGCCATCAATTGAGTTTCACATTAGTTTCTCCGCAGGACGAAATACCTTTCAAAAATCTATCTAAGAATTTCAAAAATCCGAAACTCAAATCACACACCGCAGATCAGCGAATAAATCACGATTTGCCAAACCGTGTGTCACCGCGGCCAGACACAAACAGACCAAAACCGCACCGAAAAAATAAAATTCGACCGGCGAGCTCGCCGCTGCTAGCCCAGCCCAAGGCCGGCGCAAACTACTAGCCGCGCCAGACACTGCACACAAAAATGCAATATTTTTTGGGGCTTGCATTTTTGGTCGGTCCACCTGCCGGGCGGCCAAACTGGTTTTTGGGCGGGTTGGGGGCCGAGCGCAGCGCAGAACGCTCTTTGTCTGCGAATAGTTGATAGTCTGGAGGTCAAACACAACTTTGGCGATAATCTGCGGTCGTGAGAGAGTAGCGTGCGCGCGCAGTCATATGAGACAAAACATCCTAATTTACAATCATTAAGATTGAAAATCGAGTAATTTTTTATTCTAATTTAAGGTCATTATTTATTCAGGAAAAGAATGCCACTATGCTGTAGAAAGGCTTTTCCTCTAATCAGAGCTTCAGTTTTGACTTCAGCAGCTATGAGTCCAGAGTCTTCATGTCATATGGGAGATCATTAAAATCTGTAATACCTGAAACTAATAGACCGATTTAAAATTAATATTAGCCCAAGAGAAAGAAAATAAATTAAGAGTAAAGAAATAAAGAAGGAAAATGTTGATCCTTAGCTAACAAGATGCATAAAAAACAAAGAAAATACAAACAAAACATTGAAAAACACATTAAATAAATAAACAATATACGTATAGACCAAGGAAAATAATCACATCCATCTCATCATTTTTACACTTCCATCATGTATTTGTGTGTGTAGTAGAAAGCCTTCATCAAGAAATACTTTTTAATTTCGATACGGAAAATCGATGATACTTCTTGCTTTAAGTTTATTACACAATCTAGACGATGCATAGTTTGTATTTTTAGTATAAAATTGAAAATTGTGAATTGGTATTTTAATTTTGTTTTTGTTCTAAAATTATAATGATTAGTAATTTTTTGTCATATGAAATAACTCAAGTTGGTTTTCAAATGGACACTCGAAAATGTATATAAAAGGTAAACTAATTATATTGTATTAAGTAAAATGTGATTACAACTAGATCCTCTTTTAATATTAAATATACTCGTACTTCTTATAGCTTGTTTCTGTTTTACGAACATGTGAACTTTCTTTTCCCCAAACAATTATTCCATATCTGAGATGTGGGAATATATGAGCATGATAAAAATTTGCATAATCTGGATATTTGAAAACTCGTAAACGTTTTATCTCAATATAGGCTACTAGTGCATGCTTTACGATCTAAATCTAACTGGTTCTTGTATTTGAAGTGTTTATCCAAATTTAAACCCAATAGTTTAACTAAGTCACTTATGAAATATCAATTACTAATGTTTCTAGATTTAATCATTGATTTTCAATTCTATCAAAGAAAGTCTTCAAGATCAAACTGTTCACCAGATTTGAGAAATTGTCAATCTCTTGACCTTTTGTTCCTCGAACACCTCCTCCATCATCAGCACACCCAGACTGCACACCACAAGTGTTGCACCGAGCGGCCGGGCCAATGCCCTCCTTCACTGCAGTAACGTGTGAATTGGCTTTTTGTTTGTCAGTTTACTGCTGCCAAACTCTCAGAAGTGCCCTCCCCCCGCCAAAATTTGACCCCAGATCACCTCTTTGCAGTCTAGCAAGCGACAAGTACAAAACCAAAACGATAAAAACCAGTCGCAGACCCACGACTCCGGTTGTAAAACCCGGGCCAACTGCTTAATGGTCGATTAAACCTGGTCTACAGTTCCCAAAACTGTTTAAAGCGTGTAGACACGTGATATTTTCATGTGAGATTTGGCCAAGAGAGTTTTAATGTGACTTCGCTTCTTGGAAATCAGCACGTGCCCATTTTTGAGGAGTTAGGTTCCTTGTCAATCAATGTTTAGTTTTTGATTGTTTATGTTATTAAAAATCTTTACAATATGCGAATCCGTGGTGGATTAATATCGCACGCGACTTCGCGGCTCATAACTCCGGTGGCGCGGGTTCGATCCTCGCAGTCACCACTTACAATGACCATACGTGACCAAACGAGGTTGAGGTACGTGGTAAAGGTCGAGGTTGAGTGGTAGAGAGGACTTCCTAGTGGTAGTCCTAACTTCGGCTATACAGTGGAACATTACTTGGCTATGCTGAGTTTAAGTCACATGAAGGCTCCATTAGGCTCCCATCTTATTTGGACATCAGAAACACACTTTAAACCCTTGCAAAATATATGTTTATGTTGTTCACACTCAAAGCTAGGTCAATCTAAAAAAATAACTCCTGACCCTAACTCCACCTTTTTAAGCTCAACTGTTCACACTGACTGAAGAAAAAACGGTGTCAACGTATAGATGGTTACTGGATCTATATCGTACGTAAGTAATAACAAACAAAGTCATCTAAAACTTGCATTATTCTACATTCCCGTACTGAACTCCCAACTACAGACAAGGGTGTCCCGACCCCGGAACCGCAGGGAGTGGAGCGGATATGGGGCGGAGATTGGTTGGGATCTTCAAGTACTCACATTGAGAAGGTCCAGAACACTCACGTGGCAATGTTGAGCCTTCTTGTTGGTAAACAACAGCTGGTCACTCAATAGTCGGTTCTGTTGTACTTGATGAAGTTCGTAGCTCGCAAGTTGAAATGTGTTGATTACAGTCTATTATTAAACAAGATAAACTCACTATGAACTCAGTTCATATAAAAATTTGACGACCACCGCAACCGTGAATCCTAGCAAGGTTTACTAATGGGGAAGTTTACTAGAAAAGTGTTTTTATGTTCTAAAACTGCATTTATAAACATATATAAACGCAACTTATTACACAAAATTATGTCGCCATAACCAAAAGGTGAACAAAAAACCGACAAAATCAACCCAGCCAAACCAAGATGGCAACGGAAAAGTGTCATCAGGGAACAGCTTCTTATTGGAATTACTTAAAATAATCCAATAAACAATTTATATTTTAATGAAGCCTTTCAGAGTCAAGGTTTCTATCCTCAAACCAAACACCAACTGAAGATAGTTTATAAAGTAATATCATAAGTACAACCTGCAGATATAAACTTCGTACATTGACACAGTAGTTGTTGGACTGAAAACGGAAGGGCCAAATATAATTGGTTTTGTAATTCTATACCATTTTAAATAAAATAAGGATCACACAATTCAAATATAATGGGGTCAGAGTCAAATAATCTTGCTGTACAAATTGAGTTAAGCATATTTTCACAGTCGATTAAAAAACTTCTTGATTGAATGCACAGGTCGTTCTACCAGTAGCAACCAGTCTTGTAGTTGCTTTTCAACTGGGTCCTCCTCAGGTTCTTGAGATTTTATGGTAGTGATTTCCGGCCGATGTAGGAAGGTTTCCTGTTGAACTTTGTTTTCTGGCGGGCCAAAAGATTGTAGTCATTAGCTCCTCTCTTCAAAAGGTTCTTATAAGAAATTTCATAAATGGAAATTTTGAAACAACCTGAATAAAATTGACGTGAATTTTTAGTTGACAACAGCTTTTATATAAACTTTACTTTTAAGCTTATATGAAATTAACAGCTTCGTTCCACTCACTTAATTACAATAAAAATTAAAATTAGCTCTTTAGTAAAAAATTTAAATAGCTTAATTTGGGCGGAACCAATGGTTCATGAAGCATGTTGAAAAGTGACCAAATTGCACACCTTCCGTCCATTAGTTCAGCCACGGCTCCCGAGTTGCTTATAACAACCTGTTTACTTTCATGTCGACCATTGTGTTATTATACTTAACGAGCCAGATGCGCGCGTTTTAACTCGGAATTATAAAAAAGCGCAATGAGTAGAAAGCTGAGCGGTGCGTTAAGTGTTGATCATGTGTGTGAACAGGTGTGCTTGAGGGAAATCTGACTTGTACAAGTTCTTTTGTTGTGATAAAAACGAGACACTAGAGTTGAAATTACACTAATAGTTAGTACTAGCCATAATAAATCGTTTCCCCTTAAAGATTAAGAATCATGGAAATTCTGATTATTATATAATTTGTGTATATGATTTATTTTGATATTAATAATTACAATATCGTGCATTCAATTTTAAAACTATCTTTCTAAGTATTTAAGAAAAACTAATTACTATCAACATGTCTTGTCAAGCAAAGCATATTACTCTATTAAGTTATTATCGAATTTCCATGGAAAACAGAGTTATTCGTTTCTATCTTTCCCTAGAACACAACGTCGGAGAACAGAACTGTTTGCAGTGTTGAGCCTCTCAACACCTGTAGAGTCAAATGGCAACACATTATATACGGTACAAATGTACAAGATGTTTTTCGCCACCATCTTAACATAATTGATTGGATGTTGCTAGTATTTAATGCATATGTTAAATACATTGCCGCATAAATGTTACCAAGTTTAGTTGAAATCGGATTATAAGTACAGTTTTTATAGCAAACACCCCATTTTTAGGAGTGGCTTCCAGAACAGTACTTCCGGGACAAACTACACCCCGTTAAAGGAAATTTGATAGAACTTACGGTAGCTCTAATGGGCGTCGGCAATGTTACAATGTTGAAGTTAATCGATTGAAAATGTAAAAAAAACTACTGAGGTTAGATTTTGTTAATGTTTCATTGTTTAGAAAATAAATATTACTAGCGTTTTAGTAATATGGTAACGATAACTAACAGCCCTTGTGAAATTAGTACTGCTTGATTTTCAGTGTGACTTATCACGAAAAGTTGAACTTGATGCTAACTTCACGTACTTGATTTGACCTTGGAAGTTCATCAAGTACAACTGAACTGACCAGTAAGTGACCAGCTGTTGTTGAACAACAACAAGACTCAACATTGCCCGTGAGTGTTCTGGACCTTCTCAATGTGAGTACTTGAAGATCCCCACCAAACTTATCACGAAAAGTTGAACTTGATGCTAACTTCACGTACTTGATTTGACCTTGGAAGTTCATCAAGTACAACTGAACCGACCAGTAAGTGACCAGCTGTTGTTGAACAACAACAAGACTCAACATTGCCACGTGAGTGTTCTGGACCTTCTCAATGTGAGTACTTGAAGATCCCCACCAATCTCCGCCCCATATCCGCTCCACTCCCTGCGGTTCCGGGGTCGGGACATCCTTTGTCTGTAGTTGGAGTTCAGTACTGGAATGTAGAATAATGAACGTTCACCTAGCTTTGAATATATCTTGAGCAATATAAAGTCAACAAGATCATAACTGCGTGTTTTACTAAGACCGATTGAACCATTTTAGTCATCTACTCGTACGTAATCAAGTGACACTACCAAGAAAAAAAGAATTAAAACATGGGTTTTGGATTGTTAAAGAAATAAAACTGAATATGTTTGGTTGTGTCAACGCTAGTATTTAAATTTACAAAATTAACGTATAAGCCAACCATCATCGATGTACATGTATAAATAGACAGTATAAATAGACATAGTTCGATTATGTAATATGTTTAGAATAACCAAGGATGCAAACCGGCTGTACCCAACAGCAATACAGTTTCAAAATCTACTTGTCAATCTAAATGTTGTTAACCATCTACAAACTTATGTCAATTCAAAACAAACCTTTGTAAATCTTGAGTGATTCATTTAAAAGTCTCCATTTATAGTTAGTGTTTTCAATTTACTATTCGATAAATGAATATCATGAGTACTGTGATAGGTGAAAAGGTTTTGCAGAAAAATATGTTTAATGAATATGAAAAAGATTTTGTTCGAAATTGCCCGTGAACCAACACAGTCTATTTCCGTAAAGGGCCAAGACAAAGAAGATGGGTATAGCTATGACAAAATATAGACTTTGGAAACCAACTGTTTTGAATTTTGTGATTTATATTTATTTTATGAGACAATTTACAGGCAAAGTTTTGAAGATAAAGCAGTTCTTTTCTATGTATAGTCTTTCCCAAACCAAAAGAATCCACCCTGACCGTAAATTTCTGTCTTCTCCCCGTACTTGTGACTTACTTGTTGATAACTCCAATAGCAAATTTCCACAGGTAATAGAGCTATTCATGTCTATCACCAAAGACTGCGAAACGTCGAGGAACAAAACAGTTTGCAGTGTTTAACTTCCCAACAACTCTTGAGCAAAAGGCAAAAATTCAAATGTACATACGATATTTTATTTTATATTTGTCTGATTTCTACGAAAATGTGTACACGCAAGTTCCATTAACTTAGTGTAAATCTCTAGGTTAGGTTCTTTAACCAGCAAAATCGGTCCATGGAAGTGACCTTTTAAGGGTGGGTTTCCCCAAAATAAGGGGTTTAGCTAAAAACCGATGGTAATCAAACTTATATCATTATGTCACCTTACCTAAAATTGGTGCCAAGGGTCAACTAAAACAATTCAGCCAACCAAAACTACGGTGGAAAATAACTATCGCCACCATCTTGGTCTGGCTGGTGTTGATTTTCGACAGACATGTTTGGTAAGATACATGTTTGGTATGATCAGATGTTTGGTAACATACATTTTATACATAAGTTTCATCGACATCCGATTCAAAAATACAGTTTTATAGTATAAATCCCTCGATTTAAGGGGAAAGATTCTTCCGAAAGACCCTTTTGGTGCAAATTATACTCAAGCAAATTCGCTAGGATTCACGGTAGCAGTTTTGAAAGTCCTCCTCTCCAGAGCCGCTTCTAGCAAGAAGGCCCCGATGCACCGTGCAGGCCGCGCTGCATGTTCCGCGTACATTGCCCCGCTATAAAACAACTGCACATGCGAATCCGGTCTTGTTTTTTGGACCTGTTACCGTCTGCCAGACAATTTCGGCCATTTTGGTTGGACCAGCTTGCAATGCGCAGTTCGCGTCAGTGGAAGATGGTAATCCAAAATCAGCTGTCTGAGCTGGCCAGAGATTAATCGTCAAGCAAGAGTGCACTCAGCGCGGCGTGAATTAAAACTGTCTTCACAGAATGATCTGAAGAAGATTTAGGATTGAGTTTCATCTCGGTGGAATGGAGATTTTTAATTTGGTCGGTATGGTAGGTATTTGACACCTCCTCGGTGTGGATGGAGACCTATGCGCATGGCACATACGAAATATTCCTTAGTCCGTAGGCTCTCGACCCAATGCTGAGGCTCGTCATGGAAATTGTATGTAAGAAAAATATAATATACTCGCTATTACAGTCTAAGGTCAATATATCCTGCTTGAAAAAAAATGCAAACTTAATTTAATTTTAGTATTTTTTCTTTTCGGTCTATATTGTTGAAGCAAAAAACTATGCTAACAACAAAATGCACTGGACTACTCAAAACAACTATTTCCATCTCTAAACTAACTAAAATGTACCCAAAGAGCCTCGCTGTCAGTTGTACTTTTTGTTTTAAAGATACTCGTAATAACATTAGTGAAACTGTGTTGCCAATAGTTAATGCCAGAAGAAAACACATCCTTACTGAAAGAAGATTTTGCGTATGGAAATATTATGTAAATTCAACCTATTTACATTTTATTATTGATAAGCTTTTGAATTGTAAATAGCACCAGTTGGCACGGAAAACCAGGAAGGTCGGACAATAGTATAAACACCATCCAAATGTAAATTTTGTTAAAAACGTAAAGTAAAAAATTGACGAGAAAATGCATATTTTGCGTAATAAAGATAGCAGCTACCAGACAGCTGACGCTCTGATAAATATGTATAAAAGTATGCGGAATTAGCATATGGTTGCGTGAGTAGTGTAGAAGAATGGGCGCGGGATTTGCAACTATTAGACTAGATTTCGCGAGAAACAAGTGCGTGGAGTTTCAGTGATGAAAGCCCAATTAATGACGCTCAGTTGTTGTAGTAATTGTCATTAAACATGTTAGGAATCATTAAAACGCACAATGGTTCATAATTGGAGAGGATAGTGGTCTAACTTTCCTCGGTTTTCAACAAAAACGTTCCCCTGTGAACGTTCGGGAAGTCGTAAAGAAGGATTTGGCCAAGATAGAAATGTTTTCAGAGTAGTCACTGTACACCTGTCGTTCAACTGGAGTATATATGCCTATTTGTATTATTATGTAAAGTAGTTTTAATAATTAAGCGCGAAATGGATCATAATCGTGTCGAGAATAATTATTTCAAACATAGGCAATTTAATGTTATTCAATTTGTTTGCTCTTCAACGAATTTCAAGAATTTCTTGGCAACTTGCGACGGTTCTTCTAAAACCTTGATAGGTATAGGTTTAAATGCTGAGGTAAACAAGTATTGTTTAACGATGACGTGTTAACTATATCTAAAACATGATCTCAAACTCTAAGCAAACAAATAAAAGTGAACCTAATACTGTTCCTTGTGGTACCCTAAGTCAGACGCTACTGTCTAGGATCACACTTTTCTTTATCCCACCATACACAGTCTTTCTTTCTTTAGTAGACCCGTAGCAGATTGGCATTGCGCGCAACTCCGTAGTTCATCACTCCGGTGGCGTGGGTTCGATCCCCGCAGTCAACATCACAATTTGTTACTTTGTGCTAACACCAGGTAAAGCTCGAGGTTGAGTGGTAGAGAGGACTTAATACTCCTAATTTCACTTCTTTAAACAAGACAAACTTTACCTTTATATATTTTATACAAAACACGTTTCCACCGTGCCGACCCACACCGGGACCTCATGTCGAACGGTGTTACCCCCATCAGAGTTCCTAGAGGCTAATAGAGTTTCTGGTCCAGACAAACGAGACCGGAGCGACTGATAAGGAAGATTTGGCGACCAGAGAGAGGTTTAGCATTTAATTGGCAGGTCCGCTAGCCCAGGACCAGTCTGCGAAGTTTGGAGCTAACCAAATACCAGGTCACCATCGCCTCCTCCTCTCCGCTCCGCTCAGCTCAGCTCTACCCAAATGTCACTTCTGTGCCCTGCCCTCTCCAATACACCATAACCTGTGCACGTGTGATCTTCTTAAACAATATACGTCATGTTTTAGACGTGAAGATTAACTGAATGAAACAAATGTTTAATTATTAAAGACTGTTTCATGATTATCAACTGAATGAACTTAGAGTTGATCAGTTTTGTGTCTTAATTGACTACAATTTGTGTTTCTTGCGTGCAATTCCATAGAATAAAATGGATTTTCTTGAAACCATCTTGTTAATCTTCTTTCAAAATATTTCCTTTCGGTGGTCTTAGGTTCATTAGGCAGACTGTTCCAGAGTTTTGCACCTGCATAACTTGGCTTCCGTTCAGTGGCTGCAAGGTGGTGAACTAGATGGGGTAGTCAAAAGCGTTTCTGGTGCTGTATTTACGGAAAAATCTTCTAGTTCTTACTTCTTCTGGTGATCGGTTGTGCAGACATTATTGTGTCTTGTATGTAGAGGTTTTGCAGTTCTTCAATTCTGTAAATTTTCCCTGCAGTACTTCCCATGTTGGAGATTTCCTAGGACCCTGATGGCTTTTTCTGTTGGATCAGAACACGTTTCATGATTCCCAGGCTAGTACCTCCCTAAACTAAGATTCCATACCACAGGTTTAACTCGTACAAAGCATGGTAGGGTTATGGAATAGAGATGGTCAACCATTTCTGAAGTACACTCTGAAGTACATCTCTGAGTAGTTGAAGTTTATTCTTCTTCATCAGATAAATGAAATTAGGAACAAATACTTAAAGGCTAGGTGTATAAATAAAAGCTTTTGTCAATGTTTATACAATAAATTTTGTAAATTTACAAGATAAATGTTCTTCTTAAACTGCTCAATATTTTGAACCAACTGGTGGAAACGTCAATATAATTGTTTAGTAAATAAAAACACGATCATAATGCTGCAGTTTTCTGTGTAGCCACATCTGTAGTTTGGACCGTGTGCATTACGTTAACTTTGCCATCCTTTTCAGCATTGCATTCATTTATTGGTTTACACTCTAAAGGTTTTCGTATATAAAACGTGTTCGTATATAACAGTACTGACACCATTATAATCACTTCTTGACCATTATTACCAACTTCTTACAAAAGCTCACCTCCACGCACCAGGTCCATGCAGATAGGGACGTACCGGACCGGGTCTATTCTCACGGTCCGCGGATTTCGGCCCCGGGGTCCAAATTTGGGTGCCAATTAGCACTTACACCGCTGCAGCCGCTCGTTTGCATGCGGCTAGACCATAACACGCTCAAACTGAGATTCATTAGCCGGCTCACTGGCCCTCACTCAAATTTGGGCCTAAGTGGAGCCGCGCTGCCCACTTCATGGCCCATCGACACTTCCGTGGAGACGAAGCGATCTACTACAGAAAGTATCAAAAAGATAATGTTATAGTAAGTAGATTACGCATAAATGTAACATGGTTGAGGCTGCAAAATCAACATAGTTCGGCAGCCCAAGCACAGATAGCGCTGCCATCTCTCGCCGTGTTTCTCCCCTCGGCTTCATATGCTCGAGTTCGTCCAGTGTCGACTTAAATGTGACCACATCTTGCGATTTTCGAGGACGGAAGAACTTTCACGTGCGTCAGTGGTACTTGAGACCTTTAAAAGAGTTCCCTCGCAGCGCTATCTGTGCTTGGGCTGCCAAACCTGTTGATCTTGCTGCCTCAACGATGTAGCATCTGTACGCAATCTACTTTCATAACATTATCTTTGTTAAAAGCCACCTATCTATCTACCATTACATAAGCTTTGGTGCTGCAGAGTTGCAAACATATGTCTACTAGTAATACTAACTTCCTTTCAAAACATATTAGTTAGTATTACTCATAGACAAATGACATATGTTGGTCAAATTTAAGTCAGTGACGTCAGAAAACTCGAGCATGTGGTGCCGAGCATGGTTACTTATTACACCATGGTGCCGAGGGGTTAGAAAAACGCCAAGAGATGGCAGCGCTCGTAGCGCTATCTTTTGCTTGGGCTGCCGCAACTATGTTGATTTTCCAGCATAACCATGTGGCATCCATGCCCAATCTACCTACCATAACATTACCTTTACTCGTAGACATATGCGTGTAACTCTGCAGCGTCTACTATGCAGCACGTAAGCACAATGCAGCAGTTCTGCAGAGGTCATGGCCACTACAGTTCGTACTTTATATAAACGACCTCTCAGTGTACAGTACGCTCATTGTGTTCTTGTTTACACACTTCTCAACTGCCAGAAGTGGTGTGGGTGATACTCTGCAGATATAGATGTATCGATGTGTCCGATAGTCGAATGTGTCGATAGTGTGGCTCGATAAGTTGAGGTTCGAATAATCAATATGTAGGTTGACATTAATAGGGTTTCGTTTTTCATGTTAAATTTTAACCATTCCTAAGCCAACTACTAGAGGTTGACGTAGAAACTGGAAATTTGGTACACAAAGTATTTCATTGCGTAAACCGATTTAGTTTTACTATAACCCCTATAAACCGAAAAACTAATTGACGCCTACAGAGTAGTATTTTTTTTTAAACTTTTTGCGTCACCTTAGAAGTTATTTTTATTACTATAACATACGAGTATGACTAAAGTGTTTTCACACTGAATCGATAACACATAGCGAGCTGACTAGCTAGAGGCTAGACTGTGGCGCTGCCAGCGGACCGTATAGAAACCTCCAGCCTTGACCCACATAGGACCAGTCCTACCACTACCTTTACTAGTTTTCGCTAATATCGTATAACTATGCGCGAAACCTAACCTAGCCCAGGGTCGTTAACCCAATATTTGGCCAAGGACCTCATTCCAACCTGTCCAATATTCAAATAATGCGTTATGTTATGAGCCACGTTTGCGCCACCGTTTTAGTTACTTTGACGCTGTTTTGGCTTAACACGTCCGACGAGTTGATCAGTAATTTCACTAACGGTCCAGTCGAGGATTAGGAGATTTCGCTCTTAATTTGTAAAGTGCTTTGCGAAACGCCATCGGGAAATAGAGCGATGGTTTCAGACCGCGCAGATTAGGGACGGTTTGGTAAAATGTTTCTCTTGTAATTCCAAGAGTGTGCTGGTGAGTCTTTTTGGTTCTTTCAAGTTTTAAGAAAAGAAAGACCTGTTGTGAAAATTAGTGTGGTTCTCCTTCTTAAACTTTACAAATTCTTGGTTGATATATCAATGTTGTTACATCAACTAGCAAGTAGCAACCATCTTCACAAGACTAGGTTCGATTTATAGAGAACCTAGCTTAGTTAACGGTAACCTTTTCTATCTATAAAAAGAATGTAAAGTACCAGCTATACTATTGAGACCTTTATTCGTTCAGAATGTAAAAGTTGGGGATTTTGACTGAGTACCATACTTTTGGATAAATAAGATAAAACATGTGTGCATTGATATATTCCTGCTACCATTATTTGGGCTGAGCAAATTCAAGTCATCTTAACTGCTAAGCCACATTAAACCCAAATTGACACCTAGTTAAAGCCATTATTGTTGTATTTGTATTAAAACTAACTTTTCGTCGTTGTCAACTTGAATTTAGGTTTTATTGGTTGTTGGCAAAGATCTAAGAAAGTTGACAACTAGTAACGTGCGCTAAAAGACAAGTATAACAATTTGAAAACTTCCTCCGCGCAGGTCTAGCAGTAGTTCACTCCAGTTGAGGCAAAATTGCAACTACCACGACAACGAGCAAATAAACTCACTGAAGAAATGAATATTCTCTACAGTCAAAAATCTTTAGTATTTAAAAAAAAAACTTGAAAAACTTGATCACTTATAATCACTGATTTAATCACATCAATAAGTTATCAATTAGTGTTTTGTAATAAGTTAAAACAAACTGCTCTTGTGAACAAGATATGTGCGCTAAAGTGATCTTGATATCCGCTTGTTGGCAACATTGCTAATTTAGCTATCAAATTTCTCTTCAACCGTGGCAAACTTGGTCACCTGTTCCTCGTAACTGAAATCCCATTTCAATTCTTCATTTTATTAACCTAAACGTAAATAGCTTAATAATTTCTATCTAGTAGACAAATACCAAGGGAAATTTCGCACGATAGATCGTACATTGGCAGGCCTGCGCGCTATGCGTCACTGGCAACAATAGAGGAATCTACGATTAGTTGCAAGGTTATGTTCATGATCACGATGGCGTTGCAGAACTGAACAGCTGTCTAGAGACAGACCTTGAGCAGCCCTAGACACATAGACAGACAGGAGAAACTTCTGTACTATACAAAGTGAGTGTGGAGAATGGCCTTCAGCCAACACGCAGCTCCTCGCACCTCACTGAGACGTGTCTAGGCTTCGTCTGTCTCTTTGTGCCTTACTGATTCGATCTGACTAAATAATCGGCGTTAATTTTTTCGTTTCTGGTTAACTATACGCTACCAAGTAGATTGCTGCTTACACAGGCTACTTGATGTCCTCGCCCTTGGCGTCTTCGGAAGTTTGGGATGGGGAATTAACGAGGTCTGCGTGGATAGGAGGCTCTTCAGTCCTCACCCTTTCAAACCACATTCCCGAACAAGTCCACCCCTAAACTGCATTTCATACTTTGATTTGAGACACCGATTAATGGTGAGCGTGATAAGTGTTTTGACGGATGATGAAGTGTAGCCTTGTTAAAAACTAGGGCCGACTGTTCCTCAGACAGCCCAACTACCAATGGAATTGACCAACCACGGAGAGAGGCCATCGTGAAAAACTTGTTACTGAAGCGCATTGCTCCGTCAGCCAATTCGCTTTCTTTCAAGCGCTCTCCACCCTGTCCTTACCACTGACAACCCTCGCTATTTTCTCAACAGCAGTGTTTTTATTCCGTGCATATTTTAAGCAAATTCAGAAACCCATTGAGCATTTCCAAAACGGATTGAAACATGAGTCCTTCCTTCATTAGGGCAAAAAAGAGGTTGGACAAGAATCGTATTACATGATCGGTGGGCATGCTCACACAGGTGACGGGTGGGCGGGGTGAATCTGTTGTGACAGGGCGGCTTCTGGAGCATAAGTGTGCGCAAGGGCGAATTAGCAGCGCATTAGTGCACGCAATGAACACTCATCGCTCTTCTCTCAGGTGCTCGAGACCAGGTCCTGTAGACTCCACTCAGAGTGGTGCTGAGGACGGGGGAAACCCAGAGAGTTAATAAGCTAGTTTTGTTATAGTTGTTGGGTTTATGGCCACAGCTTACTTGCAGTACTTACGTTTGCAGTCACACAAGTCTTCCCAAGTAAATAAAACAAAACAAAACAGACATTTTAACTCACTAACTGGTTTCAAATGGACATTATGGAAAAAGCATTGTGAGGTAGAGTCCAGCTCCTAGAAAACCCGTTACTTCGCTTTACAGATTAAATAATATTGTGAATAAATAAATGGTTTATATTTCTAACACATGTTCATACGACCTGTAAATTTAGTTGAGTAATGCAATAACTAAAGTGAATGCATTGAAACCTTTTATCGCTTATTACAGTGAAACTCTATTAAGCGTTATAAAAAAGTGTACAAAAGCATTTCTAGCAACAGGTAATGTCCAAGTCTCAATTTGAATTTGTTAGCTTACAGAAAATTTGCAAATAGAATTCACGATCGCCGTCTTCTATCGTATACCATAACACTACTACAATTTCATCTCTTTCTATTTCTACTGCATTAGTTCATCTCAGTTCACAGGAGCAGAACATGGAAAAGGAAGTGTTATATCATCAACAACAGCACACTTCTGCCCACATAGGAGATAAACAAACGATTCAATAGAAGTTTTGGCGATGTCGAAATCGCCAGACCTTGGACCCAACCTCGTCGACAACTCCTATCACTAGACTGGTGTGCTGTCTGTGGAGTCTTAGTTGGCGGCCTTCGCAATTTTATTCGCAAACTGTGGATTAGCGAGTGCGGAGGACCGGCAACATCTGGCCTAGATACATCTCAAGTAGTGGCTGCCAAATCAGCTGTTTTTGTGTCCCGGATCAGCTGTGTTGTGTTAGTGTCGCTCGCAAATAAACAGCTGTTTGATTCATTACAAGCCTTGCCCTACAATACTGGCTGTCTAATTGGGCTGGGTCTGAAGTGGGATTATCGCAGTGGTTATTTGTATGATTATGAACTAGTAAAATATATACAAGCTTTTTGTAGGCGAGAGTTGGATCATTTTAGGCAAGGTGTTATAGTTTTTGTTGTAAAACGTATTTGAGATAAAAGGAGTATATACATTTTGAATAAAATAAAGTTGATAGCACCAGAAATTCCTTTTGAAAAAAGAACACAGCTCTTTGATACAAATTTTAGTTTAATGGCTTTTCCACTTTGTATGAAAAATATAACTGAATTGTTAACAGAAAAATATCATGTCTTAGGAAGTCCGAAATACTTAATAATTATACAGCACCCACCCAATATCTCAAAGTGAAATTTTAACGACATCACGACATCTCCAAGCCCCAAATTAAAAGTCTGAAGAGCTGAATTATTAAAGAAGAAACTCCGATAGTTTGATCCATGCCGTGTGGAACGACAAGTCCACCTTTGACCAGCTTTTATTATTTATCCCCACAAAACACGAGTTGCACTAGGATAATAATTCATAATTCAAGTAATTATACACCGAAGAGTAACGTGTCTAAGTAGCTGTCCCTTCTTCACGATCTCATTTATATTGCAAAGAGGTTCGGACAAAATGGAAGACACGAAGTTAATTCGATCAGACGTCTCCTGGCCTCTTGACTTACATGTCCTTATAGATTTGACTTGTGTCGGTTGGTAATTTTGTCTGGCTTATAATTTCTTCTTTACTGTATTTCAAACTTCATCCCACTTTCTTGATAGATGATGAGCAACCACTTTGTTCAAAATACAGGTAAGTAAGCTATTAATATTAGAGTCTAACGGTGTGTTTAGCTGAGATAAACATGGTTTTAGTTATTACTTGAGCTCAAATATGTGACGCAAACAATAAGTGACTAGTCTTTGTCAATTTTACTATATAATTTGAAAGTTCGTCCTATAATCAGTTCTTTTTTTGAAGTTTGTTGTTGACGATGATACAGTTTCTAAAATTGAAATAAAATTACGGACGTTTGCACCGTTTTTGAGTGAAAAAGTGCACGACGTTTCGGTATCTAAAATGTGACCCTCGTCTTCAAGTGAAAAGTAACCTGAAACACAACACAAAACATTAGGAAATGAGCTGGCCTAAAAGTAATCAGCGGAAGCTGACCAGTAATCCACCGTTAAATTGTATTAGTTTTTTTACTTATTAAACTGACGAACAACAGCTAAATTAGAAAAATTTCAACATAGAAAACAAGATTTAAAACAATTAAAAAAAGAAAGAGAAAACGAGCACGTCCACGACCAGTGATGGCTGTACGCTGACTGACTGCCTGGATAGCCTCTAGACAGCCCCATTGGCTGGATTGGAGCAGAGGACGACCAATCACAGCCGTGAATCGATCCCGCACCACCAGAGTTGTGAACGATACCATCCCACCACGAGTCCCGTATATCTAACTATAAAAAGACACACACACACATAAGAAATTTTAAAATATAACAAAATGGTTTAGCAAAGGGTGTTTGTGGGTTTTAATGATTTTGCTATATCTTAAAACTATAAATTAATCTGTTAACATTCATGACTTTGAAAAGTTTGTAATTAAGCAACGCACATTTTAAAAAAGTCTTGTCATTTTAAACAGTTTATCAGCGTGAGTATACAGCAATTCCGGATCTATTTTCGCGGGAATTTTCCTCATCTTCAACCACTTTTCATGTGACAAGCAGGTGACTCTACTCTGTGTTTGTCCTCTAGGCATGCTAAACACGAGAAAGTCTGATCCCTGGACAAGTAAAAATGAGTTGTGAAATTGGCCGACCAACCGGTCCTTTTCCATCCTAGCAACTCCTGAACCCATCCTGGTATCGGCTACTGTTGGCGCAATCAGCTGATCTTTAGAGATTTCGAAATTTGTTTCTAGAGTTTGATTCAGAGTAGTATGTTGGAGATTTTATTGAACTGCCAGCAAGTTGTTTTGGCTTTGAAAGAAACCTGGATGTTCAAGGCGATGTATAGAATACATAACGTTAAAAATTAGCAGCTAAAAACACAATAATCATTGAATTAATTCAACCCAAAATTAACGTAGGCCTAATAGTAGCTCTTTAGTTATAATGAAAAGAACAAAACTCAAATAATTTATTTATTTTTGGCGAAGACTAGATTTTGATGATGGCAGAAAAACAATAGTTTTAGGTACTTGAGTAAAATCTCTTTTACTCCTTCAACACAAGCTAGTTGTAGCGAAATTAAATAATTATATATTTCCACAACTATTTATATAGTTACCAAAAATATATTAAAAGTGCACAAAATTAAAGAGTTGAACATAACTAACAACCTATTAACATAAATTGAAAATCAATATTATTTGTTGATCCTTCACAAACATTGCAACCAAACCAACACATTTCAAGAGCATTGAACAGAGTGGACAGCCGACTTAACTACGATATGAGTTGCTGCGTACGGGAATTTAGTCAAATAAAGTCAGTCCTTCGCCTCGTTTGTTGATTTAAAGCCATGTTTTATCCCGGGACCAATGAACTATGTATTATTTAGGACTGTGTGATAAACAAAACATGGCTTCAAAATTCAAAAGACAAATTATACGAGACAAAAGTGCCTTTGGCATGTTTTAATGTGCTCAAATAACGACTGGAACCGAATATAATCAAACAGTAGCAGATTAATAGAAATGATCAACAATCCTCCTATGACAGAACTTACAAAGCTGAATCAGAATTCAATCAATTACACGACCTTAAAGCTTACATGTTTTAAATAAAATTAAACACGTTTTTATTGGTGGTGAAATTAGGACTTTAAACTCTCTCTTCCTCAAAGGTTTGAGCATTTTCGTTGCAAAATCCTGTCTCCTAGCTGAAGGCAGCGAGAGCGTGGAGGTCGCGACTATGGGTTGTGCACCGTTAGGTCCCTCCTACTATAATACTACACTAGACCTCGCTCACCTGATACCAGGTTGTGCTGCATCTCATCAAATCTGTGGCCAGACCACAATCTGATCTGTCAGTCTGCAGTACGAGTGTATAGAGTTACATGAGCACGCTTACTTGCATTTCTAGGACGGTACTGTGCGAGGCTACTGTATCTTGCTCTGAGCGGATCCGTGGCGGATTGGTATCGCGCGCGCCTCCGTAGCTCATCACTCCGGAGCGTGGGTTCGATCCCCGCCGTCACCACAATTTGTAAAGTTACTATACGGTGACGCTAGGTAAAGGTCGAGGTTGAGTGGTAGAGAGGACTTTGTAGTACTAACTTCGCCTCGTTAAACAAGACAAACTTTATCTTTCTTTGTCTTTTATCTTTCTGTGGTGTAGATTGCGGGTATTGTGTGATGAACTATGTCAAAGTAAGAGTAGTTTTATCATTTCGTTTTAAAAATAACGATTTAGACACATGACTGACCAGCTAAAGTTGCACTTTTATTCCCCGCAAAATAACGGTTTCTTTTGATGATCTGTATGTGACGATGACAGCTGTGCCAATGGTTTTGTTTGGTGGGAATGATCGATCTTTCGGAAAGAAGACGACTGTTATAAATAGAAGTACTCTAAATATTGATATTAAGGTGGTTCAATTTACTATCTGAGATACTTTCAAAAAGATATATAAAAAAGCTTCAGTTAAGGACCTAGTGATGAAATATATTATTTCGTTATGAATCGTGATCTAAAGTCATCAGTCTGTGGTAAATTGGCGAAGGTATACAGGTCTTAACTGAGAACAAAGAAAACGTATTAAACTGGTTACCTATATGTTACTAGTTTTTCAAAACTTTACAATGTCAAAAAACATGGTCCTCGGTTCAGTACATTCAACAAGACACTAGAATTGTGGTTCTAAAAATTCAAACACCACATGGGTTGTGCGGTTTGGATATGTGAAAACTGACTATCTTTAGACGCCCATTAAATTCAATCATTCAACACAAAGCTAAAATGGGTGAAAACTTCCAAACTGTGAATGTTTGCAAGACAGGTAGGTCTTCCAATTGTTTTGGAGCATTCGACATGCCTTTTCTCCATAAACGAAACCGCTTACAATAGTAAGGCTTGTAGTAAGTATCTGACTACTAACACTGTTAGGTTAAATATGTTTGCAAACGAAATTTAATCCAGTCGTAGTTAAGTGGTTGAGAGGACTATAAACTATACTTGCCACGTTAATAAAGACCTTCTTCATTTCATTTCATTCCACCCAGAGTGAATCACGGGTACATGAGCACGGGTTAGTCTGCTCTTGTATAGATGAATTCACTAAATTCTTCGTTTAAAAGGTGTTTGTAAAATAATGTTTTTTCTCGATGCGTTAACGCATTTACTAACTGTGTAGAAAGCCATATCACACATTCTTAATGGTAAAAGACTAAAGCTCTGGAATTTAAATTCAAATTCTTGTATTGTTTTCTTAACCGAAACGAAAGTAACAAACCCAACAGTTATTTCATTGGGAAACGCATTGGATGTTCGGTTGCCAATAGCAAAATCCACTAGACGCGTAAACATTCCGTTTGAAGTCAACGCGCTTGGATTTCTTTGCCGAGACCAGTATCGGATGCCGATGGCGATCAGGCCACGGGCACGGGCACGAGCACGTATTGGTGTATTGATCCGTTCAATCTGAGCAAGAAATGGCGGATTCGAGGAAAGCGCAGTGAATGGGATTTTCATAATGACCATCAAGCGCATCTCTAGCGGTACATAGCCCGGGCTCTACACTGCTTCACTGTAGTGAGAGTAGTAGCTACGTTATGCTTAATGTGATGAAAACCTTACAACTATGTACAGTAGTATATGGTATGCTAGGGAATGTCCAAAGTATTCAACCTTTTTGACTAAATAAAACCTATTCACACATCAATAAACTAATTTACGAGGCTGTGAACATAGCGACCTTGGCCTCCTGTGTGACCACGGGCGTTTCGAGGCTGTTCGCTCCGCTCACAGCCTCGCTTCGGTCTTCGACCCCTGAATTACATGTTCTTTTACTTTTACTGAAAGTTTTATTACCTATCGAGAAGGCAAAACTTATTTTAAATTTTACTTATATACATAGATACATAAAATAAAATGAAAGTGTTTGTTTAAGATACATTGAAAGTGTGGTATTATAGGCCATGATTTGAAATATAAGCCATCTTTTTTCAATAAAGACTTGTGTTTTCATTTATAGAAGAATATATATACATATGTACAGATCTTAATTTGTATAAACGCTAAATAGCTAATTTATTACTGAATACATTTGAAGAAAATTTAGACCGAAATTTGAATCTTTTAGTTATGCTAACTACAATGACTATTTCTGTCAAATAAGACTTAAATCTGAAATGTTTATGAAACATGTCAAATAGTGACTTTAAATGCTGGTATTACAAAGAATTTTAAATACTGTAATAGACTTATTATAGATCTTAATTTGTATAAACGCTAAATAGCTAATTTATTACTGAATACATTTGAAGCAAAAATATTTAACCGAACCTATGCTTTCATTTATGCTCAATAAAGACTATTTCTGTGTATTTGTCATTTTGAATTTTGTGTGTAGTGTGAGCATAATAGCAGAATTCAAATTAAATATGTCAAATACAGATATACATATACATATATACAGTGAAAAAATGCTCAAAACTAGTTCTGCGGGTCAGGATCGGTGCTCATTTCACGGTCCCGGGTCTGGTCTTACCATGCTGACGGCATGAATATTTTCCAAAGAAAATTCGATAATAAGAACATCAACCCAAGAAAAAGCGTTTTCATACTTCAAAATGTTATTTCTATAATGTTTTATAGGAATATAACATTTAAATAATAAACCTAGAGGAAGATGATGAACTAGAATGTATATTTCCTACTTTAATGTTTTTACTTTATGTCTGTTTTTGTTTATTGTTCTCGTTTATGTATTATTGTAATACCGTATGCAGTTTTACTGTCTTGCAATAAAGCTATCTTATCTTGATAAGATAAGAGTTGAGTAGTGAGGCTTTTTGTTTTAGTTTCAAGGGTCTTGTTGAAACTATTTTGTCATTTAACCAGGATATAAACACGTACCTAATGGTGTGGTGACCGTTTGTTCTAGATGTATTCAATTTTTTATAGAGTTAAATCAGTAACCCATAATTATTACGTGCAATTGTTTAAAGCAAATTTAATTAGTTTAAAGTTTTCTTCTATTTTCATTGTATCCATGAACATCCCTGCACCTTAATCATGTATACTACTCCTATACACATTAGAATAACTAATAGTACATCTTGAAGCAAGGTCAAATTTGGGTGATTACAGGTACCAGTGGATCTCCCCGGGCTGCGCCTTCATTTCATCCCTCTTCACCCTGGCAATGTGAGTACATGGAAGTGAGGCGGGCTTTGCCGTGGCGCCTTCTAATTTCATAGTTTTTGGGTGATAAACTCTTTAAATCTTCTGAAATGTTAAAATCTTTGATATTTATTATCTTCTAAATTTGACAGTGGGTAGATCCTAATAAACCACATAATTGTTAAGTACTGAAGTACTATTAAACAGATGTGATATTTTTGAACACCTGCTCGTGTACCCGCATACCCCAATGAGAGAAAATTAACATTTCGTCCTCATGTTATTTACGGAATATAAATGTAAATGTACAGTACTTCTGAACAGTTACATGACTCTCTTCTAGTTTTAGTCAGTGTTACTTAAAATAAAATTCAATATCGGTCCGGAATAAAATCAAAGTCAATGTGACAGAAATGTACAGCGTTTTTTTTTATTAAAAAAATACTTTTAAACAAATAATTAAATAACCAGTTATTTTGATTTATATTGGAGACTTTAGAGCGATTTCTTAAGTTTGATAAGTTCTTTAAAGTGATATTTAAGTTTTCTAGTGGAAAATATCAAAGACGTCATTAAAATAAAAACTCGGCACAGTATTAGGCATCAGCATCTAAGTACACTTTACAACAACAAAATCAAATACGTAGCTATGTGCAAACCAAAGTTAACGATTAATAATTCCTAAGTTCTACAGTATCTTTGCCAAGTAGATTTATTAAGGGTGTCCACACTCAATTTCTATTTAAAAGAACCCATTAAAAACGTGGACCACCCTCTCAAACCAGCTTCTAAACCAGTCTTCTGCCTCTCATTCAGAGGATCTTCACATCTAAAGATTGCTAGGCACAAAACTACATATACCTCAATGTGAATAAATGTTCGTTGCATACGGCTGAGAAACGTACAAATAGTTCAAAATATTACATCAAAGGCCCACACACATCGGAATATATTTTTCGGCTAACTTATTAATCAAATTATTGAATTGACAAAGGCTACTTCAAACCACTCATTGAAAGAAATCTCCAAAGTGTTAAATCGTTTGTTTGCCTGTTTTCCTCCTAGAAAGCTTTCATTAAACAGTATTGCTGAATCTTCTCCGGCGGAAATAATATTCGCAAAACCAACATATTGGTGTTGTTCAGAACCACGGTCAGCTCATTGATATTAATGGTTTTCGTTTTGTTTTTGTTTGATATTCCTCTCAATCATAAATTTATTATTAATTTATCTACCTAATGTCTTACAGTAACACGGAAGTATGCTGACGTGCAATTGATAATGTCAGAGGGAAATGTTACTTTTTTATGGTTTAAGCCTTTAAGGGGCTGCCTCAGTGTTCTCCTCAGAGAAAGGCTGAATTCGTCCGCACACACCGCGTACTAACTGGCTAAACGACAGGCCTTCTTTCAATGGATGCGGCCTGTCAAACTAAGCGCGAGCAGGGGTTTCAGCGGTTCATTTTTCACCTTTCAAAATAGATTTTACATTAATAAACGTGAGATATTCAAAACTTTGAAATCACTCAAGTTTTAGAGCTTTAACTCCATTTTGAACACTTAAAACTAAAAATTTTGAAGAAAACGCCCTATACGCGTGTCGGTAAACTGGTGTCCTAATATATCATATTTGATCATTTAAAAACTATTTTGAAAGGAGATAAACCGGCCACTAAAAATCTTTGCATGAAAACGGATGGTACCTTAAGGAGCAAGGTATGTGTACGGGTTCAAGCTAACATGATACTCCTCAAACAAACAGGAAGAGTCAACGCACACAGCTCACATATTCGGTACAGCTGATAGCAAACAAGAGAGCTAATTGTGGAGATGACTAGCACAATGTAGTCTAGCGCAACCTAGATCCGCTATGTACCGTTAGACGGTAGGCTACCAAACCCATACCCATACCAAGGTCACGGACACTTCTAGCTCAGGCGGGCTAAATTCACACTCTATGAGGCACACGCAACTTCTACTAGCGCAACGTAGATCAGCCTTATCAACTTTTAGACTATTGACCCATACCCTAAACTAATCCATATCCTAATCCATACTAAACCAATCCATCCATACCGAAATCACACCTTTCGCTGGTGTAGACCGGCGTTCAAAGTCTCAATCTGTTGACACTTCCCTGTTTCTACATTCTTGAGACATTTTCTTCAAAACTAGATGCGATCAAATAGGAGGCGTAGACATACACTCTTATGAAACTAGAGGCAGTGAAAAATACCGGACTGGGCGACACAGAACGGTGGTTTACGAGCGTTTGCCTTCTCAGGCAGGAGCCTGTTTTGTCAACAAATCGTCAAATTCTATAAAATGTGCTCCAAAGCCACAGGCGTTCAAATCTGGTCTGAAAGCAGTTTTGACCGCAAACACTTAGTTCTTTGGAACACCAATGGGAGACCCAGTGAAAAATGGCTATCAGCCTACGGATGCTTGAGTGAAAGACTTCGAATGAATGAGCCAGTATGATTGTAAACATTGTATGTATGAATGAGTTCTCAATATAAGTATGAGTGACAAAATTTTAGCTTTCAAAACAATTGACGATTTCAATACAACTGTATGTTGTTTATGGAAAAACATTTATTTATTTTATTTACTTACACCTTTAGCTTAGATGGACTAACTTCAAACTCTACGAGATGCATACAATTTTTCCAGATCAATCTGATCAACCAATAGGCTAGACAGCAAACTCCAAACCCATTCCAAGGTCACGTTCACCTCTAGCTCAAATGGGCTAATTTCACATTCTAACTTCATCACTCACAATTTTGCCTAGCTCATCATAGAGCAGTCTTAGCTCTTAGGCTTTCGGGGCCGGGGTCCCAACTATAATCTAATCTTCTGGTTAACACCACGTCAAAACGTCTTAATAGCTTGAAATATTTCGATCTCGCTGTAAAGTATCTCACTGATCAGCTGTTCATTTTCAGCCAATCGGTGACTGAACAAGCAAATATTTCAAGATAATCGTTATGATTTTTGACGCGGCGTGAACCGAAACAACTAGAATTTAATAGAGCGGCCTGATCAACCTCTAGACGACTGACTACCAAACCCAAACCCAAACCAAGGTCACGGACGCCTGTATGGCTAGGACCAGACGGGCCAACTCAACTCTACGAGACGCGCAAAAACTGCACCATTCGCAGCAAAAACCCGCGCTTCGTTCCCGCCCGCGAAATCACCATTGCCAGACCGATGCTATTCCTGGCCAACTGTTTGATGTCCACTAATTGCATGGAACCAGTTAACTATTCGCGCTTTTTGCCTCCCATGTTTTATAACTTGGCAGAAATGTTGTAAACGACGCTGGATATTTTGTAGATATGTTGTGTCGCGACCCGCTTCCGCTTTAGGAGCTGTGGGAAATTCGGGTCACTGTTTGGCAATATTGTGGCCTGATACTTTAGTTTGAAATAGGGAAACTTATACATTTTCTTTATAAAGCAAAAATTAAAGAAATATTTGAAGGTATTCTTTTACGAATGAAATTATCGTTTCGTATTAAAACTGTAGCAAATAAAAAACACAAAATTTCGAAACTTCCACTTGGATTCTAAAAAATAAGGAAAATTATGTTAAACCCACTTATTTTTGTAAAGCATATACGTTGGTTTTGGTTGATCCGCCTCAAATACCTAAGTTCTGAATGACAAAATTCGAGTACATAAAGTAAAATATAGTTATCAATTCATTTGTAATTCAATACTAACTAATTTAACAACGACATGGTTAAAGTAAATAAACTATTCTAAAGCAAATGGTAAATGAAATCGAAAGAAAACGAAACCTCAAAACGACGCGAACACTTTACACTAAAGCAAATTCCTCGACACCCTTTAGAGACCAAAGCATTGCCTTTATGAGTAAGATGTACCATGAATACACTCATTTTATTGCATCGTAGTTGTTATTAAATAAGTTTTAATGGAATATTTTTAAGATAAAGAGGACGTTTACCATTAAGTCGAAGCTCCAAAAGTCAAAGTGGGGAATCAAAGGAATAAATGGAATCAATTATATAACTATTTGGCTTCACACGTTCTTTTGTCAATAAAATCAAGAGAGTATATTTTGATCAAATTTCAAACTAGTTTTATTATAAAAGAAGGTGTGAAGCCAAATAGTGTTATATAATGAATGAACCATCTTTAGCAATACCACATCGAAAAAGATGCGGAATCAAATTATTTTGAGCAGGATTTTATCAATATACGACATTCTCACTTATTAATTCATAAAATAATTAACTCATTTGTTTATTAATAAAGTAATTTGAAGGCAAAATTTGTGGATCGAATTTGTGACTTGAACCTGGATTTCTCACTTGTCGGGCGAGAATGCTACCGATTACATCATCCGTCCCACCTTAGTATTCTTAAATTTAGAAGTACTTAAGTTTGAATTAATCTAAATTAACTGTTAAACATTTATAAACATTTAGAACTATCTCATTAGTTTATTATACTGACTAAATATTACACATTTAAACCATCAGACCTCTACTGAAACGAGTACGACGTTGTTCGCCATATATTCTAATAAACACAAGCAACCTCCCTATTGCCATTTGCAAACTGCAACAAAACACCTCCATTCTTCTAAACTGGAAACCGACCTCTAAAAACCGCCCTGACCCCGAAGGTCGTTAGTGAAAACTGTAACGTCTTTCTGCCAAAACCAGTCACCTATCCACAAATCCTTTTTCGCAAACTCACCCTGGTTATCCGGCGCGACGATCATCTGGGGTCTGCAACGAATTTTTGAAAAGTAGGTTAGAAAAAGTGGTGGTTGCGGGAGCGGAGACCTTGGCCTAGGGACAGGGATGGTCTGACCGGCCCCACCGGTCCGGCGAGAGCGGCCACCCCCAACGGTCACCCCGGGCAGGTGGTTAACGGACGAGGGAGCGGAGTGGCACGAGCACAGGCCACTGGGTTACTAGTTGTAGGTCAAGATTGGAAGTGGCCAGAGGGTGGTTTGAGCGTTAAAAAGAAAAAAGAAGTATTGTGAAGGTAACGGCCGATTTTTGGCATAATGAGACCTGGTTACTTATGTTACCCGGGTGACACGCACGAGTTTTACGAGGAGAAAAAATGTCTTTCTCTGGTAAACGGCGGGTAATTTCAGCCAGTGGGTGCAGCAGGGAACTAGTTTTCTCAACGGTGGGAATTTTATTGCGAAGATAAAGGAAATTAACACTCAGAGAACGTTGCATGTGCATCAACGTATCTGGGTGCTCGATTGGGCAGTTTTCCCAACGACATGTAACTCTAAAACCACAGCTGGACCTTACGTTTTAGGTACTCAAATCCAGTAAAAGCAATAACATTAAAATCTTGAAAAGCGCATTTCTGCTGAGTACCTGCGTTTGCAAATAAGCCTTTCGCTACTAAATTATTCTGATCCAAAATATTTCAGTGCTCATTTTGTTTTCTAGAAAAATAATAAAGACTAATTTAAAATATCTAAAAAGAACACTGTAGAAATGTGTTCATTTATTGGATTTCGGGTCTAAAGAAATTTCTTTCGAGGAAAAACTAAGACTGAGTTATTTGAAATCTTAAACATAGTTCCTTCTCAAGGTCAGTATATAGGCCTATATACTAAACTTGGTTACTTCTCACGAGAGGCCGTAGGAAAATCGTACTATATTTTATCACTAGGTTTTAAAGTGTCAGCTGCGCCTCGGACGTTAACTTAACCTCGCGTCAAAAATACACTTTCGGGACGAGTGGTGAACGATACTTGTTGTCATGATGCAAACCAAATAACATTTTGTAATAATTAAAAATAAAAGTCAATAAATGTTTTAATATTATTAAAATTTCCCCAGGAGAAAATATCACCAAATCCTATATTTATCTGGGTTTAAAAGTGACACTTTAGCACGTTAATACATGTGTGTAAAACAGCTGTTAAAGTTTAAAAAATTAAAAAAGCAGTTGAGAAAATTAAAAAAAAAATGGTTAGTTCGTTTTTACAGTTTCCCAACTTTCAGTTATATTAAATGTTGTTCAACAACACTTAATAGTTGTTGTAGCAACAGCCACAACTGAGATTGTGTTATAGCAGTTTTCTCAATGCCTTCTTCTATTGTTGGACACAAGGGAAAGCATGACGAACACATATCGTAGCAAACACACTCACACACATACACAGACACACATACATAGACACACGTACTGTACTCAGGTCTACATGACTTAGAGAAGTACGTTCTATGTTGTTGTATATTTAGTATTGGGGTATTGAAATCGTCGGAAGACTTTCCCAATTTTGTTAAATTCCCATAAATGACTCATCATTGTTTGTTTGTAAAATATATATGCTTGTATAGAGGATGAAAACTAAGCACTTTTCATATTAAATTACAAGCAAATTCAATAACGTGTTCCTATCAAGCAATCAAACATCGAAGCAAATATTAACAAATTACAACTTGTAACCTTTTCTTATTTAAGCCAGCAAATCTTTATTTCCTTTGGAGTTATTATTTGATCGTCATTTCATATGACTTACAAATTACTTCCCATGACACCACTTTAATACATAAGGAAACATGCCAAGTATAATTTTATCAAACTACTGAGTAGTTTACTTCAAAATGTGTAGGAAAAGAATGAGATACATAAAAGATTGAAGAGGTTTTAAGTCAAGAAAACTTATTGCAATACCAAGGAGCTCTAAAAATTCAAATAACTCAGTTAATGATAGTTTTTTCAATATTTCATTTACTTTAGTTTATTTACTTTCGTTTTACTTTACTTAGGTTCTACACATTTTACTTAGGTTTTAAGGCTTGAGCTTCAATGGGATTTTAAACATATCATAGCTGGATAACGAATGAAATATATTTACAATCATCTATCGTACAAAGTTTAATTTAATTCATCTTATTTAAGTATTAGGAAAATCCAAATAATGTGGACATGAACGGAGAGGACTCAAGGTACGAGTGTAAAACCTACTTCTAAAAGCTTTAAATCTGTAATTCCTATTTGTGTAAAATTTGTAAACAAAGTACCCCAAAATTAGAGTTTTATGGAGTTAGTCTTAATATTTCAAACAAATCAGAAAGATCAAACCGCTTTCAAATATGAGGTAGGGAGTTGTTGATTAATATACATTAATAATAATTAGATCAGAGATACAAAAATGCAATTATTGAGTCACTTTTGCATAGCGAGTTATTCGGTCCATGCTCTTCAAACAGCAAACATAGCCGAAGTGTAGCCTCAAGCGCTACTGAGAATCCTAGCGAATTTCGGCAACAAGGCGATGATTTTTACACCGGAAGTTCTCTGTTGGTAGGCTGTTTCCCCCTAAAAATGGGTGAAACACACTCATATACTATAAAACCTGCATTTATGGTCAGACTAGCTGCCCTACCCGTGCTTCGCTACGGGCAAAACTAAGTATAGTGATAAATAACTGTTATTTAAAAAAAATTGAAACCAAATAATTTTGCCCGAGCATTCGGACAATTTTATTGCAAACAAAATACAAAATTTCGGAACTTGCACAAATCAAATACAAATAATTTCCTCTTCACATCTGATTTATAAATAACCTGAATGCCGATAAGACCAATTTCCAATGTATTTCTTATGGGTATTTTTTCATACTTTAACCCCCTTAAAACACCCCTGAAAATTAAAATTTTCCAAATCCTTTCTTAGTGCGAGTCTAGAGCCTAAAAGGAATGTGTCCAAATTGACAAGACAATCCGCCAAGTAGTTTGTGCTGTGGGCTGATGAATGAATCAGTGAGTGGTATTTGGCTTTTATTTATATAGATGATCAGTTTTCAATAACTCTTGGTATAAAGATTTACTTTACCATTTCCAACTCGAGAACCAAAAATCAACAAAATATAGTCAACCAAACAAAAATGGTGGCGGAAAAACTATTAGGAAATTCGCGTATAGTTAAAACTGCTAGTAGTTTCAGTATGTTATACTCTTCCGTAAATGCGTAAAATGTACTAACTTATCAAAACTTATTCGTGTGGTTGCTGAAAACATGAGCTTGGTGGTAAAATCTGAAAACTGCTTCGCCAGAAGTTTTAGCGATACAACTTTCTGATTTCACCACAAAGCTCAAATAGAGGAATATTCCAGAGACGAAATAACTTGGTCGTGCTCAGCAATTCCAGAGAACTAATAAATAACGTTATATTAGTTATACGTTATAATAACGAAATAATAATTGCAACGGTTGGTATTTTTGTACTGGTTTCATAATTGTTGCTTTTGTTGTACCGGATATTTGTTTGATACCCGTCAAACAAATTTACCATTTATATAGTGTTATAACGTCAACCGTCTGATACTCTAAACCCATTACGTCTTTAAATAATCGGATTCAAGTCACGGGCACGCTGTGTAACTAACTTTTGTATTTTATGTTGTTTAAATGTTGAATTACTTTTTTGTGCTGGGGTGTTGGTATTTCTTTTAAGCCCATTAAATGCCTAGCTTACTACAGGGTGTTTCACGGCAACCCTGCCATACTTCAGGAACTTGTTACCGGGGTCCGTACGACCAAAAAGTTACAGTATAAGATGGTCTTTAAATCATCAGGTGAGGAGATATCATGAAAAACTACTTTTAAACGTTTTCTTGTCTTAACGCCAGATTCTTAATTTTTACGTTTGCAAAAATTAACATATAAACGTAATCTTTTATAGATTTATAAACAAATAAATTTCAAACAAGTATGCCAATTTTCATTTATTTTTGCACTGGTTAAAGCATACTTTTTCCACTTTGAAAACAAAATAATTGTCAAAAACCACGTATTTAAAAGTTTTGTTCGTTTTCAAAACGCTCTCACGTCGTAATTACCCAACAAATCTGGCTGCAAGTATACCAAAAGTTGTAAAGTTTGATTTTGAATAAAACAATAACAAAAGTTGGGGGTAAACAAAATGTAAATTTATTTCATAGGCTAAAATTTAGCAAAGTAACAAAAAAAGTGAAAACCAAAAATATTAAAGTTTTGCTTTTTGCCATAAACCGTATTTTAATTTCTTTTTGTTTTAATTACATGATTATAAATCTCACATTTAAGAAGTATCTGGTACATTTTAATATTCATAACCAATTACCGTTGTTGTGACCGAGCAGTTATTGCGTTTTGGATTCATGACCTGAGGGTTTGCTGGTTGAATATCCGTTCGTTCTAAAGTCGTCACTTTACCCACTTCATAAGACCACCATACAAGCAAAAAAAAAAAAAGTGGCAAAAGTGCTTTAACCAGTGCAAAAATAAATGAAAATTGGCATACTTGTTTGAAATTTATCTGTCTATAAATCTAGAAAAATTACGTTTATATGTTAATTTTTGCAAACGTAAAAATTAAGAATCTGGCGTTAAGACAAGAAAACTTTTAAAAGTAGTTTTTCATGATATCTCCTCACCTGATGATTTAAAGACCATCTTATATTGTAACATTTTTTGGTCGTACGGACCCCGGTAACAAGTTCCTGAAGTATGGCAGGGTTGTCGTGAAACACCCTGTATATTGCAATGGCATACCTATTTTGTTTTGCATCTAAATCACAATTATTGCTATACTACCTTACGTAGCCATTTCGATGTAGAAAAAAAATATATTTATGGCATAGCAGAATTTATCACACAAATAGTATATACCAAACGACACATGGCTAGCTTGTAAAACTTTATTTTTATTTCCAAGTGTAGAATCACCAGTTTTTTTAACGCTTTGACTAGTATTATTACTAATTAACTTTTGATTAAGTCTTATTTTACTGGTTATTGTGATTGTGACTTTGTTGTTTGGAACTGTTGTTATATGTTATTACTAATATTGTTATTTAGTTGTATAGAATATTTATCCATGTATAAAACAAGTGCGTGATTTGGCATGAACTTTGGATTATACTATTTTCATGTCAATTTAGTACAAATTTAATGTCACATTATAATTGGGCGTTTTGCCTGTGATGTAACATTGTAAAATAAATAAATCAAAAAAATAATTTTCATTACTATACAATTTCAACATACTTCGATGTAAATATCACTTATCTATAACTATGTCCAAAAATCTGTACCTTGTCAGAATGTCATGTGTATGTAGTTGTATGTTATTGTACGTACAATTTATTTTCATTGGTTAACTTTAGAAATTTAATAATGGCCCATCTTTAGATTGCTTGGATGCGCAATGGTTGAATTAACAATTGCATAGCTTTGAAAAACCTTTCTGAATACAAATTAACATCTAAAAGTCTTTTAAACGCACAATTTTGTATTTTTGATGTTTCGTTGACTAATGTATTAGATACTTGCCGTATTGCCTATCCTTAAAACAACAGTCATTTGAGAACGAAGTTATAAACCTACATTTTTGCTTACAGTTTAAACACATTTTTAGTAATTATATAATAAATTTGCCTCTGGCTGTCTTTAACATGTCCCAATTAATCCTTGATATACATTTCTCTCAATTCACTATATCTTTCCCAGTTTTATGGAAAACGTCTAAAGGTTGCTAATTTCTAACAAAAGATTGTCCGGTTCTCACTATTCAGTTTAGTGTATTGCATTCCCGAACTCCTGCTGACTTTAAAAGTTAATATTAAAAGATAATAGTAACATATATAATGGTATTATAAAACTTTAATTTTGAATATTTCACTATGCCAATAATAATTTCTTGAAGTGGAGATTATTGGCAATACTTACAGAATACAATTTAAATTACAAGAAGGCCAATAAAGTGTCGTATTCTTTACATTTGTTAATTGTTAATTTTCATGTAACAAGTTTGCCTGATGATGACGCATTGCTGTCGAAAGCGCTTGTCTATTAAAAATACGACACTTTATTGGCCTTCTTGTAATTTAAATTGTATTCTATATGCCAATAATAGTTATTCTAAACGAGAGGAAAGTAACGTTAATAGATGAACACACATAAAGCAAAGAAGAACTTCTTGCGTCTTCATGTTATTACAGTTTAGAAGATTGGAACTAATAGTTATGGGAAAATCTAGAAACCCATACTAGGGTAAACTAGGGAAGTATACTTCTCAAATAAATATTGTAGTTTTTGCTGCTTGAGGTTTCGGGGACACCTCTCACTAACATAGGAACAGCAATTTAGTTTACGGTTACCTTTAGATTTATTTACTCTATGTTTATTTCCTAAATATTTCAAAGAGCACATTAGGAACAGGTTAGAAGAAGCATTTCTACTGGTATAAAACATTTAAACACCGAAACAATTTAAAGTTTGAAGTTATAACTTTGATAGAGAAAATACCTGTTTATGCATTTCTAACTTAATTTGGTTTAGAATTTAATCCCTAAAAAAATGGGTTTTGATTGAAAAACACAAAGTAAAACAAATAAGTATGGCAAAATCACCATCAAAGTACAGGGTAAAAACTAAAACTGATAGTGGACTAATAATATTCTTACCAAGGGGGGTTTTTATTGGTCTAAAAATCACTTACATTATAAAAAAAATGCTGAATCAAATAATGTTTTAGTCTAGTCCAGATTGTCGAAAAAGGTGATTCAGATATTATGTTGTATTGACTAGTTTTGAAATATGAACTTTTCGTGAAGTTGTTTATAGAACCATATCAGGCTATTATAAATTATAATAAAATATAACAGTTTATTATAGTGTTTAACAATAAATTGAAAGGACATCTATTTACAGAATTACTAGTAATTTATGGCTATTTGAGAGAGTATTATAATTCTCCTAATGCAATAAGAGTCTATTTGTGCAATTCATACCCAAATTAGTCCGTTTTCAAAGATTATTTGTATTTCAACTCATAAAATTACTATTATAAGAGGTATTTCAAGTAGTTAATTGGCAAGTAATTTGAATGTTGCATTTTTGTTTTGTATTTTTGTACCGTTTAAATGTTTAGTACCAGAGTAAGTTCTTTATTTGAATCAATATCATGAACGATTTGAATAAGTAATAATTGTATTATGCTCATTATCACTATATCACTATTTGAGATGCCGACCACTCTCATGAGGGTATTTTAAGGCAAATATGTGGTAAAGGATGAGTGTGATGAGTGGTAGTAATGAGTTATGAGGTGTAGTCTTGTTACAAACTAAGGCCGACTCTTCCTTAGAATGGGTCATTAATTAATAGCCCATCAATGACCAATGGCTATTTCAGTATACTAATTTAACTTATTAAGTCATATTGAAAGGTACAATAATATAAAAATACGATAATTATACAAATAATTTGTAGTATTTATTACATTAATATGAATATGGCATTTTGCACTTGTGTCTTTGAATTTGATCTTGTAGTCTGGTATTCATATCTTTTTATAGTTAACGTTTCATAAAATCGTTTAAAAATTAATATGGTTTTGTTTCTTAAAAACCACTTGAGTCCGTATTTTCACTAGATAGTGAATTAAACTATACGGATGGATATAGTGTATGTGTGTCTTCACATGAGCCGTATACATTAGCTATCATTAAACGTGTTATGCAACTAAACAGTTGAGCAAAAATAACCCAATAAGTATTATTAATATGTACACAGATGTGCACTGAACAGACGTCGAAGGAAGTGTCTGCAACATTGGAACGTGCCGTTACAATGGATGTAAGAAATTCGCAAAACCATGAAAGAAACCCGAGAAGAGAAACCGCCTACCACGCAGGTTGCTAGACCAAGAAGAAGAAGGACTTGATATTAATTTAGATAAACTTCTTAACTAGTAAATATAATTACGGGAATAAACACGCGAAGACGGAGAGAGAGAGAGGGAGCGAGAGAAGGAAGGAGGTGGGAGGGAGACAAGAGACCAGTTTCGGCAGTGGCAAGGAGGGGGCCAAGAGAGAGGGGGGCCGCACCGAGCCCAATATTTCGGCTATCATTAAACGCCAAAAAATTGTTGTGACACATTCGCAAGCCTCTCTCGCCTCGCAGACACTTTCAAAATGTTCCTTTCCACCACGTAACTACAGCTTGCAGTATTTTCCTACTCAGTGTTCTAGTTTAGTTCGAGTTGCAATTATTTTTTGGCGAGAGTGTACCTAGACGTCTGGCCCGCCATACGGACTGTACTTAGCCTATCCTGTTTTGGCGGATTCATAAAATCCGACGACGTGAGCGGCGAGGAGGTGAGGCGGGGAGCGCGGGGGACGCACTGCAAGTTGCTTAGGACAACTGGTTGTCGGTTCGCTAGGCCTGGCCCGGGCCACATTCGGCAGTTCTGTTCCTTTATTCCTAGCGTCTACTGTGCAGTTTCCACCGTTCCTTGTCTCGCTAGGGAGCAGCTGTGGATCTCTCGCGCAGGCCTGTTCCCATGCGTGAGTATAGCCTTGACCTATTAGTGATTAGTGGATGGTGATCTGTGATTGGTTAATTAGTGATTAGCATAGGTGTGAAGGAGGTAGGTAGTGTATGTAGACAGTGAGTAATGGGATGTTGGTAATGTGACTTTTAAATGTTTTAATGTATTAAAATCACGTTGTTAGTAGCAAAAATGAAAAATAAATATTGCTTGTTAAGCAAATTATAATACCCTATAAGGAAATTAGTCTTGAACAATGTGTTAATTTAGATTATTGTAGTATCTTTCAAAAACTTCTTATTTGTATTACAAGTTAATTTGGAAATCTCGGAAAATGGAATTAAACGTAGATTCCAAACAGTTCTCAATGTAACTAAACCGGTTGTTGTGGGTTTTCTTGTTATGCTATGAATACCTCCAACAAGATGTAATTTATCGAAAAATAAAATAAATGTCACGTTTGAATTGTCATAGATGTTAAAATATTTTGTCAACTGTTAAACCTTTTTCATTTTAGGTTTTTTACTGATTCTTATGTTTTTATATTGTACTAATCATATTTACTGTTCTTCCTCAAAATTGTTCCTTTTCATGGTAATATGTTTACAATAATTGTGTAAATAATGAACAACGTATGGAATGCTTCCTACTAGGTAAAATATGTACATTTCTCAATATACATAATTACGTTTAATAGTGTAGTTTTGTCATGCAGCCAAATAAAATATAGCCAAATTATAAAACGTTTAACACAAATCTCCTTTAAGAAAGCGTGGCGTGCACAACATCACAATTAGTAACCATTAGGCTGAGTAACAACAGTTGTTGAGAACACATGTTTAGAGCTAAATATCATCATATGTAAAAGCTAATACAGGAGTTTTATTTTTTTATAATACTCATTTTTTATGCAGTAAAAAGTTAAATACAAAACCAAGACAAACAAAATTTACTTATCATCACTTAATTGTATTATAGTTACTGTGTTTTAATTGGACAACGTTTATTTTACTTATGCTGCACTCTAGTTTTAAATTGCAATATTGAAACTATCATTTACATAACTATTATTATTAACATAATTAAATTTGAGACATGAATTAAGTAGTATATAAGTGCTCCATGGTTGTCAAATAGTAGAATTTGTATAATATATATTTAGTCAATTATGACATTCTGTAGTCAAATAAATACACTAAAACGAATTAAACAGCACGTTATATCTAGGTTTGTTCCCCTTAAAATAATATTTTATAATACAACTAAACACGTCTTGTCTTTGACTATTTTCAATACTATGGATTAGGAGTTTAAAAAGTCGTTGGTATGTGCCGTGGATCTGAAGTAGTTGTGTTAATAAATCGATTATGATTGTTGTAGAAAATATGTATCCGATACTTGTTATTGGTTGTACAATATAAACCATGAAAGCCTGGTTCTGTTATTTGGTATCTAATTTTTAATCTCGTCGACAACATTTAAATTGATCATTCCAAAGAGCGAAATACCAACTAAAAAGTAACTCAAATATTTAATTATATTTAACAAAATATCTCAACTAGTTTAAACGGGTTTTTATTATACATTTGGAGATTATCAGGTTAGGTCTTAACTTATAAACTATTGTGGATTATCTTCGTACCACATTTCCACATGTCAAATTCTCTAGTCGTTTGTATTTTCTGATAGTTTAAATTACTGTTTATGTTATTTTTGGTTATGATCGATTCTTATAAACTTCGGTTTTTGGCCTCATCGGAACCAGACAGCCGCGTCACCTAAACAGGGCCCCCGTCCCATACTTGAAACTGTATTGTACAATAGGTGCCTCTTTGTAGGAGTTACAAATCAGTATAGGCTTACTTATCAATAAAACCCTAAACATTCAAAACTATTTAAAAAACAATTGATTTGTTTCTTTGGAAACCTTGAAAGGGTTTAAGAGTGTGCTTCATTTCACTTAATACTTGTTTCAAAGAATATACTTTTATAATACTTTATAATACTGTTTATACTTTTTTCCATATAAGCCATATATTTTTGTATTTTCCATTCCGTTATTTGTTGTAACTTTCATTGATTTGGGAATTTTATCATAATTTTTCCCGTATGTTATTCTTGCCATCGTTAAAATCGTGGATCTATATTTCCCACATATTATCATAAAACCACCGGACAAATTAACACACAGTATTTGTGGTTTTATTTTAAGCTGATATGACTTTTTGTCAAATTACGGAAGTAGTATTTGATAAACAACAACTGGTATCTACTCTTTGATAAGACAACCTTGTGAGTTAAACAAGACTAAAATGTTGAACTGAATGCTTACTAATCAAATACGTATTTAATGTGTATAAGGGTTGGAAAACTGTTTGCTAGACTTTGAATTTATAGTACTGTATTAATCAAATTACTTTCAACCAGGGCTGTAGATTAAGGAGGAAAGTTCATCCTATTCAACACATGGCTGTCTCAAAAACTGTTTAGATTTTATAAATTTTAATACTTAGAAAATATATTTGGTTTATTTATAAGCACAGTATATGACACATTGCCATAGTTTCTACGTTGAACTTTGGACGTAAGGTGCTAAGGTTTTGGACAAATTTATTTATTTGAGGAAATAAATCAAACTTATAGTTCCAACTTGTATTTTGTACTATGCCAATCAAATATCTTGTCAGTAAAGCTGGTTTGTGTTGTTAACATGGAAATAATGGCGTAGTGTACTGAATATGATCGTGTATACAACTCATTTTAATAATCATTCTCAATCTCAAACTTTGAACTTTACATTAATATAAAAGTAGCGAGAGACAATAGAAAACCATCGGTATCCTATACTGATTTATTTCTGATTTAATTATCTTAATCAAAGTTTAGAATACAGACTAATTGTAAACAAAAGGTTTAGTAGGTTTTAAACTAAAACGTTCTCAGTTTATAACGAAATACGAGTACAACTGTTTTTGAATTTCATCGAAGTTCAGTTTAGATTTTTCAAATGTACAAAGATAAAAGCTAACTAAGCTCATTTAGCTTTGGAGCAATGTTTTAAATAAATAAAACCATTTGTGGTTAAGTAGAAGAAAGTAATTTTAAGTCCTAACTTCACCACAAATAAAGACGTTTTTCAAATAATTTCATTTGAGTAGATTTGTTTTAATTTAGTTGTATTATTCCCATATGGGTCAAGTCGGCCACGCTAAGTACCTTAACGGTGCCTTGAAAAGTTGCCTTTTTTTGCTTCCAGACTTGCTTCATTCTTTCTGAATGGTATTTTTTTCTTTCATCAGTCCAGGCTACTCTTCTCTTATTGGTAACTTCCCTTTGGTCAACTTACCAATGAAACACTTTTGCCCAAATTTGTTCCTATTCTAAAAGTCCGTTTGTGTATACCCGCCGCTTTCAAATCTTGCGCGGTCCATTTAGTTGTCCCTACTGTCTTGTACTTGTATTTTATTTGTCTATTATACATTGTAAACTATATGAGAGTTTTGTTTGTTCCAGCCCGCTGGGCGGTTGGGGGCAAGATCAAAAACGCCCAAGACCCGATTCTGCCTTTTGAATCACGTAAGTAAATAATTTGTTATTTGTGCGTTTTTGTGCTATGTGTATTTAATATGAAATAATTACGTGATACAGTTTTATTTAAATAGTTTAGGTTTACTACAACAAAAGTGGTATCAACCTCGCGGTCCCCTGCAGAAACATGTCTATATGTAGAAAACTCACAGATCAGCAAATGTTCTAACAGATGATTTGTCAATTTGCCTTTACACCAACTAATCTCTCACAAATAAACATAACTGTGGGTAACAATATAATGATAATTGTAATGTTTGATTCGTGGAGCTCGTTATCATCGTAAGACTTTTTTCAATGATTTTGTCTACTGATTAGGTAGGTATTGCTGTGACGCTTTTATTGTGTTAATACTGTCTAAACATTTTATGCGTCTTTCAGTAAAGAAATGAAAAAGCTACTAAAAATAAATATACAGTTTTTGATTCCTTTGATTTTGTTTTAAACTTAGGCTGAGGAGATAAAATAATTTATTTATTCTATGTACTTCATGGATAAGTACATTTTATTTGGAGTAGCATTTTAACAACTCAAGAATAGTCATAAAGATGTTTCTTTTTTGTAATTTTAAAAGTAGTTGAACTTGTAATTATTTAAGGGGGTTAACATACTAACAAAACAATTTAAATTAGGTGTTCTGTCAAAGTTAGACACTTAATAATCTATATTTTGAAGTTATATTTTTATTACAATATTGTGCCAACTTGGTCTTCATGAATAACATGAATAATAGACGTTGTATTCTAATAAATTGGCATAGCAATCCAGCCTATTGGATAATAAACAGCTATTTTTCTGATGTTTCGTATAACTAAATTTTCCTAAAATTTACATCATAGCTTTCATAAGGCGACCACCAAAGTTTGTTACTTTGTAGTTATGTTTCGTTGATATGTGAGTTAAACAAAAGCACTACTTTTAAAAGATTTAATAATAAACAAATACTGAATTTGTATTTTACCGATTCACGCACAGTTCAGTCTTTTCTTAGACTTTAAATCGTACAAAATATTTTTATTTATTTTCTTGCCACATCCACAGCATTGACATTTTATAAATTTACAAAACGAGCGTCCCTCTGTCATCACATATTGTTGATAATCATTATGCTCGCCGGAGTTAATCAACTCGTCGCTAATTTATAACAATGTTCATGTTCATGTTGATGTTGGTATTGAAAAACGTGGACTCGAGGAAACCGAGGGGCCGCGGAATGGGCCCAAAATCCAAAATGGCCGATCCATTTCACTTCCCGCGCTTGCGCAATCGACCGCTGCGGCCGCGGCCGCTCAACACTTTTCATACAAATTATTGATTTAAACTTTAATGTTGGATGAGAGACGGAAAAGAGTTATGGGAAATTCATTTTAATTTTACATATTTATGTTTAAATTTATTGGAGGAATTCGTATGCTCTGCTGAAACCTCGTTGATATTAAGCGGACAATGTAGAGTTATTTTAACTGGTTTAATGAATCAAATTTTTTGTCAGTACTAATGAGAAAGGGTATAAGTATGGTACGGTTAAATAAAAAGTAAATTTATTGTTTTTTTTCAATACAACAGGTTCGAGAAATAGTAGTCATCTGGCTATTGGAAAGATTTGTAATATGAATAGAGTAGAATATATAATTTCAAGAAGAAAGCTTAAGGGGGTGGACATGTTATTCATAAATCTATACGTATAATACTAGTTTATCAAGTATTTCAACTCATTGCTTACTACTTTTACATTAAATTTCCATCATGTTTTCTAAAAATAACTTTGAATTGTAAAGTTGTTAAAAAGAAGTAGACAACATGAGTATGCATATCAAAATTATTATTCGTCGTTCGTCAATACTTGAAAGGTTCTAGTAAACTATCAGTTTTTCTAAACTTCTAATAAATGTCTGTAAAAGTTTGTATTTAAAGGGTTTAAGGAAGAATTGCAAAGTTTTTATTAAACTTAAAACATACCTAAGACAGATTTGCATTGTTTAACTCCAAATTTACAAGTTATTGTAATTACATCTTTATTTGCGTGTCAACTTTTATGAACCATACATAGAAAGGAAACACAAGACGTTTTTATAGATTGTATTGGAATTAAAACTTAAAAAGTGCAAGGCTTTGAGTTATGTTTAACATTTTATTAGCATAGTTACAGTTTTACCACCGACTTCAAAGAAGCGAGGAGGTTACAAAAATTGGTTGCGGCGATTTTTCAAAATGTGTTATGTTTTAAATAGTTTTTAATTTATGCCATTGGCAAACCTTAGAATATTATGTTAAAAAAATAATTATTATGTTGCAATTTTCCGATGTTTACTAAGATTGTTTTCATCTTTAAACGTTACATTTCTATAGTACGATTGATTTCTTTACTGGTATACTTAAATAGTATTGTGGAATTATTTATTTAAAGGATTTCTTGAGTACTTTAACTACTATATACGAGTTTAAATCATAACTCAACAATAGTTTTTCATCGATTCAAGTAGTAAAATTCAAACGTGTTTCGGCCTCTGAAAATCGAGTTCAAAGTAATTTACGTTGCAGATGAAATTACGTAAACTAAAAATAAATCTCTTCTTCTGTAAGTTTTATTATTGCTAGGATTTTCTATTAGAGCCAATCATTGAGAAGGCTTCAAAGTGTTTAATCAAGACCACATCATGCAAAACCTCAACCACAATAGTATATCTTTTCAATGTTGCGTTCATTGTCAATTTTTTAAAATACAGGTACTACTCTATAAATGTGACAACATTTGTAACCTAAAACAAGTACACCAGCTCAGTATGACAGTTATTTTATTGTTTTCCTGAAAGCTCGGTTTTAACTTGCGTTTACACATTCAAAAAGAAATTTTGTTTAATCTAATACAATTTTGAGTCTCAGTATCATTTCTTTTTAAAATAGTTGATTGTAAGATTATTCTAACTATACACTAAATCTACGTCAAAGTAAAAGCTTCTTGAATTTGCTAAGTAAGTAATTTCATTAAATGTCTTAAGCTGTAGTATGGTATAGTTTGCAGTGTCAAGAAGTATGAGACGCCTTTTCAACAAATCAAATTTCCATCGATATTAAACATTTTGCATCATGGCTTAAGTTTTTGGGCGTTATAATGTGTTAAAAGTTCAAAAACATGGTTATCTTGAAAAATGTTGTATAAGCTTTTCACTACATGACTACAGAGAACCTATGGTTTAAAGGAATAAGTTACTATGTAAACTAACCAAATGTTTTGATAATATTTTCATTTTATTGATTGGATTTAAAAATGTTTCAAACCTAAAATACGCTAAATTGAAAAAAATGCATGTAACTCAGCACACCTAAGTACGAGTACATCAGTTAGGTGTACAAGAGTTTATATATTAACGTTTTATTTAGCTACAATCTTCCCAAAGTTTAGAATGTGGCTAGATGAAACCTCCTTCTTTCAGTGAGCAATGTGTCAACTATTCTTAAAAACATGTTCTTAAAGCGTTTACATAACCTTACTTCTTCCGAACTACCGGTAGAATTCAACACACAGACCGAAGTCAGTGCCAGCGAGGCTAATACAAAACGCCAGAATATTTCATTTTCACTTAAACTATACACATTTAACTAATCATAATGTCTAACACATCTATTTAGTAGTAGAATGTGATCATTAGAGTCTTATAAAAACTTATTTCATCTCTGTACCATTAAGAAATCGAACATTGTAGGTACGGAGCAGAAAGATTAAAAGACCGATACTTCTTTATCATCCTAGAATCACTTTTTCCTTCTTGTTAGACGAATTAAACATTATTTGGGAAGATTCTGTTATATAAAACCTTAATAAAACATCCCTATGTTTTGTTTAAATAACATAATGATACAGGTTGGTTAATTATTGTTGGACACACTTTGGTATTGAGTGAGCGAATGGCCAATTGGCTCAAAATCGTGGAAGTTGTTTATTTGGTAGCAAATTTAAAACGGTTTTCACTGATAAAGGACAAAACCTTACTAGTATTCATTCTTTTACAAATAATGTTACAAGAAAACGTGCTTTCCGTGGGTTTCACACAAGTATGAAGCCTAGGTTTAACCTTACAACATGTTTTTCTGAGCATTGCTGGAGTTATGTTTTTAATAACCTCCAAGTCTTTTAATGTCTAGAAAATTTCGTGAACACACTATCATAAAACACAAAAAACTCTCATTTCTTTGGTCTCCACGTTCCCCAGACATTACACCCTTAGCCTTATGTTTCCAAGGACAGCCTTGAGGAACTTAAGAGAAGAGTTCGGGAGGTTATTGGAAGCACAGCTCCAGCAATGCTTAGTTAGAAAACTATGAGGTTGAATTTAGACTACAAACTTTGCAAACCACGGAAAGCACGTGGAAATGTTCAGTTTCCTTGTAACATTACTGGTAAAAGCATCAGTCATTTGTTGTCATTTTTAGCCGTAAAACTGTTTTAAATTTACTACCTATTAAAGAACTCCCACGTTTTCGACTCGTTTGATCATTCACTCACTCAATCCCAAAATGCGTCCAACAATTTATAACCACCCTGTATAAGTCTTAGAGGCACTGACTTCTTGGGGTGAAATACAGTGCTGTGGATGCTTTAAGAACATATTTGTATAACCAGTTGAGTCAATAGTATGACGATTGCATAGCATGTATATGTTTCCGCAACAAACTATTTATTAATTTTATTTGTAGTCACAACCCTCACGCTGACTTGGCTAAAACGAAAAAACGTTACACCTGACGAAGCACTTGGGTGGGTTGAACTATATGCGTGTTGTCAATTTAAGTTCGAATTAATAAAATGAATATTCAATTAATTCATAACATTCAATTAATAAAATGAAAATATGGTTAAACAGCTGTGAACTCAGTGTGATTACAGAGAACGTTAAGACACAACCTTTCAAAGAAAGATGCTTTAAAGTGGTTTAGTGAAACAATTGCCGCGATATTTCAAGTCAAATAGCCGTTTTTTAGCCTTTAACATTGTAACCCTATAGAACTAAGCCATGATATTGTTTGTTAATAGTTGTTGAATAATTGTTATAGTTGGAAACTTGACCAGCAATGTTTGTAATGTCTGTTCAATGTTTTGGAAATTAGTTGGACAAGCTTTATATGTAAACTATATAATACTAGAGCTAAAGACAGTTACTCTTTTAGAGATTTTAAAAAGTTTATACTTTGACGTATATTTAGAGTTGAACTAGTTATAGAAAAACATATTTATTTGTACAGAAGGTTTTTTATGGTATAACACAAACCTAAAGTTATTTTTTCAGTGAGTAAATAACTTTTCAGTAGTAATCTGGTCTCTTGTTTGAAGTAACACTCCGTAATTCACAGAACTGAGGGAGTTTAATAAATATTATTTTTTAATGTTTACTTCCCTGGACAGCGATAAATATTAAAGTGTTTTCCTCGTTCAGTGTTTTCTTGCCCGGGAATTCTGGGAATCGGCTAACAAACCTGGCTGTAGCATTGACAAGACTTCCCTTTGAAAACACTGCGTTTGCCATATTCATTTCACCAGATCTAGATCCAATTTTGTTTTATTTTATACTTTTAGGCTTTGTCGAGTAATAATTTGTCAGGGCATTTTCCGGCATCTCCATTCCGCCATAGCTTGGAGTAACATGAAGTAGAAACTACAAATGACGTTGAGAGCAAGTTAATTTACTTAATGTGGATATTTCTCTCTAGAAGCATAGAATGCTGCATATAAAAAAACGTTTCATATAGTAAACACTTTCATTATCAAATTAAATTCGTATTTTAGAATTTAAAACTCGATTTGTCCATGAGAACATGGTACTCGAATTCCGTAGTTCAAAGTAAACCAAACTCATGTTTTCCATTATTATATGCAGCAGCACTAATGGCTATGGTTCTTGAGAAAAACATTCAACGGTTTAGTTCATTAAACTACTTAAAACCCAGTTTGCAAAATATTTGCCCACGTTAAATTCCTATCCCGTTTAAACGCCGCTCGGGCTCTATCCGGCCACCTCTTGCAACTGCATCAATAGATCTACGAATAGAGAGAAAAAAATATCCACATTTAAAAAATTAACGTTGATTGCAATTTTTACCTTGTGTTATATACAGGGTGTCACAAAAATGTGTAGCGCTATGCAGAACCGGATCCTACATACAAAAGTAAGTCGAAAATATGTAGTAAATGTTTTTTTTTTGCTTAGTTTTGCCGTAATCCACCATTTTGTAAAATTTTCAAAATAATTAATAATTCAAAACCCTTTGAGTTATTTATGCGAAACTTAGTATATAATTCTTAATTGTTTCCTAATAACATCTAACTTATCGAATTTCAAAATGGCGGCGATGTAAGACAAAGGGAGTTGAACAGCTAGAATTTGACTTTGAAATCTTTAGATGACCGCCATTTTAAAGTTTGATAAGTTAGATAAAACATATTTTGGAGAATGTTATTAGGAAAGCAGTTAACGTTTGCACCAAGTTTCATAAAAATATCTCAAAGGGGTTTGAATTATTAATTATTTTCAAAAAATTCACAAAACGGTGGATCACGGCTAAACTAAGCCGAAATCAAGAAAGTGTTACCAGACATGTTCTACTTACTTTTGTAAGTAGAATTAATTGTAATTTATTAATTCGGCACAGCGTGCTACACATTTTTGTGACACCCTGTGTAAGCGGTACTCAGAGTTGGACCTACGACCGCTCTATCTGGCCGACTCTAAATTTAAAAAGAATCTCTCCCACCTCGCTCCCATAAAAATGCGCAAATCTTAAAAGAAAACTGGAAAGAAGGAGTTGGGTGGAGTGCACTGGCCTCCTCCCACGGTGCAAGTTGATACATATACATGTGTTTAGAGGGTGGCAAGACTGGAAGTAGGTGACCTAGCGAAGCTCGGCTTCCTGCCTGACCGGTAAGGGAGGTTTCAGGAGGGTTCAACTTGAGGGAGAGCGTAAGGTGCTCTTCAACAACTGGTTTCTTGATTGTCCACATAATTATGATTGTTGCTGGACAATACGAGGGCGATTGTCTTGAAGAGCCGGCCTGACGGTGATAAAGGGTTTGTTATTAGATTTATTCGCAGTAACGTAGAAGTATTTACGTGGTTTTCTATGTGAGTCGTGCATAATTGCCAAATGAAGTTTTAGACTACTGAATAAGTTTTTCAGCAATGCCAAAGGATTTTGATTTTGTGGCATTTTAATTTTACATAATGTTTCAAACTGGACTTAAGAGGCCGCCTGATAGAGCAGCCGCGGTACCCACTCTGGGCGCAGTTTAAAACATGGAGTAAAAACAGCACACGATGTTTTTAACCGGATAACGTATTTAAATAAAAATTATGTTTCAATAGAGGTGAAAAGTTATGGAAGCTGCTACATACGAACTTTAAAACTTGTATTTTTGTAAAACAATAAATTATTAATTACGTTTATCAAAGCTTGATTTTCCCATAAGAATATAGAACACGAATCATCGTAATAAATGTTTTGTTTAGCAAGGACGTTTACGTTTTGTTTTTGTGTGCAATAATGGTTCCTTCGCTTCTATTGAAACACTTTTCCCATTTTGGTACGTTTATCTACTTAAAACACCGCTTACAAATTTGCCCATGTAAAGTGTCCTATCCCGGCCAGAGGCCGCTCGGAATAGGAAATAGAAATACACCCTGTTAGTGGTTCTTTAAAGAAAGTAGAAATATTATAGTTTATTAGTTCTTGTATTATCTGAATTGAGCTATCTGAGTATGAACTAAATTTTTAAAAGAACACATTAAAAAATTAAAATGTCAAATTTATTAAAACCATTTATTTTTTCAAGCATTCACCATATAATACCAACATATATTTATATTGATAACTTCTCTACGTTAACTTATGACCCAAAACCATCTGAGTTGCGAGAAAATTCTACTGTTTAGTTCTAACTTCTTTTGTTTAAGTATTGTTAGATCCGTCTTTTTTAATTTTGAATTTGCAACCTAAAAGTTACCTAAATTCCTAGGTTTGTTTTCTTTTCTATCTGTTAATCTCAGTTTATTATGGTCACTTTTGAAATAATTGTGCTTTTTATACATGTGATTTGTTATGGAATTGTTTATTTTTGTTATTAAGTACATCAACAAATTCACTCAAAACACTAAAGATTCAAGAAACAGTGTAACGTTTCTCGGTTGAGAGAAGACAGTTTAGGCCAAGATTTATGTTTGAAACTCGAATAAATATTCAAAACTGCGAATAAATATTCATATCTGATACTCAAAACTCAACTTCGCGAAGTCAAACAATATCGTCATTTCTGGTGTTAAAATTTAACTGTTGATATATTTTGAGTAATTGTTTTAAATTTAGTAGTTTGAGTAAGATTTTAGTGTAGTTAGGGACTTTTTCTCTTTAATCCATTCTGCAACCAGTAAATACTCGTTAATTATCATATTAAGTGAACTTGCGCTAAGTGACTTGTTTTAAATAGCACGAAAATAATACAATTAGATACAGTATAAAACAACACAATTGTGTTGTAAATTTACTTATTTCATACTTCAAACTCAAGGTTTATTAATAATACTTTTAAAGGCAGTGTGATTTAGCTAAATAAAGTGGAAAACATGCACTTTTTCTTAACTGCTAACAGTTTTATGAATGTACCACTATAAATGAAAACAAGATGTTTCAAAATGTTTCTTCTGAACTATGTCAGACATAATAAGTTTAATTATTTTAAAATTGTATAAAGTGGTTAAAAATTGTAAAGGTCAATATTTTTGACTACTTTATATTATTTTATTCTTTCTACAATTTTAAAATTAAACTGACGATGTCTGACATAGTTCAGACGAAACGTCTTCAAACATCTTGTTTTAACTTATAGTGGTACATCCATAAAACTGTTCACATAAATATCTCACCACTTAAGCCTTCGTCTGAAGATTTTTCTTAACTATTCAAACATAACAATATTTTCAGGAAACGAGTATAAAATAGCCGAAAGTAGTAAAACAGACGAGAGAAATTAGTATAGCACATCAATATACATTTGTATAAGTAGCATCAATACATATAGCATATGTGACTAATTATTTGGAAAGGATAATATTAGATATCGTCTTTTGAAACTTTACATATATTAACGAACTGTAAAACCCAATTAGCGATGTCGTAGATGAGTTGTAAATTGTGGCTTCAGTTGAAAAAATATAGAATGACGGGCATAGTAACATACATTTGGATATAAAAACTACGATTAAAATTCTACTGTCATACAGCTAGAAAGAACACCCCTTTAGGCTAAAAAAAGAACATTTCAGATCTTTATAAATAAGGCAAAAGTAGAAATAACCAAGTGGATCGAATGGTAAAAGAATATTCTAAAGCGGCATAAAACGAACATTTATGATGGATCTCATTTAGGCAAAAAGAATTTGATTGGAAAATTGGTCAGAGGGAATTTACTAGAAAGAGAGGAGTAGCCTGGACAGATGAAAGAAAAATAGTCTGGGTACAAAGATAAGTCATCTTTTCAAGATGGCATTAACTTAGATCTACTAGTAGGCCTACATGTAAACAATATAAACAGTAAAAATACTTCAATGTAATACTTAAATATCAACAGTGTTTTCCTCATTCAGTTTTACTTCCCCGGGAATTCTTGGAATTGGCTAATAGGCCTAAACCTCGCTGTTACATGGGCCAGATTATCCCTCTGAAAACATTTCTTTTTGCAATTTCCGTTTCGTTAGAAAATCGAACTTTATTTTATTTTAGAACAATGCACGTGGCATAGACGTATTACGAAATATCTTGTAATAAGTGAATTCAGTTACAACCATGGTCCCTTTAGTAGTGTTATGGTTTTTTGGAAATTTAGAAAGATTCATTGTAATGTATTTCTCTCATTAATAACGTGTTAGGCGGTAATGTTTTAGTTTTTGGATGCATTTAGGAGATAATCTATTTGATAAAATGTTTACTTAAGATTAAGGCCTAGGTAAAAGATAAATACTTCAATTAAATAGCCCATTATCAACATAACTTCACAGAAGCATTTTTTCAAATTTAGCACATTTCGTGCTAACGTAGTATTTCTTAGCTTTTCTACCGGTAGGAGCATTCATAAAAAAAACAATATCCTAAATAATCTTTTACATAAACAACCACTTTTCGAGGTTGAGTGGTAGAGAGGGCTTTGTAGTCCTAACTTCGCCTCTAAACAAGACAAACTTTACCTTTTTTACTTTCCCATATTCTAAAGCTACAGTTAAAATATTATTTCAGACCTAACCAGGTAACACATCATAACAACGTAATTCAAGCATAATAAACAAAGCTCTGGCAATTTTACATACAATATGAGATGTATTTAATAAATAAGAGGAAATTATCAATTGTGCTGGCAGAGCTGGTGGCTTGGTGTGTTGAAAAATTGATCAAAGCTGCAGAAATCTGTATTGTCAATGTACGTGTGTGCGCGTGTGTGAGAGCGCGCACGTTACAGATGGCAAAAGTAGACAAGGACATTCTTCCTGGAACAATGTTGATATTATTAAAAGCTTAGTTAAAACTTCAAAAGGACCTGTTTGGGACAGGCGCGATCGCGGCGGCCATTTTGAAAAGGGTGCGGGTGGCGTTCGTGGACGGGGGGTGGGCGGGGATGTATTTTTTATTAATACAATTTCGGAGCCCCAATCAAACGCACGAGTGTGTGCAAATTAGCCCCCAATTAGAAGTGGAATATCATTATAAATTAAATGACGAACGACGGAAATACACACGAAAACGGCATTGTTTTATTTTGTCTGGAATTTATGTTGTTTCTAAAACTAATATTAATTTCTAGGGTGGATAAAGCTTCCGAATCATAATGTTGGGTTTTATTTATATATACAACAAGTTGAAACTACCAAATTTAACTTGCAAATTACATTAAGCTGTTGAACTAACTTATATACCGACTAAAATATAATTACTAAATAAATTTGAAGACGAACTTTGTGGACCACACTGGGACTTGAACCCGGACCTCTTACTTGCCTGATCCGTTATTTCAATTCAGATTTAAGTTCTTCCATAAGTTTGAAAAAATAAATAGGTAGGTCGGATGATGTTAGCATACTAATGAGAGATCTAGGTTCGAGTCCTGATTTGGTCACCATATTGTGTCTTTTTCTTTTCTAAATGTATAGAGTTGTATGGTTAGCAAGAAACATTGTTCAGTAAGAATCTAGCTACTAGAAACCATCACTTATATCATGGTGACTATACAGGGTGTTCGTAAACGGGTATCACAATGTTTGGGGTTAGGTTTATTAGGTCAAAATAAAAAGAAAATCAAGAATAAATGTTTTTCCAAAATCCCTTTGTTCACCAGATATTCGCCATTTTCACTTATTATTTACCATTATCTCTCCTACAACTTATTGGATTCTACTCAAACGTAATATAAAGTTGTATCTAAGTTATACCATTTTTCCAGCATGATCTAACTTATAATTTGCAAAATGGTGGCTATTTTATGGTATTTCAGGACATTATTAACGTTGTACCTTAATTAGCGAATAAACAATAAGTTTTAGGATAACATGTTATGTAGCGTTTTGTAGCAATTTTTATAACCTATCAATTAATACAAGGTCATACAAATCTATAGAAAAAAACAAAGTTACAGCGGAAACCGTGGCAATAAGCAAGGTAATAAGGTGGAAGGTTGTCTGTTTTCAGCGAGAGTTCCCCTAAAGCTTTGTTATTTCTCAATCGAGTTTTATGTCCTTGGTGTCAATAGACAGATAATACAATTTTCTAAAACACATTATGTGGTACATTTTGCGTAAAACTCATTGTTCATTCGCCAACTAAGGGGTAACGCCAAAATTACCTAAAATACCATAAAAGTCGAGGTTGAGTGGTAGAGAGGACTTTGTAATCCTATCTTCGTCTCGTTAAACAAGACAAACTTTACGTCTTCTACGAGGCGACTACCTCGTTTATCTTTACCTTTTACCTATAAAATAGCCACCATTTTAAAATGATAAGTCATTTATGCTGGTAATGTGTTCAATAAATGGACTTACTTAGATACAAATTAATATTACGTTTGTGTCAAATCCTATAGTTGGTGTGGAAGATAATACATAATTAGTGAAAAAACAAAATGGTAGATATCTGGTAAACAAAGGGTTTTGAAAGAATATCACTCTTGATTTTCTTTTTATTTTGACTCAATAAACCTAATCCCAAACTTAGTGACACCCTTTTGTGAACACCCTGTGTAATGTGTATATTTCACTGAGTTTACTATTTTCCAACAGTCAAATTCTTGCAAGGCTCATTCATCCGGGCTTAAAACTCTAGTCTAATATTCAATAGCAGTCACCAATGCTAGGGCAAGTTTAGTTGTTCTTGTTTTGGTTCCACGCATTATTTAATACCAAATTCATTTTTAGAATATCAAAAGATACCAACCTCGACATTTTACAGCAAGCTAATTAAATTCAAAATTGTTTCCAAACAAATTTGTATTAAGTACATGTCTCGAATTACTTTGAAAGTTTATTATTACAGGTAAAATATGTAACAACAAAAGATTATTCCAGGAAAATACACGAGGAAAATGTGTTTGGTCAAGGGTTGTATTGTCTGTTCAACGGGAGAGATAATGGCCGATTCTACGAATTCCCGGGCAAAATCTAATCGAAGGAGGAAAACGTTGTATTTTATCCATCTGCCACGTTGTGTGATGACATTTGTTCCGTGAAATAAATAAAAAACTTCAAGAACACAATATTTTTAGGGTAGAATTGATGTTGAATTGAGAAAGTTTCTATTTATTTTCATAACTGAGCTTAATAAAAGGACTCTGCCCAAAGGCACAGTATAACACATTATATCGTAAGAAACAACATGAAACACAAGGTTTTAGAATAAAGGTGATTTTAAAACTTTGATCTTCGAGATTTGAGGAGAACTTGTCAATCGGTTTGCAATGACTTGTACTATGTGATTAAAAGTCATTATACTGACCAATAGAATTGCAACTGCTTACTTACTTGTGTACCCTTAATAGCACACCCTGTAGCTACTTTTGCATTACAATTTTTCTACCCCAGCCAAAATTCAAAAGTTTCACGAGTAAAAGAAAAAATTAAGATACAGACAGAGCTTAAGTTTATCTGTTATCTTTGTGAAAACGAGCTTTATACGAGGACGACACTTTTAAATTTGCTAATCCAGTGTCCAGAATTAAGAAGAGAGTTATCACTTTTAACATTTGATCCTACAAGACTTTAGTGTAAGGTGATGGAAATAATTTTGTTCTATAACGTAATTCTTAGTTTTGGCTTAAAGCTTTCACTCTAAATATGAAAGAATGAAAACCACTCCAAAAGAGTGAAAGTTGAGCCACTCTTTAATGAGAGTGGCTGGTTTTCAACACCCAAAAGAGCGAAATTTTACTCTTTCTGAGAGTGGCCTTCACTCCTTCATTTTTAGAGTGTTCGTTCGTTTTAAAAGAGCCCTGCACTGGAGAGTCCAAGTACAGTACTACTTAAAATAGGCGCATTGGATATTTTTAACACTGATTAGGACGTTAGGTTTACCGCAGAACTACTATTAATAAAAAGAAATGTTGCTCTATTATACGTATAACTTATAACAGACCAGGACAAAAGACCAAGACTTTTTGTCTTCGAACGTCGTTAGTAAGCCTAATATAACAAGTACTACAACACCAACAAACAGCAACAACAACTTAAACAACTCATACACCGACACTATTCTCAGACAGAACAACGCCAGGTTGAAGAAGCTCCTACTACGTACTCGTACACTGTAGAGTGCAACACGACCAAGAGTGCAGCTGACTAGGTAACCTTGGCTCGGTTGGCAACAATGCAGCTGATGCATCCGGGGAAGGGGCATTTCCGGAATGCACCGGCTAGCCTTGGCTGGTGCAAGTGCACTGCAATTGATGCACTCACTTGCACTTGTACTTGAACTGTTTGTTTACATTGCAGTGCGGTCCTTGACCGTCCGTCAGAGTGCGCTGTATTGCTCTTTACTTTGCAACATCTTTTTCGTTTTGATTTTTCATTATTGGGGTTTAGTTGGTGGTATTTTTAGTATTTACTGAGGGTAAAAGGAATGGACTCATTTCCTGAGCGCGTGCATCCAATAGAAGTAACTTTTCTGGACGAAAAAATAATGTTAACACCACTTTTCATTTCATACTAGTTCTTTCTTTGAATTGGTTTGTTCACAATGGTACCATTTCTGAGAGTAAAATATTATTACGTACGATTTTCATCGTTTTTAGGGAACCAAAAGTACTATACTAGTCTATTATAGAACTGAAAAACTACAATTCTTCCGAGCTTGGTCCCTGCTTTACGACTTCAACGATTAAAATATTTTGCAATATAATTTCTATAAAAGTGTATTGTACGAGTATGTTTTAAAATTTAAAACCTATGTTAACTGTGCCTTCATTAAAGATTTTGCAAGCTGAAAATTGTACAGCAAGTTTTAAAAGAACCTTCTATATCTCTTTTATTTTGTCGAAAACAAATAATGTCTGATTTCCTGCCGTCATTAGTTGGTAGTAGAACCACCATCGGTTAGGATGTTAGTACACACCATTGTGCGAAAAGTTTCTAATTAAATGTTTGTGTTTGACAGGTTCTAAATTGTCAAACAATTCCTAGTACGTTTCCAATTTTTCGATGTATTCAATCTATCTGGAAACAAAGTGCAATACCAGTTTTAGAAATACAGATTGGAAATACACGATGGATAATGTTTTCTAACTTTGGTTGCATGTATTACAAAAACGGAAAAAACGAAAATAAACTAGTAGTTTTAGTTATGATATTACCAAAATCTTGTGGGTTTTCCAGAACACAAAAAATTATAATAAATAACATGGAATTTAATTCCATTAAGACGGGTGTCCAACATTTCTTAAGGTTTACCTACGCTTAAGCCATGTTGGCTCCTTCGCATATCTCCAGAAGGAGTTGTTTAATCAAAACTATTCAAATACCAAACTGCTCAAAACATATTGAAAATCAAAGGTTAAGTTAAATCTATTTACTAACTATCTATTTAACTTATTTTTACCAAATCTATTTAGTTGCAATATTGAACAATATAGGGAGTGTAAGATATGTTTGATGCGTGCTATTTTAAAACAGTAAAAATCTTCTTTTAAACATTTTAAGATGTACAAAGTCACAATGGTGCTACAATGGTCAAAGTAGTCATGTGTATAAACTACATGACAGCTAAAACACAAAATAAATGTGCAAGTATTGCTTATTTTGTACACCCAGCAGTTGGTTCAGAATTGAGATTGGCATTGCCGGAGAATGGCATTTGGCTTCGATAAGCGAAACTACGCCATTTTTCATGTAAATAACCAAATCTAGGAAACTATGATAGCACTATCGTTTCGAATAGTTCAACTATCAATGCGATTGTGTCTCTCAAACTATGCATGCTTTGTTTATACAAAGCACATTTACAGTCATTGTTCTTTTTAACTGTGCATTCACTTTTGGGGTTTTCTCTGTGGCCTTTAAAGTCTTCTGAGAACTAGCCTAATACATTTGAATTTATATTTATTGTAAAATGGAAGACAGTTTTAAAAACGTAACACAAATGTATAGTTAATCCCCGCTTTTAGTTTTCCTTTGTTATGTTACTTAAATACTGGTTAATATTAGAGGACGTTTTATTCATCCTTCAATCTACAATCATAGTAGAAGTAACAAGGGGGCTAAGGTTCAGTTATTTGAGCTGGGCGTGAAGTGTAGGCCTATATTTATAATTGTGATAACTCGTCGATTACTTTACTCACCAAAGAGTTCACTAAGGTTTTCAGTCGTCAAAAGTTCGTTAAAATAACTCACAAGAAGTCCGTTGCAAGCGAAAACAAGAACTTTAAATTATTAAACACCCACCTGATCCACTCTTTAGCGCATTCAAGAGCGTTCGCAGGGAGCCAGCGCTCATCTTACAAATTACAGACCAATTTCACTCCAACCGATTTTCAAAGAGGGTTGGCAAATCGAGTTCTAGCAAAACACAAGGCCCGATCATTTGCTTAATCAGAGGTTTCAAAGAATTAAATAAAACCCACCCTCCCACTTCTGAAGATCAAGTTCACGTTGCACCCCCGTCGCAGTTCTTCTCACCGACACCGGTTCCAGTCCGGCAACATTTTTCAGTTAAACCTGACCTAGATATGCGAGGGAAGACTTGAAGAAGGGGGTGGCGAGAAATAAATTTCATTCAAAACTGGATACCACCTCGCCCGCCCCCTACTGAATGTCCAGGGCAACCGGTTCTTAAAAATCCAGTGGGTGAGAATCAGGGTCAATGGGTTAGTCCAGGAACACACACCCTCCAGGGTGTCAAACTCGATGTCAAAGCACCCTTTACCTATTTTTCGCCTTGACGTCGGCAATTGGCATAAAAGATGGCGCAAAAAAGTTCACACGTGGAGTCGGACCCCTGTAGTTAGGCCCTTTGTGCTACTGGAGTAGGGAAATGTGTATTGTTGTGTTCTAGCGGGTTCAGTTTCAAATTTTAATATCAGTTAAGCTATTTTCTAGCACATCAGTTAGGAGGCAGAATGCCAGTGACTTTGCTAACAGTTGGTGGCGCCAGCACGTGAGTATATCGGTTACCAACTTAGAGGTGTTAGAATTGTTTAGTATTTATACAAGTATAATTTTGAATGAAATGAAGCTCGATGTCTTGATGCTTCTCAAAGTTACACTTGAGATGATCCTAAATATTATCCTTATCATGTAAACACTAATAAACCACTTAAACCTTTTCGTAAGTTGGATGTGAAACAAAACCAAACCAGTATGTCTCTAGATCAAACCTTCGTCATTTTTATCATTTAAACTTTCTATGTGAATGTTTCGCAATCTATTTTATAATTTGTATGCAGTCTCAACTTCAAAAGGTCCTTGAAACCATGGTTAGTTGATTAGCCAGTTCTTTGAATCCTTGGTGGATTACCTACCGCAAATTTCCGGGCCTCAATATCTAAGTAATTTGCCTTTTATTCGCCAAGGGTACGCAACTTTATAATTACAAAAAAAACACAAAACATTGTATTAAACTAAGAAATCTAAAACTCTAAAAACTTTAGGCCGATCATTGTTGGCTCCTGATAGGTTTCCTTTTATTCGTTTCTCGTTGGAAGGGTTGTTATTAGGAATATATTTTCGTCGTAACTAGTAAAATATTTTCTAGTTAAAAGCGTACTTACACTAGAGTTACATTAACTATATGAAATGATACAAGAAAAGACTAACATCCTTATATTTTGAGTTCATTGTGTGATAACTGTACAATGTTTTACACTTTATACATCAGAATTTATTTTGTGCACTTAGCAATCCAAAACCGGACGAATATTATGACAAGCGAACCATGTGAAAGCCAATCAGACAGTTTTTTCTAAATACATAACTTTTATACTGACCAAATCGTAACACAGGTACAAATATAAGGTGAATTTTAATGTAATTGCAACAATCTTATAACACTTCAACATTAAAGTTACGAGTCGTCTAAAAGTTGTTATGAAAACTACTATTTACATGTAGTACACACTATTATTATCGCACATCCATCACATATGTTCATCAAAGTTACTGAGAAGATCTCGAAAAATAGTTTAAAAAGCACAGGTTGAGTTTTTACATCAAATTAAAAGCGTGGTTGGTTTTCAAACAAAAAATCCTTATAGATTCCAGGGCAGAACAAAACGCCAAACTTGACTTTAAGAGATCCATTCAAACTGTAATGACAACCTCTTAAAGTTTCGAACTCTCAAGCTTTAAACCACTGCTTTTCACAAAGAAGTTTATCCGAAGGAAATGTGTTAGGCTCTCTAAAATACCGTAATTATATTACCTATTTAAAGCCCATTCTTTTAAATGAGTTAAACGTCACCTTACTTTGAGTTATACAGCCTTAGGTCTATTTATAGTTTTTCTTTAGTAGCCCGTATCCAAAGCATGGACAAGGAAAGAAGCATTATGAGTTATGGTGACAAATTTTCAACTGCAAGATATCTATATAATCATCTACATTTTCATACTTAAAGAGTTTGGTTATACAGGGTCATCATAAAAGCTTAATTGAAGACCTCCAAGTGATTTACTATATCTCAATCTTTTCTTTATTAACGATGTTCTTTACAAGCCTCCACAAGAAAAAATCACAAGGTGTCAGCTCTAAACTCCTTGGAGGTCACAAAATAGGTGCCGGCCTACCCTGTAGCGTTGCAGAAAACTTGAGTACCAGTACCAGGAAAGTACTTTAGTTTTTTATTTAAATCAGGTTTCAAACCCCATCATTCTTTAAGACCCCCCTTCTTTCTTTTTTTTACCCTGTATACTCGTACTTCCGACGTATACCTAATCATATAAATTTGAAGACAGTGCGAGAGAAACTAGACAAAACCGGATCTAGTAACTGAAAGTCAATCTAAGTTAGAATATCAGTTTGATCTGTTCAAATTATTGGCACAGCTACTCCTTGAGGGCAAGTTTATAGGAAAAGTATCCATTGAAAATCATCAACATGTATTTTTATGTTGGACAATATGGTCAATTTAAACTTAACCAACATTGTGTTTCCACATTCCAAATGTGTTTTCTACATAAGTCTTTCAGAGTTTTCTCGAGATGCATTTATTCGTACATGTTTTCCTGTATGTAAATAAATAACAAACTTTGGAAACGGGTTTTAAGATCAAATTAAATAGACAAATCAAATCAAGAATGGCATATTTTCTAAAAGTCTCACTAACAGAATACTTCCAATTTCTTTTGCGCAAGTTGCTTTGAATGGGGCTTAACTATTTTTTCTAACTCACTATGTTTTTGTATTCAGTAAGACATCCACCCATGTTTTAATTAAAACAAATACCAAAAACTTTGTCATTTCGTTTAAAACTCTCTAAGCAAGTAAAAACGCGATACAAACTAAATTTGGCACGTTTTCTGCGGTACAGTTTGTTGCTCAACGGATTGTCGAGATGTATCTGTCGATATTAGCAAGTTTGCTAAGAACTTCAGCAAAATTTATTTTACAACCAAATATTTTATAACAACACACTTTTCTTGAAGCTCGAGTTATAGCCTCTATACATATTACTCAAAAACTGCCATTTGGATGGTAAAAATCAAGTTATGCTGGGTTTTCCTCTATGGGTCTCACCTAGATACACACATAATCCCGAGTTTTAAAAAGAGTTCATAATTGTAAAAGGTTGGCTACAATATCGAAGAAGAGATATACGAGTTTATAATAACTTGCGAATAAAACATTGTGTATAGTACTTGAACTATACTTCTGTGAAACATGTAGTTTTTGGTAGTTTTCTCTTTATTTCATCCAAAGCCATTTTCCAAAGATCAACCCTTTACTTTTGAGACCCTTTAGAATGTAGATAATGCAATAAAAGACTCTGTCGATTGAACTTTTAAAATTAGAAGTCAAAATCACGTCAACAGTTTAATGTATAAAACAGTTCAGTTACATACGATGCATGTACTTTTTATGTAAAGCATACACATCGATATTTAACATGAAAAACTGTAATAAAAACTTATTTTGAATATCTTTTTTGAAACACCAGCTTGAGTTTTCTAGCCTGTCATGCATTATCTTCAATTTTCCAATCAAGGCAATCATGTAAACTTTACAGCAACTTTTACTTTGTGTCCTTCTTTTATTTTACGAGATACTGTCTAAAATACTATACTTTTAAGGAAAATTTAATAGATAATGAGGTTCAGGGAAAATAGGCTATGTAGTCTTAGCAAAGTTAGCCTGACTAGTCTTATGACAATCATGTAATAATGTGTTGTTAATTTTTCGGTATGGTTGATTCCTTCTTTCTCACTTTCAAAAACGGTTGATAGATAACATAAAAAGAAAAATGTCGTGCTAGGTTATCTTACATAATGGAAACCCCGCCAAAACTATCCTCCTTGAGGTTTGTATGTTTGTGTTCCTCTTGGTTGATCCTAAAACCTAGTGTTCATCATTTATATCATGGTGCATGTGTATCAGAGCAGGTTTTTGAATAACTAAATAAACACAATAAAGTCCCTGTAATATGAATCTGATGACACGATGCTGAAGGTATATGAAAGCTTAAGTGGGAGAAAGTCATGTTCAGTGTATTTCACCGTGCTTTATGTTAATTTTCTAGAATAACTGTTGTGAAAACAAAGTATCTTGAAAAATGTTCGTTTCGCCTCTTTTTAGAAGTCATCGGCTCTTTCTAGCGCACCCTTTTTCTAAAGGACTAAGTAGGGTCTGAGAACTCCTTTTTAAAATATCATTGTCCTGGACATTGTATAGTGTACCGTTTCGAAGAAACAAGTCTTTTTTCTGTATAGCAAGATTGCTGAACATTTCTTCAAAGTTTATTTGAACTTACCGTATTTGATTTTGAGATTTTTTAAAAATATTTGTAGTATTGTTGTGAAGCCTTTGTCAGGGTCCTGGAAGTGGATTCTCTTAGGCTTGTGATTTTGTGTTTTTTCTCTAAGTTTTGTCCACATTTTTCTTTGTTCAAGTTGATGTTTTGAATGGTAGAGCTCTTCTAGGACTGATTACAAACAGGAGTCAAAGATTCATTTCTTAAAATTATGTTTATAAAGAGCTGTATAATGTCATTCGTTATTTCCTGAATTAGAACATTTATTAAATAGCAACCATTTGGCATAAAATTGAGCAGAATTTCAACGTTTAAGTCTAAAATATTTCCGTTCAATTGTTCACCAAAACATAACTTTTAGCATGTACAAATTCATTCAGATTAAAATTTCGAAATTAACTGTCAGAAAAATACAAACGCGAGGGGGCCACGTGTGTTTCAGCACGATAAACCTTTTCATTGTCGATATTATTCTTTTTACCCATTATCATATTGCCTTCAACCCTTCCGTTCAAGGACGAGCGCCATCTTGGACGCCCCCAGAAGTCCCCAAGGTCCCCTCAGTTCTTGTCAAAGCTGCGACCCCATCATCGGCGACCTTCCCCCCCCCGGGTCACTCGCGCGAACATCCGCTCCTGTACCCCGCCAGCGACCAATCGCGACCCAGCTTCCACAAAGCACCGACACGATAATACTTTTCAAACACAAGGCTAAACAGTTGCACATTATGTATTTTTTTACACAGTAGGCTTCTGTTTTGAACAAGCATGGCTGCCGGCCCGACCCCCCTCTTCACCCCCCGCGCTGCGCCACAACGCATTTTATAACATAATTAAAGTAGCATATTTTATTAAATGAAGAGACGATCGATCGGTCGACAGCGCTGATGTACTGATTAACGTGTTGGATTAATTTTGCCCTTTGTGTCTACATTGGACGAGGAGAGGTATTCTTTGTATTGTTTGAACGGGGATTATTAATTTTGCCCGGCTATGTTAACAAGAACAAGCATGTTGGGTTTCTTCTCAAAAGGTTATAGAGGAATAAAATCCAATGAAGTACGGCATTTCAATAACTAAATTTAATGTTATCATAGTACTGAGTAAAATAATCGTGTTTGTTGAGGTAGAAACACGGTTACTTTCAAATCACAAAAACTGCACTGCAAAATAATTTATAATTTAAACGAATTTCCGTGTTATTTACTTAATCACTGATTTAGGCAAAATCTAACCCGCTTTTAGATGAAACGTGACATTTTGTATTTAGGTCCTTTCACACACTCGTCAAAATTATGATACCGAAATCTATGTACAACAGGGGAAGAAGGTAAACTTGGGTACTAAGGTTTTACGTCAGTCTATAATTATAATTGTAGTTTTAATTGTAAACCCATATAGCCTTTTATAGATCAATGACGTTAAGTATTTATTTAAGTATGACTATTCAAATTATTTTAACTAGATATCAATCTGGCATCTAGTTAAAGGTTTCTTAAAAACATTTTTCAAAATGATTTCATTATTTCACAATGCTGTTTCGCAATGCTTCTTTAGAATTCAAACAACACCTCAAAAACATACTTGGGGTACGATGTTTTACACATAGTTTTCACCTGAGATTGTCCTCCCATAAATTTAAATTTTTAAGTTCAGCTGATGTATAATGTCTCAGGTACCGTTGTATAATTTAATTCTTGATCGATTACGTGTGCTTTAAATCATGTCAAAGGTTTCATGAAGTAAATTTATCAACCTGGTAAACAGAGCAAACAAATCTTACAAGTCGTTTTACCTATGTTGTTTCTTAATAAATACGCACATGTATACAGGCACTCGAAACTAAAGAAAATAACACTGATTTTTCTCAACACTGAAAACCATATTCCCAATAACGAGTCTTAATTCTACTTCTATAAAAAGCGTATACGTAAAACAAACCAAATCTAAATCATCTTTGGTCAGTTTTAAATCTAAACTAAAATATTTATCAAAATCAAGTCCAATCAATCAGACCAAAATGGTGGCAAAAAACAATCTTTTGTGGTTTTAGGAAGTTCAAAACTCCTAACCGTTTAGTTCTACGACGTATACTCTTTCGTGATAGAAATGCATAATTTTTTCTCATGGAAATTTTATAACCATTTAAGTAACCCTAAATCTTAGGATAAGCACTGATGAGAGTAACGGAACCTTTTCCCCAATCCATCACGAGCTCTGTACAATAAAAGATCTACGTACAAATATCAAACTCAGTGTATAACCAACGAAAATCTCTACGCACCCTTAGAATCCAAGGTCTTCAACTTTAGCTTTATGAAATCGTTTGTACTGCAACCTCATCTCTTTAGCTGGAATTCCCTAAGGTCAGTTTTTTTTCTTATCCAAACAGGACTAAAGGTTTTGTACCTTACTTCCACAAAGTGACTTAAAATATGTGTGGTAAACACACGGTAGTTGAAACAGCGACAAATTCTACAAGCATTCCATTCGAGGCTCTCTGCGTTGAAATAGTGAATAACAAACGGTAAATAAATGTTAAAATATTGGTACTTTTGAAACAATATGTCTATGGGCACAAATTTCGACAGAATTTTGTCAATGTAAAATTGCCTCACGCCACAAAATGTATTTGGATAAACTACATGTCTGTAACAATGTCAATACGGTGAAACAGGTTTAATATGAACAGTTTTTAAGGAACCCCCTCCAGGTCTGAAGTACGTTTTGAGTAACGTAATACTGATGTTGCTTGGATTCTATTACTTTAAAAGGAATGTCCATAGGAAATAGAACTATTAATTTCTATTGCCGTACAGAACGAAACGTTTCAGAACAAAACGGAAAGCTACTTTGAATTTTTCAACACGTCCATTTTGATAAGATTTTCACGAAATTTGTGATAAGGTGTATCCTTCTAAAAATATATTATAATCAGGTATCTATATTTATAAGGCTGTATTTATAATCAGGTATCTATAAAACTAAGTATCGACAATTGTACCAAAAATCAGCAAAATCCGTTCAAAAATCAGCAAAATAGTTTTCCCCGCCATCTTGATCTGGTTCCACCATCTTGGTTTGGCTAATATTTTGAAGGCATACCAAAAGCGCACTTCCAGTGTAAATTATCCCCCACAGGAAATTCGCTAGGATTCACGGTAGCGCTCGTAGTTTCGGCGCATTGACAATGTTTATTCAGTAGTTTTAACGTTGCACCATAACAGCATTATTCAGGCGAAAACTACTGGAAACTTCTGAGAACATCAACAAAACTTAACAAACGAATACTAAATGAAGTATTTGTACATTAAAGAGATGTAAAGCTATTAAGTACGTACAAAACACACAACATAACCATTAGCAAAAATATGTTTATAAAGAAACTTTAGCGGCATGTTTCGGTTCTGAGGCCATGATCACAGCACTAACGTCCTAACATGTTCAGTTCAATCATAGATTGAGTGCATAGACAACTAGCATCATATTAAGAGTGCCCTCACTTAATACATAAACCGCATAGTTGTATGTAGTAATGGCTAAAACAAATTTAAATAACCCAACGATTTATTTTATTCCCATATAATTTTTTATTCCAACATTGTCAAACAATAATTTTAGACTAAGAAAAATTCATCCCATTACAAAATTGTCTTAATAAATTCTAAAAAACAAACCCAACCCTTAATTGTTGACCAGCGCGTGCTCCGCGCATCTTTACATCAATCAGTGTATCAACCCTTGATCATTTCCCTTGTCGCATTCTCATGCACCCCTTGAGAGCAAGGGGCAGGTCGCGCTGCACGTGGACTCACTGCATTCATGCATTCAGGTATTGTAGCGTACACGAGCTGCAGCCCCTGCCCGGCCCGCGGTAAGGGTAAATAATTTAAACATATAAGTGAGTGTGTGGATTAGTCCTGTGTCTGTGTGTCGGTGTTGGTGTGTTTCTGCATCCATTTTACCCCACCTTTCACTGTCAATGCCACATTTTGTCCACTCTGGCTCTGAACTGCAGCACTCGGTTTCGGTTAATTGTTGGCGATATATTCGCTGGTTGCCTCTGCGAGCAGGGTTTTATTTATATGTACAAAACAGACGTAGAAGTATATTATTTCAACGTAATACATAAAGGTTGTGTCACACTTAATAGTGCAAGTTTAGACAGTTTGTTGTATATTTTGGTAAGGTCAAAGTCAAATTGTTGATTGCAAATAAATACTAGGTACATGGGCACACGTCAAAATGTATACAATGTTCAAATACAAAAGTGGTACTAAGTTTATCTAGCTTAGTCACTACCATAAATGGTCCAGAAACTCACTGACTTTATAGAAGGCATGGTCTCGAAATCTAGGTAGAACCCTTTTTAGTTGCCTTTTGAACGAGTTGTTGTTGGGTTCTTGTTTCAGAGAGACAGGAAGAACATTAAAAAGTCGCACTCCACACTGCAAAAGATGGAGTCCAGAAAGGTTGTCTGGTGTCTTGGTATTGGAAGATTGTTTCTGTTACGCAAGTTGAGATTGGGATTTACAGAGGATATAGGAAACAGAGATGGGTTATTTTTGACGAAAGATTGTGTTTCTAGGATATAGATTGGCGGTAGTGTTAGGATTTTGTGACTTCGGAACAACTCTCTACAATGATCACGACTCTTTAAATGGAAAATGGTTCGTACTACTTTTTTTAAGATAAAGAGATGATCTGTCCTGGACGAACTGAAACCCCAAAGAGGAATGCCGTAGACAGGTGTGGAACATTACCATAGTAAACTTTGAGGAGATTTTCGGTCTTTCACTCAACCTCACACAGATGTAGTAATCTAAGAAAATATTGTTGTTTTGGATGGTCGAACCCTGCAGTAATTTCCTGACAAATCCTCCACGAAAGCGTGGAAAAGCGAAACATTCAATAAAGAAACTCTGTTAAACATTATTATCAGCGTTTAGACGGGCACATATCCCAATCTTTGCAGAACAAAGTACCCATTGCGCGTACCCTGTGTTTAGATCGACTGTTGGCCATCTCATGCCGAATTCGCCTCTTTGTCTGCAGTTTTCCATGCGTGACGGCCAAAATAATGGCAGACCCTGTAATTATCGTAGGTGCAGCTTGCATATAGCTGCTGCTCTTGTTTTGTTCGACAAGGGGTTATAGACCCTCCTTGGGCACGCGATACACCAGACACTTCAACTGCAACAAAAGCTGCAATTAGTTTTTAATTGCTGGATTTGGAGGTTGATAAATAGTGATGTGATGTACCATACTATTAGGGTGTTTTATGCTGTAGGTGGTTGAAAAGGGGTTTGGTCAGGTCATTTCTTTGCTGAATACCAAACCCCACTCTTTGCTGAATACTAATTTAAACACTTTAAAATTCATTCAATTAAGAACCCAAATGAATTTAACCTTTTTTAGCTGCTTTGTTTTTATGTCAAAAGGTGTAAAGACTTGTCTACATGTTAAATAGATGGCTGTTGAGTCAGAACTACAAAAACTATCTACGGAAAATTTAATCACAATCTATTAAAACCTTAAGCTTAACGCATTATAATGATGGAGAATGTTCTACAAAGAAAAGATAAGAAGCGGCCGGATAGAACCCTAGTGGGGTTTTAACGGGATAGAGATTTTAATATGAGGAAGTTTTGCAAACGATGTTTTGAGTAGGATAATGTACAAAAATGGGAAAGATTTTATCTGGAAGCATAAATCCATAAATCCTGCAGCATAAAAATCCAAAAGTTAAACATTTTTGCAAAATAAAATATTAATTACGAAATATTAAACTCTATAATCATATAAAAAATCATGTTTTAAATTTCGTAGTAAAAAATTAATTGTTTGATGAAATTACAGTTTTAGAGTTGTATGCAGGTTTATATGCAGCAGCATCTATATCTATGCCAAGAAGTTTCCATATTTAAGTACATTAACCAGCTTAAAACATTGTTTGCAGTTTTTACTACGTGTTAAAACAGTGTTGTGAGTGGGCGGCCGCTCTATCCGGCCGCCTCTAAAGTCTACCTACCAAAAGTTCTACTAGTAGTCGTGGAACTGATAGATTTTACACTACATCAACTCCGTGAATTTATACATGATAGAAAACAACTGTATATAGATGGAGTTACTCAAAGCTATCGTCAGCTATCGTCTTTACTAAAAAGTGTTAAAAATACAAATTTTGGTATCTAGCACCAGCACGCAGACTAAGATAAAGATATATTCAATCAATTTAAAATTAAAGTGCCAACAGTTTGTTTGTTTATTTATGTTTGAAACCTTATTTTTAAGGTATAAAACATACATAATCTATACTTAAGACATAAAAATAAACTCTTGAAGGTTAAAGATCAAAACTGTACAGGCACTTTCCTACCAACGAATTTTTTAATTTCGTTTTAAAAAGATTTTTATTTTCAAACGCCACATCTTGAATGGATTCAAGCAGTTAAATAAAAAGCTTTCTGCCCATATAAACTGGAATTTTCTCGTAATATTTACAATTATGATGTTGACTTGAAACAAATTTTGGTCTTGTGTTGTAATTGTGGGTTGAATTTTGAACTAATAAGTATTCATTTATAATATACATAACAGTTTCATAAACATAAATAATTGGTACTGTTAATACTTTGTTTGATTTAAAAATGGCTCTACAATGTTCTCTTCCAGGTTTATTTTCTATATACTTCATTGCTTTTTTGCAGTAAAAATATTTTTGAATTTTTTAGTGATGAAGATCTCCAAAGTATAATTGAATGAGAGAGTAAAAGTAGCTATAGTAGCATTGTAAAGAAAGTGGTTTACATCCTAATTTTGAAATTAATCTAATTATATAAAGTAAAGTAGATAATTTTGAAGCAAGGTTATTTATGTTTTCATTCAAAGTTGACCAATAGCGATGAGAAAAGAGTACGAAGAAAGACCAAGTGTAAGAGCACGTGGTATGATAAGGTTTCATCAATTCTTTCTTGGTTATTTTAAGGGTATTTTTCCCAATTGAATTCAAATAGAAGAGTTCACGTCAGTTTTTATTGTGTTATGGATTGTCGAAGAGTTCAATGATCAATGGAAAGGTATCAAAATCCAATCGTATAACATCGTTGAAAGTATTAAAATTACATATGACAGTATATCCAATTAGTTTTCGAAACTAATAATTATTGTGATTAGCTGTTAAACTAGCAGAAATCGGTAAAATGTAATAAACAGTAATACTTTATTAGTCTGATGCACATTGCTTAATAACTATTTTTTATTATAGTCTAATAAATTTCATAACTAGCCGAAAAATTGTACGCAAAATGGACTTCTTACTGACGTACAAAACGTCTTATTGAATCAACTGAAATTTGTGACAATACTGAAAACATCACAAATCTCAACCGAAACCTATAAGGAAAAGATGCCTTCTCTTTGGTCGTTTTAAAGATATTTGAAGGCATTAAGATAAATCATGCTGCACGTTGAAATAAATACGCTATTTGGTATTTAGATCTTTTGGAAATAGAACAATACTTGACTGCCAAAATCTGAATTCGTTGTACTGGTTTGGCCTCCCGGGTTTTGCATCAACACACGCACTGGTTAGGCCATGATGCCCTTCTTGGAAATCGGGCGATACAAAATTAAATTTTACTGAACTCTTCATGACCTTTTGACTTACCAGTAGACTCGGTTGTAGGAAGTTTTATTAGCGAATTTCTTTTGGAAAAATAAGATATTCATGCCGTCAGCACCTACCACCTTGAAATGAGCACCGATCCTGACCCCCAGAAAACGTTTTGAGCATTTTTTTTCAAAACTGTATACCGTACATACAGGGTTATTACAAATGATGTTCCTCATTTTGATTATACATTTTACTGGGTAAAATCCTTAGTATCCATTCACTAGGCCTTTTAAAATAAATGGCAGCATTAGTAAAAGATGTTACTAATGGCTGCCTGGGACTGTATTCGGACCATCATTCGGACCTCCGCGCCCAATCCAGTCCCAGCAGCCATTAGTAACATCTTTTACTAATGCGGCCATTTGTTTTAAAATTCAATTACTACTAGTGAATAGAGTGGTTACTAAAATTATTTAAATTAAGCCTAGCACTAAAAAGTGGTTGCACACTAATAAAATATTGATTAATGTGATAATCCATTAACAAGCTTTATTGTCTTCAAATTCAAGAATCGCACAACACCTACAACAGTTGACTTATCAAACAGCAAATACGCACCCAAACCAGTATATATAAAACTTTATGAGTTTTTCTTTCCAATGGTACCAATTAAAATGGTCTAAAAGCAATCTTACCCGGTAAAATTTATAATCAAAATGAGGAACATCATTTGTAATAACCCTGTACATATGTCATAACGGTTATGATGAAAATACTAACTGACATCCCTGGTTTTAACATCTTTTACTTCACACGACCAATTTCGAAGTTGACTTCATCACCGGATGTAAGTATAAAACTCACATTTATATATTTTAAGTGTTTACTCTCTATAAGCCGCATTTTTCATCTGATTTTCATAAAATTTGGTACAAATGTTTGTTTTGTAAATATCTCGGTCAAGTTCGTTGGCCATCAAAATCGGAGTACCGAAAATACCCTTTTGGACTTTTCTCTAAGAAAGTGGTTTAATGATCTTAAAAAAATTAAATTTTAAATAATTATGTATTGTATATCATCACTATCCACCAATAAATCGAAAATCATAGAAAACCCTTAAAGTAGATCCGAATTGGCGGTCAAAAAGTGATTTTTCGCTATGACAGTAGAATTAGTAGTCCGACTTTTATGAAATTTGAAATGTGCATTCCTTTTATTGAATGTAGTACTGTACTTGCAGTAAAAGACCCCATAAGTTTGAGGCTGAAAGTCTAAGCGAGGCTGTGAGGGTAGCGAAATAGTTATAATCAGCGAATTAGAGTAACAAACTACAAAGGAAATTAACTTGACTAAATAATGCCAGCGGTGCTTTAGCGCTTAGCTGCGTGTCCGCCTGGTTGGTCTCGTCCGTTTATTTACATTTTCGCTTACAATAACAACTTTATTGAACTAAAACCGAGATGCAATAACGCCAATTTCTCAAAAACTGTTGAAATTTTGACCCCGATCACTCTAAAGTCACTCATCTGGCGGCTCGCTGCGAAGGAGGTCCCATGGTGGACCAAATTTGGCGCGGGCCCAGGAGGGGATTTCACCGATGACAATAATTGTGGAGCGCGGCACGGCGCGGCGCGGAGCGGGCACAATTTATGCGGACTAGGGCTGGATGGTTGCTAAACTTTCTAACTAGTTTTTGCACACGGATCTGCCAGCCACATGGGCTTTCTCGTGGCCGCGGCACTGCTTTGTCTCTGATACCGCAGTCGAATATGACAAACATCTCGGCTGAATGAAAGTTCCATCTGATAGATATTTTGTTGGTGCACATTGGCCTTGCATCAGAACTGTTTCCGTTTTTTTTATATTTTTACATGAGATGTGGGAAACGGTCGCTTCACGTTCAACTGTAGGATCCGCACTATAGGATATGTGGGTATGCCCCTGTGGCCAGACCACTAAAACCACACCTCTTTCCGGGGGCACTTTTTCATTTCAACTGTTTCCGGGTGATCGTGCGAGTTTAAAAGGTTCTCCTGCTGAAAAGCTTTTGATTTTAAGTTTTAATGTCAAAATTCAAGCATTTTTATGAAGGAGTAACTAAATCGTACACGGTATGTATCGATATGCCGATAAGGCTGAGATTGCTAAAAGTTTCCTTGGCTGACGACCTATGTGGCCAAGCCAATTTGTATAAAACAAATCGGTATGCCGAAAAGCAGGGAAACAATAGAGCCGAAGAAGTATGATCATACCGTTAGTGTCCAACTCTATATTTATAAAGAAATCTCAGTTTTATCTCAAGCGCCATTAAGCTGCAATAATTATAATGCGTTACAACTGTGTAGGGTAAACCTTGTGTTATTTGACTGAATAATGATGAGGAATTTGAAAAATACGTTTAATACGTCTATAAGAACTCCATTTTGTGTTAATTTTTGCGGCTAGTTATGAAATTAGTTTAGTAGACTATAATAGAAAACATGGACCAACAAGTGTATATAGTTTAGTGTTTAGTGTTTTTTAGTGTAAATAGACAGCATCCCCGTGAAGATGACCTACCTTTAGGTCGAAATGTACATTGAGAAATAACAATACTCTAAGGTCTACAGGCTACTACACCAGGTAACTTAATATGCAGTATTCATCTAAGTAATACAGTGGTACGGTATATTACTTTCTACAATTTTCTACACGCTTAAAAACAAATCACAATATGTTACGAAGCCCATTGGATTATTAAGACAGACATTATTATTAGACAGCTGGTAACGCGTTAAAGATTTACGTAAATTCTTCTATTTGAATTCAATTGGACACAATAAAATTGGAAACCTATCCAAGAAGTAATTATTGATAAACCCTAACATACTACTAGTCCTTAAGTCTGGTGTTTTCTTCTAACACATTCTGCTCAGAGCTACTGGTCAACTGTTAGACACTTAATTAATCTCGCCCGCACCCGACAAGGCGCATCAATCAGTATTTGTGTTTTGATGAAATTTGTTAATACATAGGTAAAAGAAAATATACATAGTAGGACTACTCCCTCTAGGACTTGTTTATTTCACCTACAGGGTGATATGTATATTTTGTTATACCACGTCATAAAGATCTGTCTCAATATATGATCGCTATGAGCTACTCTAGCTATACAAAGTAATTTTCCTTCTTGTATATATTCACGGAGTAGTTTACAATCTCTCTATGACTTTTACTTTATGAACATTTCTCCAGCATTCCAAGGGGTTAAGCTTTTGTTAAGAAGCAAATGTGGTTTGACAGTCGATTAAATTTGGAAACGTCTGTGCTTTGGACGGATCGTTCTTATTTCATGTTTCGTTGAGCTACGTTGTCAACTTTTGTGGTTTGAACTATTTCTAGTAATTACATACTTATTCTTCCAACCAATCCCACATGTGTTTATACAAATTGATTCAAAACAATCCACCGTGTACACCTCCCAATCCACAATTTCCATACGAATCACTTCTCCAAATCACAACGCATCGAAGATCCGTTTCAGTTCCGAGAAATTCGGTGGTAGTTGATAGGCGAGCGTGGTAGGCTACACAGCACTCTGTCAGTCAGCGCACGTCCGCTAGGAGTAGGCTAGGCTATGGATGTAGAGGCATTGACCTAGTCTGCGCTAGGCCCAGACGTTGCACAAGGGTCAGTGTTCGCGCTTTGCTATTTCGGCAACCGGTTCTAGTCACGACTCTACAGTCTAGTCACTCAACTACAGCTCGAGCGGCCACTGTAGCTAGTGAGGCTGTCGAAGAGTGGCCGGGCTGTACACATACCCAACCACGTATCGTATTCAGGGACCTGGTTATTATAGAGGCTGTTTTGCAGACCAAGTGGCTCCTTTCCTGTCCGTTTCAAACTCTGTGGTTTGGATCAGAGCAACGTGTTTTGGCTTGAACTTTGAATTCAGAAGGAAATAGCACTGGACACTGAAAAGGCCCAACCCTATTAGTCAAAGTTTATAGGTAAAGAGAAGCATAGGTAACTGTTGATTCAATGATGCCTGATTATGTTAAAGCATACTTATGTAAAAATTTACCGAAAATATGAGTCGTCCAATCAAATTCAGTCCAGCACATTTTTATTTTGTAACTCTCAGCTTTGCACTCATGTATTTCTTCAAATGAAATCGAACTATTATCTATTATAGAATTTACACTTTAGAGTACTTGTTTAGCCAAGTTTGATCGTATGAAATCTGTGTTCTGACGAGGTGTTGTACCACTGCGCCAAATTAGGAATGAACAGTTAGGAATGTATTGGCTAGTTTGTTGACGAGAAAGTACTGATTTTTAACAATTAATTACGAGTAGGCCTATATACGACATCTTGGATTGGATTTGATTGAACAACTCATATTTTGACCAGTATTTGTCTGAGCTTCAATAAAACCAGAAATACCTATGACTGTGGGATCGACTTTTATTCCAACGACAAACATGAATCGACAAAATTCCAATACTACAGTTAATTAAATCCAGATATCATTCGACCATAAGTCTCAGTTTTATTGGGATCCAGACAGATATCTCCGAATTCTGAACCCTCAAATTCATATTTCTGTATAACCTTGTTAATATTCTCCATTTGACTTAGGGGTTGATGGATAACTAGCTTGGAGCTGCCAGCGTTCATTTTAAATGATTTCTAATCAAAATTGGAAGTCTATTTCTTCGCGAGAATTCTCCCTGGCCATTGTTTGAGTTCAGTGTATTACTAACGGTCCTGGCGGAGTTTACGTGTATAGTCATGGGGTATAGTTATAGCAATTAAAAACAGCTTCCGTTAATTACTCTTGGGTCTCAAGGTTCTCATTTCTCTAGGCTGAATCGTATGATTAGCCTAAAAAGAACATGTGTCTTTCAAAGCATCTGTTTTCTTTTATCTTTCATGTTTCGGTGTGACCTGTAGATGGTCTTTCGTCGAACAAGTGTCTGCTCTTTCGACGCACAAACTAGATTGTGATCAAGCAAGTTGAAAGCCGTTTTATGTTGAAATTTCACCAAGAAAATGGCGTCTTTATTATGTTTCTTTAATTAAACGTCAAGTATGTCCTTATTAAACAAATTTCAAAGATATTTCGAAATTATGAAATTTGAATGTTATGAATGTATTTAGTGGATATGGTATTAGTGGTGTATTAGTGGTTTCTTACAAAGAACTTATATTTTAGACAAAGTGATTGTTGCTTAAATTTAGACAATTATGTTCATTAGGTTATAATGCCAGGAAATAACTACGTCTACAGTTATGTATAGTTTTGAGGTTTGATCCTAATAAAGAAATGTTGTTATCAATGGCAATGATGTACGACGTAGTTGAAGAACGATCCTGTAAAAAAAACGTATTCTTTTACTGAAAGTTTTAATACGAATCTTGAATGGAAACCCCATTTGAAATTTTATTGAAATCGGACTTCTCACTCCGAAGTCACAGCGAAAAAACAGTTTTGGTCGCTATTTTGAAACTGCTGAACAAACTTTCATGGTGGGTTACTTGCATTCAAATACATATTCATTTCGGTCTAAGATTTACGAACTCCTTAACCTCCTTGGTTACGAGGTTAAGGAGGGATTACGTGATGAAGTTTTCTGAGGCTGAACGCCGAGACGAGGGTAGTGTGTACCAAACAGTTGTTTTCAAAATATATTGTTCTGTATCGTACAATTTTAGTTCAAATTTCCTAAAGCACAATTGGTAATCATTGCTCGGTTGAAAATAACTCAAACAGTATTATTATATTTTCATTGCAATAATTTTAATATTCGGTAAAGCTATAATTACAGTACTGTTATTGTTTACACCAATCCACGTAAAACTTAATAACTGGCAGAGTTACAGAGAAACAAAGAAGTGAAGTGAACAGGCAGGGAGGTTCTAAGAAGAAGATGAGTTGCTTACAAAAGAGACACGTGGCGAAGCAAGGTTTTTGGCCCTGGGTAACTAAACTAGGTCAAAACACACTCCCTTACGTCAAACGGGCTTTTGACTCCTCAGAACTCGCTAAACACAAACATGTCCTCAGAATATTGCTCCTACTTTTCTCGCACTAAAACAAACTTAGATAATAAAATTGAGTTTTTGTAAAAATCTTAAGACTTGTTTTTAATACCAATGTTGTATGTACTGTTTTGAGAAAAAACAAACTTTTCCAAAAATTTGGTTTTATTTTGATAGTGTGAATGTTACATCTCATGCAGTAGTGTTAACACTGAAAGGATTTTTAAGTTTGAAAATAAACGTAAAACAGCAAACATTAAATTTAATTTCAGATTGAAATTGAGCCTTTTACTTCCTTTAATATAACTCAGAATCTATGTAAAACAGCTAACATTAAATTTAATTTCAGATTGAAATTGAGTCCCTTATTTATTTTAATATAAGTTATATAACTCAGAAGGTCGTATCGGTTTCTAAATTACTAAGCTTAAGCTTGTTCGTACAATTGCTAAACTTCGTAAGAGAGAGTCATGTAGGCAAGTATTCAAAGATCTAAAACTGTCGACCGTACCTTGCCTTTTTGGAGACATACCCCTTTTTCGATTGAAAAAGTAATACCATAAAAAGTAGTGAGGTACATTCTTATGAAACAAGAGTCAGGGACCATTACCGTACTGGGAGACACAGAACGGTAGTTCATGAACGTTTGCCTTCCCAGGCATGGCATTCAATTGGGAGACCCTAAGGTTGACTGACTAGGGACTAGAGGGGTAAAATTCGAATGAATGGGAGAGCGAGAATGAAAAATTGTATGTTTAAATGTGAGATCAACTGGCTAGACAACAAGCCTTCTTTCAACTTATGCGGCCTGTCAATGCAAGCGCTTGCATAGGTTTACAGCGGCCCGTTTTTCACCTGTCCAAATAATTTTACATTAATAAACATGATATATTTGGAAACTAGATGAGTTTTCCGACACGTGTATAGAACCGAACTAGCATAAGTTGTTCCACAGTCTTTGGCTGCACAGTGATCATGCAACGAACAAAGTGGTCATGCAGAGGTTCGCTTCCAAAACACCCTGTCGTTATATTTAGTGTAACTGTAAAGTTAAAACTTTTTAATTAAAGGTCAATATATTCTCTAAGTCATGCGTTTTTAAATGTAATGAACGAGTTGAGGGATACCTCGTTTTACAGAATGTTCGTTAACACACAACGCTGCAATTAAATATTTAAAAAAAGACTGTGCTGAGTGGTACTTATTTTAATTTTGAGTGTTTCTAACTTTCTTCCATTTCAGTTAGAGTGAGCCTATTGAGGTAAAGAACTAATTTTCCAACCTATGAGCTTTCAAAAAATTTTTTTCTCTACAACCCAGTAGAGTTCGAAGATTTTGGAAAGGCTTCGATTGTCAAAGGAAAGAAGCATAGTAAGTAGAACAACAGCTCTCAAGCCACCATTTTGGTCAGAGTCAAATAGTTTCAATAAAAGTTACGGTTTTGTATTACTCTATTTAAGCCCTTAAAAATAAGATCATTTAACCATATGCTTAGATTTGAAAACTTGAAAATTTGAAAACTAAAAGTTCTTTTAGCGACCCGTACCCCGGGCGTGTTGAAAAAGGGAAAAATATGTCAAAATACGCGTAATACATAGTTGCGAAATATTGTTATAATTTTCTTAATATTTTTAGAGATAATTCATGTACGAGTATTCCAGACTTTTGGACAACCGTGTACGCATACTTTCAGTACTATAAATATAGCAGTAACGTATTGGTGCAAACAGCAGTTTGAAACGTATTGACTCTTAATATTATCTTTAAATTGAAAAGCAACAATACTATCAAGAGGTTCCATTAATTTCGCCTTCAATTCGATGTCTAGCAGTTTTGTTTGCACTGTTGATGTTTTTTTGCGACGAGATAAATTTGTGCGTCGATGTTAAAAACCTTAAAGGAAATTGGAACTTTTATTGGGCAATCATTTTAAATGAACTGAAAACGTGGCCACATTCAAAATATTATTTTGATATATAAATGATAATTTTGTTTGCCATAATGTTCTCCACTGTAAACAAAAGTAAATACTAAAATTATAAAAGATTTCCTATCTTTGAATTTTAGTTAATTCAGAAAGACTTTTAAACTTTGGTTTAACTTCGTGTAGAGGGCGCTTGTGTTGTCTTAATCAAAGTAATTAGAAGACCGGAAGTTGCTCGGACCAAGAATAGCTTCAGTTGGCAACAATGAAATGAAGGAGACAGAGCACAGAGAATGTTGTCAGTAGCGAGGAGATGAAGCAGGGGCTAGGAAGATGAAACGTAATCATGGCTGCGTTTTTTCGTTTCATACTTTCATATCAATAGTATTGATTTGAGCCGCATCGTAAATTACATTCTGGCGGGAGCGCGAGAGGGGAGAGTGGGTGGTACGGTGGGTGGTGGGGAGCTAGGGTTGCTGGGATAAAACTTGAATAACATTGTTCACTATTTACAGTAGTGTGTTAAAACGAATTAAATTTTTTACCGGCACATGCGCAGATGAAAAGTGTGTAGGGTGAGGACGAATTTAATGATTTTTTCTCTCTCCACCCCTTTGCGCACGGAGTGGCGGGGGCGGGCGCGGGGAGTGCGAATCGAGGGAGGGAATCATTCTCATTAAAGTGTACGAATATGCAATTTCACTCCCTACGTTAGTTTATAGCTAGTGATCTTTCGTGGCGAGTGGGGCTTTTTAGTAGCGCTTCAAAATTCCTCCAAAACCTCTTTTTCTAAATTCACGTTCGGCTCGTACACTTGTTCTTTTTAGTTTCTGACAAATTATACACGTTTCGGTACATTTTTAAACTTTAAGTTATTTTTCCCGTATTGCGCATTTCACTTTCTTTCATAGTCGCCATTTTTACTTTCGCCCTTGCCACTAGCGGTCTAAAACCTCTCATTACTCCTTCAGTATTTAGATTTTCCTCGTTCGATTCATACTTCAAACTGAAATAGTACACACATTGATCATACTTTCACTAGTGAACGACAAAGTTGGATTCGGCACATATAATAACGGTTAAATAAGTCTAGTTCGAATTTCGCGGGTGGCATTGACATTAATTTCGCTGGTGCGTAGAAAATTCGGCGCATGCCGCGAGGCCTTGTCAGCCGTCTAATGGCCAAGAAAGAAAATGCTGTGATCTTAATTTAGGATTTTTATAATTATTTTTCTATAATCGGACCTCAGCCGTCTCCTAGACATTCTTCTAAGGTAAGTGAAGTGTCTGTTATCATTGTTATCTCATTCTCTTATCAAATATAACCGGTTTTAAGACAACAAAGTCACCATTGACAACTCGACATAGCCTAGACGCTCGACTCATTCTTATTTCACTACTCTAGTGGAGTGTTTTATAAAATCGATCTGACGCATTATGACGATTTTAATACAGTATTCTATTGATAAACTAGCAATATTTGAAGGATAAGCGTGAAAATTGATTTTACTCGTGTCTTATTTAGGTTATATTAAATTTAAAATAGAAAATAAATATAAGACCAAAATAGTATCTACGTAAACTGTGTTATATCAAGGAACCACAGTTCACTCTAGCTGTCACTGTCAAAGATTTTTGTTATGACATTTTTTGTTTTGGTTTTTGAAATTTGTTATTTTATAATTTGGTCGTGTATTTTATAATTTAATTTTCGAGTTTTTAATCAATAACTTATTGAAGTAATATGGAGACTAGGTAATACAATACTGCACTTTTAATAAACAATTTAATATACAAAATCGTTAATCTATCTATATAATCAGGAGACTACAGGTTACATTACTGTTTTCTACAGTACCCTATTTCAGTCGGGTTTAGCCTTTATAATTTTTTGGGAGAGAACATTCTTTGGCCGATTATTTAAAACTGAATTTAGATGTTTAATGGCCTATATAAGCTTTAAAATTGTCCCATGGAGAATTGATTTGGCTTAGCTAGCGACCAAGATTTGCGGACAGCATACCTGTAACAGCATGGACAGACCTATTTTTAAGGTTGCTAGGCCAGTTTGTGTCGTAAATTAATACATTATCTAGAGTCAGACATTATGGACTGATTATCGATTAATCGTTCAACAGTTGAAAATTCAAACTAAATTTTGTCTTTGTGACTTTAAGGTTAACGGTATTTTACTTGATCCGAGTTTACTCTACCTGGGAGAATAGTTCTAAACTGACCATAGTAGAAGGAAAGTTTAAATTTAATTTTGTCATAAAAAAGCACATAATTTGTATCAACTTGCTGTTGAAACTTAGAACTTAGATGTTTGTGATACCTGGTTGCGTTAGGCTCTAAGTTATTAATCACCGAAGATCTTTCAAATATATACTATTTTACTTTCAATCCCAGTGTTTTAGCCAGATTTAAACTTGATGAAATTATCAGGAGATTGTTATATTGAGTAGGCTAGCTGTAGCTACGAGACTTTATGTTACAATATATAGCCTAATCTCTTTTATCCGGAGATCACTGATCTGGATCGGTTTTTGGCTAAAAGCTCATGCCTTAGCATAACCTTGTATCAAAGAGCTTATGCTAAGATGTCTTACTGCTAAAAGTGCAATTTGTGAGTTCTAAGCAGTTTGGGTTTTAATTGACTGCATAAAGTGTTTGGATTTTTGGTAGATAATTGAAATAGAAGGAACTATTTGCATTTTTTGTATTACTTTTTACTCAATGTGATTGTTTACTCAATGTTTTAATTACCCCTATTATGTTAACCCCAGTTACTCTCTGACCAAAGTTCAACTGAGTTTCAAGAAAAATAAACCAGTCTAGTCTTAGCGCCATGCACTAAAAGCTTAGAATTTAGATGTTTGCAATATCTATTTGCGCTAGACTTGTAAGTTATTAGCCGCTGAATATCTTTGAAGAAATTATGTTTCACTTTCAATCCCAGTTTTTAACCCTGATTATAACATTCAATCGACAGGAAATTGTCAGTCACAATACATCCTGAAGTACACTATGGCACAGTTTAATAATTTAATCAGCAACAGTGATCAGGAAAAAAGAGTTTCGAAGATAGAGTTAGTAAAGCATGTAGCTTTCCGCCACGGAGGCGGAACAGTGTGTTCCTCACGGATCATTGTATCACACTACAGCCTGCACGGAACGAACGAATCACCTCAAAATTAATTATTTTTATCAAAACATGCTACTAGTTCTTAGGATTCTCAGTGATTTGCTTGCTCAGCAAATACAGAGCTCTCATTTAACTTACAAAAGTTGAGTTAACATGAAGATAAAGGTAATATAAAAAGTATTGGCCTTCGGGTTCAATAGCCTACCTGTAGTTTCTGTCACTAACCCTGCCTCGGGCACTTAAATTTCAAAACACCATCGGGCGCTCAATAACGTTTTCTTTGGACTCAGACAAACGTATATAATTATGTACAAATATATTTTTAGCTCATGTAACATATTAATCTACATTAATAAACGATTTTTAATATAGTTAAATTACTATAAACCAGTAAATGACAGTGTTAGTAATTGTAACACAATGACATTTATAATTTTTGAATGACTCAAAATTAGTTTTAGGAGGTATTAGTAGAATTTAATGTCCCAAAATCACCTAATCGTTTCAAACCATTGCAAAAAATATAATTTGACAAGACAACCTCATAACGATTTACTCTTACGCGATTGGGCGCTCACGGCAATTTCCTCAAGTACGGGTAAATATCAAGTTTTAAGACTCACTATGTTAGTAGGTTGAAAAACAGCAAATCAGTAATAATTTATTACCACTTTTATATAAATAATAGAGAGGTACTTTGTCGGGTAGACCGCTATTGCACTCAAAAGGTAGGTTTATCAATAAAAGAAAAGACTCAAGGAAACCGGCGTGAAGCGCCCAACGCAGGGTTAACTTAAGTATGACAGCTACAAAATACAGGTTGTAACCAAGTTTTTAAAAGACTAAAAGTTAAATTGAAATCAAATAAATTTGTTATTTATGCTATTTAGTATTTATGAACAATCTTCAAAAGATTTAGACTAAGTTAAACAATATTTGGGGGTCATTGCTGTTAAATTAAATATGTCAGAGTTTATGTCTTAATATTACATAAAGACATAAACTCATATTACACATTTTAACATTAGCCAGCAAACTTTTTATTAAATGTTATTCAAAAACTATATTTTATTTGAAACTTGTTCATTCCATAATAACATGGTTTAATTGAATTTGAAATTCTACACCAATAGTAAAAAAGAAAATGGTTAGAAAGGTTAACAAGTTAGAATTCTTATCTTTAATTAGGTTAGAAGAGATAAAAATAATCTTTCAATTGAGCACAGTAAAAATTTAAGTATGTTTGTTTGCTAAATTTTCTAAAACTCCTCTGAATAGTTTTGTCTAGTATCCCACCATAGTAAGTCAGTGTTTTCTTATTTTCGAGTCATGCTCAACACACCAGATCGTATGTGGTAAAAAGGTAAATTTTGATAAAAAGACAATTTATATTTAATTTCAGAAGAAACTCTTATAGATGTGCTGATCTCCAGAAAACTCATTTCCTTCATTTCAGTTCTAGGAATAACAACTTATTTAAGTACAGTTTCTGTTATTTCATCAGAATTAAACTTAGTTGAAAAACCATCAATGTATTCAATACATTTTGTAAAATAGTTTGAAAATTGGCTGAACATCTGTTTATTCTTTATTGAAAAGAATTGAGTGTCTTTTAATAAACTGGTGGTCGGTTGTGAAAGTTGGATCTCTTATCTAGGCCAGACTACATTATTCAGATCCTTGCCAAAATGTGACGATGACCTTTGCTTACAAGACTGGAAAACTTGTTTTGAATCTGAGTAAAGGTTTTTACACAAATTCTCACAGACTTGTAACAACCTCATTAAATGTCCTGAAATTTTTAAATTTAAAAATATTCTCAGGTCCCTATTAAAAAAAAATTACACGTCATTTGAAGCCAAGTACAAGCTTGGCTGTGAGTGCAAAACCTGATGATTTTTGCAAGACGGAGTCGTATGTATTGAGGTCATTGTCACATGGCTGAATCTATTAATCTTGGAGATAAATTAGCAGCCACAGAGCTATCAAACTAGCGATGACTCATTGCAAATAGATAACCTTTGAAACTACATCTTCTGTCACAATAGATGATAGTTATCGGTTTTTTAGTGATGGTGTCAAAATAAAACTTGAGATATAATAACTTTTTCTGTTTGTTGTAAAATCATGCCTCAAATGTGATTATTAATGTTACCATTGAAGTTACACATAGAAACCCTACTCAAATCGGTGAGTTTGACTTTTGAAGATTTGGTAAATAGAGAACACTGTCTATTAAAATGATCAGCTTTCAATGTAAACATAAATTCCAAATTGACTGTTGGCTGCGAACAAGTAGCATTCACTTAAACTTCTATAAGTACTGTACATTTAATGATATTACTGACAAAATCTAGATGTATTATTAGAACTTGATATTGGAAAATACATCAAGAAACAGGCGTTCTTTAGAAAAGTATATTGATCACGAATTTTATAATAATATGAAGTTTTAAATATCATACGCTATTGATTTTAAAAGAAGTGTCTTTATCTTTTTCGATCTTTATTTTGTTAACATGGTCGCTGTGATCGACATGATAAAACTTGGACATTTCATTTGCTTCCTTGTAAATGAAAAGAGTCCCAGGGCATCGGACAGAGTGAAAGTTTTTAACACTAAAACGCTTTCAACACACATTCATTTGTATCATTAAAATTGGTAATGAAAATCTACACTTATGAGTTAGCTCTTATATGAGCAAAACAACTCTACGGTACGGTACAATACTTCATATCTGGTCTATTAATATACTCGTAATTGCTTATATAAAAAGTTATTTTTTGAGCTTGATAAGGAGATAATAAGGATTTATCTCCTTATCAAGCTCAAAAATAACGGTTGCCACTTTGTTGAATTAGATGAGCCACATTCCAGTGATCCTCAGTGAACTATTACTGTCACTATTTTGGATTAAAAAAGTAAAGTTTGTCTTGTTAGACCAAGCAAAGTTAGGGCTACAAAGTCCTCTCAACCACTCAACCTCAATCTTTACTTAGCATCATTGTGTAGTCACTTTCAAATTGTAAGTGGCTACTGTGGGGATTGACCTGCACCACCGGAGTGATGAGCATTGGAGTCGGTAGGATACCAAATCCGCTGAGAGTAAAAATAAATAAAATGGCCGAGTCACATTCAACATGACATACAAGTGAAAAGGGTAAAATGTTTCTGTCTCATTGTTGAAAACTGTCACAGCCATTTCTCGATTGACTCAAGACTGCACATTAAGTTTTATTTTTATTGTTGACAGGGGCCATGGGGGACCTGCAGCACTTCTGCCTGCGCTGGAACAACTACCAGTCCAGCATCACGACTGCGTTCGAGAACCTACGCGACGACGAGGACTTTGTGGACGTGACACTCGCGTGCGACGGCAAGAGTCTCAAGGCTCACCGTGTCGTGCTCTCTGCCTGCAGTCCTTACTTCAGAGAGCTACTCAAGGTATGTAGACGGTGAAGCGGTTTTGCTAGACATATTACGTGCTGGTAGCTTTCTGTAAATTACTGGCGGGCGTGTGAATGAATCTAATCGAGTGAGCAGCTGAACACAATATGAAAAAAGAAAAACTAGTTAAACAATGTCAGTTTGATTTATCCTCACTAGATGTCTTCTCGCCATATTTTCCATGTTCACTCCTCAGAATACCAGCTAATGCCTCACTCCCTTTTATTAGGACCACCAGTTCATGTTAGCTTGATTCCTCTGTACATGTAAATCTTGCCCCTTTATCCAGCTGCACTTTCAACTACATCTTTGAAGTCACTTTCACGCCTAACAATAAGGCTTTTAATCACATCTACACAACCTATTAATCCTAGATTGACAGAGCCTATTTGTGTACTTATTAGTCTTCTTCTTTATTCTTTGGTCATATTGAAACTTTTTGCAGGCTACCATTATTATATGAAAATGTCTATAAAAATTGACATGTAATATTGAATGAGTAAAAGTATAATTCCAACTGTGGAAGGATTGTAAAACTGTGGTCTCAAATTATGATAACCATTAACTCAATAATTAGTTTAAAGTATTATTACATTGTTCAATATTCAATTAGTAGAGACATACTTTATTTATCTAGTAGCCAAGTTATTTAACAGTTTGATGGCTGCAAAAGGATGTTATTCGGTCTTTCATCTATCAAATATCCAACAATTTCAAAAATAATTTAAATTGGAATTAGGGTAGAATCGGTGCTAGCAGTGACCACATCTTTTCTCGAATGCTTTTTTAGCCTACATATTGAATCTAAGCCTATCTCAATGTTAATGGTTTGTTTGCAGAGTACACCATGCAAACATCCGGTTATAGTTTTACAAGATGTGATATTCGAAGACCTCCACGCACTTGTGGAGTTCATCTACCACGGAGAAGTCAACGTCCACCAGAAAGCTCTACCTTCATTCCTCAAGACGGCAGAAGTGCTGCGGGTCAGCGGCCTCACTCAGCAGTCTGAGGTCCGAGAAGAGGTAATTCATCCACTTTGGGGTTTTTTTCGTTGAGTTCTTGTTTATATTTTTTAACAATTGTCTTTTAGATTTTGGGTTTAAACTGATTAACTGAAGATTAGTGATCAAATAAACTACAAAATACAATGATTACAGTACTATTTTTTGTCAGTTCCCGAGCCATTATCCTATTTTACAAACTAGCAGAGTACAAACTTATTGTTAAATTTTAAAAGTCTGAAAAGTGTGTAAAAATGTATTAATTTTAGTACTGTAGTATGTTTTTTTTATGATTAAGTCTTATAAGTAGTGTTAAATCTAGATTTGTTATCAAAACCATATCACTGAGATACTGAAATGCTGCATTTATGAGCTATGGGCTTAAAGAAATTAAGCCTTTTTACATTTTCATTTACAAGGAAAACTGCCAATTTTGGACTGTCACCAACACATATTTGGCGGATATAAAAGAGTGTTAAAACTTTAAACGAAATAAAACTCCCCAAATGTGCGCTATAGCAATAAAATTTAAGATCTACTAGTCCAAGTAGGTTAGGTTAGGTTGCCTGTAAAAAGGTTTGGAAAACTACTCATTGTTATTTCAAACCAAAACCTTCAAATTCACACTCCTTCAAACTACCAACCAGTATATGTTAGTAAAGTATTACTTTTCTGAACAGGCCATGGCGGAAAAGATGCGGGCGGGAGCGGGAGGAGGAGCAGAAACTCCGGAGGAGAACTGGCTGGCGTATCGACGCAGCAACCCCACCACCCCCTTCTACAGGCATCGAGAGAGAAGGTCACCTGCGTCAGACAATGCTGATAACCAGGTAAGGCCAACACTAAACTTACGTTTTACTAGATGAGGATGAAGGCTTAAGCGGTTGGAGTGTAGACTGTCATTTAAAGCTTCCAGTACAGATTGTGTCAATAAACTATTTACAGGGCCAAACGTTTCCCTCATTTTAAAATCAAGCATCCTCAGTGGACTTGTCGAGACTGGTTCTTGTGACTGTAGCTCTTCCTTATATACTGTCAGTCACAGTGCTGCCAACTACTTCTGTTGTTTTACTGTTGAATGGGAGTGACATACCCTATACTCCCACCAAAAAAGCTCAAGTAATTAACTTGTATGCCAAAGGAGAAGGTGTACCGAGACTTTACTGCACATTTTAATAAAATATTGTTTCTGCAAGGGCTTTGGGATTGTACTGTGAGAAGCTTGATGTACTTTTACATGGGGAGCATCTCTGTTACTGAAGGTTTCAAAGCTCTTTCCTGATGACTGATTTTGTTTTTGTCCACAGGAAAATAGTTCATTACCGTCAAAGAAAATCAAGACAGACACAAACTCAACACCTGAACCCTCCCAGACACCTCAACATCAGCAACAGCACACGCCCAACCACCACAACAGTTTAGAAACAGACGACTCAGAACCACCCGTAGACTTCTCGACGACAAACTCAACGAAAACACTAAAGAAACAAGAGTCGTCAGAGTGTTCACCAGGGAGAGAAACAGACAGGGAGGAGATCAGCCATCTCAGTGTTAAGTCAGAACCGATGGAAGGGGGAGGGAGAGACGGCGGGCCGGGTGGAGGGGGGGACGATAGCAACGAGTCAGCAGTGATCAGCGAGCCGCAGATTGTGACGGCGGAGCCTGACGACAGCGTGCATAGTGGCAGTCTACAGAAGTACTTTGACAACAAGCTGTTTGCAGTGGCCGGCGCTTCATTCAACTTCAGCATGGCTGCTGCACTAGCAGCGGATTCGTTAGCAGGTATGATTTGAGATGAAATTATGCCGTTCCTCGTCCTCATTCCCAAATCCTTTAGCAAAATAGTTTCTTCAAAAATTCCCATGACAAAATTTGTAATCCTCCCTCAGTTATTTGTTTCAGCTCACTGTGTGCTGTGCTCACACCAGCTTTTGTTTCTACTGCTAAGCCTTGAAAACCCCACTTTGATCCTTGCCTTCTAGGGATTTTACTTTGATTTAAGGCTTGATGGCTTCATGTTCTATATCCTGAAAGTGCCTCATTGCTTGCTTATTAGTGTCTGTATTCCTTATTGTTTGAAAGGTACACAAAATATATTCATTGTAAATGATTTGAAGTTGAAGGGATGTTATACTTTTGAATAAAAATGAATATCACACAGAAAAGTCACACTTGGTAAAATATCATTGTACTTATTTAATGAAATAAATAAAATGTTTTTCTTCGATTTGAGTAGCTTTAATTTATATGGAAAATTAAGTCCTAACTGTCTGCATATTTAAAACTTAGAACTATATTTTTCGCTCACTGGTGGTCTAATGATTTTATTCCAGAACCTATGGATTTAATTTGCTTGTATTCTTTTATCTTATATAAATATTAAATTTATTTATCTTATGAAAAAAGACAGTAAAGATCACAAAAATTGCTTAAAGGCTGAAATTCCTTCCATAAATAATTTTAAAGTTGAATGAAAACTGAACTTAAGTGTTCCGATATTACTCAAACTCCAGGGAATTTCCGGAGTGCATGTTTTCTAGGCTTCAACAACCAAGGACATGTGGGGAATTCGGTGTCAGATTTGGCTACAACATCTCAAGGTAAGATCGCTAAAGTCAAAATTTACAAAATATGCAAACATTTTGCCTAGGTTATTTGTTAATTAATTGCACTACAGTTGCAATCCAAAACTTTGAGTAAAACCCTACAATCTAACACACTCTTGAGTTATTTATTGACTTTACTAATTTTATTTTGGCAGGTTTCGAGTTTAATTGAGCTTTTTTATCAGTAACAAATTTTAAATGAAGTAATAAAGACAAAATAGAAAAACCTTTTGATAAAAACCACTGAAAGTATTTTAATTATTTGAAATACAAATTTTTATTCAAATCGGTTTTTTATTTATGACCAACTACTTAAGTTTGAAATTTAAAATAAAGACTAAATATCTATCCTTTTGAATGTTATATTTTGTGTTATTTAAAACTTGTTTGGATGGGTAAAATACCAGTATTTGCCGGAGAAATTATGTCTTGGACAATTTTAAGACTACCTGTTTGTTTTTGTAAAATACAGTACAACTAATTTTAAATACCAAAACAAACAGTCAATTAAAAGACAGCTCATTATAACACGTGTATTTCATTAACTGATTGCTATATTAAAAATTTGTATTACAAATCGTTACATACAAGATGGAGACAAATACGGTAATTTAAAGCTATAAGGAACTGAGAATTGGGAACTGGTAGGACTAAGAAAAAACCTAAGAGAATGAAGCCGATCTCTCACTAATGTTTGCTATTTTAGTTTAAGCACCAAATAGGTTGTCTGTCTGCGTAAAACAAACCCAACGATCAGATTGTAACTGTTGATTTCAATTAGAGTCGTTTATATGCTGACCGTCTTTGTTGCAACACTGTCTGAACATTTCAATAAATTGTCAAGCAGAAAATTCCCAGTAAGTGACATATCATTAGTAATACTTACTTTTGATTTACACAATATTAAAAAACAACAAGTCTAAGAATAGGCTTATATTTTGCTACTTGCGTAGCTTATTCATAGCCAAACACAAAACTATACTTAGTAATACTTAGTTTGATATATTTCTAGTTGTTTTAATACTAAAGAGTAAAATGTTTAGGTTTTGAATAGGTTTCTGTTTAGGTTCCAAGTTTTTAATTAAAATACAAATAAAGTTATTTCTACACTTAAATCTTTCCCATCTCAAGTATTATGTTTAAAATAATGATCATTATCATTTTTGCTAATGCTAGCAGTAATTTACAAAATGGCAACGATATCATTGTAAGATGTCAGACACTACTGTTTTCTTCGTAGAGGATGCAAAAACAGAATTTGCTGTAGGTTTTCTCACTGACAAGAACCACTCCTCCGAGTTTTGGAGGTAAATTCACAGCAACAGAAGATTTTCCGACGCACACCGAAAACAATGCGACCTGTAGTTTATAACAACTACGATAAACACCAATTCTTGAGGCGACTCAAGGTCAAGTCAAATGGAAACCTCTTCGATTGAAAGGGAAGATCCTAACTGCTTTGAGCTGGAGTTAAAGCTCTACTTCTTCTAAGAAATGATAATCATTGGTGCTCTGCAGAAAACCAAAATGACTCAACACCTGGTTGGTAGAGGTAAAGTCTTGATTAACCTAGTGAAGTTAGGACTAGGAAGTCCTCCCTACCACTGACCTTTGTCTATCGTTATTTCATCATGACTTGAGCAATTTGTCAGCGGTAACAACCAGGATTCAATTTCGCTCCCCGAATTGTACCGCTTCAAACAACAAATCTTCCAAAGTGGATTTGCAAAAGATTTAAGCACAGGACAAAGAAAACGGCAAGAGAAAGATAGCCTAGTTTATACTGTACTTGTGTAGCTGTACCAAAGATAATGTTATGGTAATTAGAGCGTGCACAGGCCAAATGGCTGAGGTAGGAAAATCAACATAATTCGGCAGCCCAAGTACAGATAGCTGTGAAGGAATTCATTTAAGAATCTCAAGTAGAGCCACTGACACTTGCGCAAGTTCGTTCGTTCTCGAAAATCGCACGATTTGGTCACATTTAAGTAATTGACATCGGACAAACTCGAGCATGTGTTGCCGAGGGGGTAGAGAAACCGCGAGTGGCGGCAGCGCTATCTGTGCTTGACCGAACTATGTTGATTTTGCTGCCTCAACCATGTGGCAACATTACCTTTGGCTATACCGTATGTTTAGTGATGTGGCTCGTGGTTGCGTGGTTCGGACTGACGTTGAGCTCTGGTTGCAGGCTGGGGCTGGAGACCAAACAACAAACTGGTCTGCGACATTTGTAACAAGAGCTATCGAACGATGAACAGCCTGCGCAACCACCGCAGTATCTACCATAGGAAGCTGCGTCCGGACGCGCTTGCACAATACCACGAGCCACACGACGATCCGTGACCGAGTTAAATGAACGTGCGCGCACTCGCGTGGTGTGCTGACGAACAGTTTCGGATGATTGGTGATAGTGGTTAAATTAGAACTGTGTACTTAATTGAAAGATTAGGTTCAGTAGGATTGAGATTGGACAAGATTAAGCTTGACAATAAGGAGGATTTACTAACTAATATTTTAGGTTAGATTAAGGAAATAAGGCACTTGGCCAGGATATATTATCAAAAAGGAATAGAATGGAGAGCAGGCTCACCTGGATAAAGTATGTTCTCCAGGAAGAACAGACTGTTCTACTATGTGTTTCTACTTTATCCAGTTGAGCCTGCTCTCCTTTCTATTCATATTTTAGCTAGTAGATTTTTTAGTGAAGCTTCTCTGGTGCTTGGACTTGTTATGGTCACTAGAATTCTTCTTAACAAAGCGTTTTGTTACTTTTCTTTTAAAACTCAGGTTGAAAACCTTAACTCAAAGCATTGCCAAGGCTACAGAGTGTTTCTTAATTGGTCGGGGAAACTTTGGTGTATTCTTTTGGGGACTATACAAAGTCAGAATACCATATTCATAAATTCCACCATCTTCATTATTTTTCAGCAGCAATTTTGTTCTATTTTTTGTATATTCCTTTACTATTAACTTGAAGTTTCACATACATATTTATACAAATAAGACTCAGGATATAGTCAACATTACAGTAAACTTCTGAATTACAGCAATCAGAAGAAATGTTAACAGTAATTTAATCTCCAAGGCTTAGTCTTGTCCATCTCCCTATTTGAATTCCTATGTAATCAACAGCTTTCCAATTAAAACTAGATATTGTAAACTTATATTTTTACTATTGTACAGTTATTATATATTCTAGATTTATTTTTGTATTATAAGCAGCTTGTTATTTATTTTTATTATTTAAGTGGGTTGCAATTATTTATTTGTTTTGTACTTAATAGTATTAACTCAATATTGTAACTTTTAAACATAATGTAATAATAAGTTAATGAAAGCAGATCAAAGGTAATCAATATTATTAAATTGCCTCTTCTTTAGCCCCGTGCCCCATGATAGTAGGTATTATAATAATAGTCAATGATGATACACAGCTTTTTATTCACGTTAGATGTATGAAATTCTTTCATTTTCAACATTGGAGCCATTTTGTAGCTCTATTGCCTCTTAGCCAACAACTATGCAATTTTCAATAAAACCTTTGTAGTGCACCTTTGTAAGAAAGAGGCTAGAACAGGGCTGTTTAGAGAGGTGCCCCTTTTTTATAGAAAGATTTACAAACAAATTAGTTAACATATTGCAAATTAATTCCAATCTATAGTGTTCCAAAAATCTATTTCTTGGACCTTAGTAGTATTATCAATGCAGTGTGTTTTGGTTGCCATATTCAAAACCATCCCTACCACAACACCATGCTAGAACTTTTAAAAAGAAAAATAGTTCATAAAAAAGACCAAACCTTTTGATGCGGAGTGAGCCGGATTATATTAGATTTGAGTTTTGAATAATAGTTCAGCAAGGCGGGAAAAATTCTTAAATTATAGCTAACGGTGATTTGTTTGGATTTAATTATAAAAGTATTGTTGCAAACTCTACTTCATGGGAAGATTCACTGAAGAAGTGCTGGTTAACTGGTTTTAATCTTGAAAACTTAACAAAACTTAGTCACCTTTTTTCTATTCAACAATAATGTAAAAATCAATTTAAACATCTATTTCTTTTGAAAATAAAAATATTGCCGCATTAAAAGATAATTAAAATAAGATACACTAACAAGTCACTTTTGCAACAGTCCAACAAAAAACTTTCCTTCTTGCCCCTTATCTTCATTGCCGCTGTCAGGAGTTTATCTAGTTTGGGATTAACTGGTTGTAAAGGTTTGTCAACCTCATTTTCAGATTCACTAGTTACGTATAACCCCAACCATTAAAAAAATCGGGCTTCGTTCCCCAAACTTTCAAATTTTGAGATATTGAAAAATCGGGTTTCAAATATGTAAAAAATAAGGTAATTTATCTTGCAGTTTAAACGTTAGCTAGCCGTATCATGCTAATTTTTGCCCTGTATCTATAGTGAAATAAATTAGTTATTGTACCATATGTAAATAATATATATATAAAATTACATATATACATTTAACACTGCAAGTAGTATTGAGATAGCCTTTACAAAATAGTAATCTTTTCAATAATACTTTAATTTATTGAAGTCTAGAATTTTCACTAATTAAATGTTACAAAACTTAAATAAAAAGTATTTATAACAAATCTGCTTGAAAAGATATAGCAGTAGCACCATAATGTAAGAACATTTGACAGGAATTTACATAATTTATTTAATTTTCCTTAGTGTATTACAATAGATAAGTTTTGATGTGCCTCTGAAGATGAACACTTGGTGTTTGAAAGGCCTCAGCCTAATGAATAAAGATAATGGGAATATTTGCAGATGTCTTTTAATTTATTTAAATAGGTAAGTAGTTTAAAAGGAGCCAAACATATTTTTCTGACAGTTAAGAGAGAGTTTTGTAGCTTACTGGAACCTTTACATGCCATACATTTTTTGGTATAGAACTTATGAAATAGCTTATCCTGACCGGTGATCAGAACATTCTAGCAGTTATCTCCTGTTCACTAAGACCTGACGTAGAGCGATACTACGTTTTCCAAGAATCGTCTAAGTAAGCAAGTGTCAAGTTTCCCATTGTATTTCTGTTAAAACTCAAAACCCTGTACTATTTTAATATACTTCAAAAATATTATTCAACGCTGTTGTTGATTACATGCAAATACTATCTCATAAAGTATTTTAAAACACAGAGTTTTGTTAAAATTGAATAAACTTATGCTTTGCAAAAATGTTGGTTTGGTTCTTAATTTATAAACTATAATGCTGCTAACCAAAGAGTCGTGGTCATTAAATTAGGTGGTTGAGAAAATATTTTGGACTTTGTGATGCCAAAAATAACTACAGTAACTTTTGTATATTGCAAACTGATATTATTTTTGTAGATTTTGAAAATATTGGGTATTTAAAGTATTAAAAGTGGTTAACTGATTTGCTCACTGTAAAGTAGCTTTTAAACCACTTTATTCAATGGGTACGACTCTCTCCGATTTATATGAAAACTGTATCTGATTAATTGGAAAAAATAAATACTGCAAAATATTTCAAGGCTGTAAAAGACAGCTGGGCCATATTCACAAGTGCTCTTAGTGATTCCTAGCAAATTTCACTAATGGATAGTTCACCCAAAAAAGCAGATTTATGCTCTAAAAACTAGCCTACATTTATTATTCAATTTTGATGAAGCTTGGAATAAACATTTCTGTCACCATAATCAACAAAATCTGACTAACCAAACCAAGATGGTGGCGAAAACAAGTTTTTTTTGCTGCCATCTCTGACTGGCTAATCTGAGTTTTTCAATTTCTTGTATGTTGACTATGGTGACATAAATTTTAAAAATCAAACTTTGTCAAATCTAATGGTCACAATTATAAATAAGGTTTTGCCATTTTACTCAGGAAGTGTTGGGAAACTCAAAACTGTATTCCATTTTGTTCTACGGATGTGTTGTTCTACTCTATTTCCTATGGAAAAGCTAACAATAGACTATTGTTAAGGTGAAACATTACTTCAATGCAACAAGTTACAACTTTTAACCCACCATCCACGGAGATGAAACAAATATGGACACAAAAATAACCATAGCCAAGTCATATCACCTAAAATTCAAAAAATCGAAGCTGAAATGCAAAGAAAATGAATAGAAGAAACAGCTAGAGCTGTACTGCTGAAGGTGAAATTGAAATTTTGAGAAATACACATTTCTTAATATTTGGAAACTCGAACCTTGATGGATCAATGATTAAGTGAAAACCAACATGGGGAAAGAATAAGATGTTAGGTCTATGCTAGAAGAATGCTACAAACATTATGATTGATATGATCTGAAAAGAAACCAAACCTAAAGGCAATAAAGAAGATTTTGTGAAGTGAATGTATAGTTATATAAACAAGAGGATTTACTCAAAACAACGCTACAGAATGTAACAACTAGAGTTCAATGATGATAGGCTTTTACTCAGCAACAGCGTTTTTTAGTTGATTGGTGCAGTTTATAAAAAATTTCTTTAAACATTTCAAATACCTCTAGTTCATAACTACAAGTTTTTCTTTGGGGAGAGAAGGGGAGGAGGATTATACCCTGAGTACTTCACCCCCCTATTTGTATGTTTTAACTTCAAAAATTGGCTTGTAAATTATTACTTTGCAAAGGGCATTAAGCTAAAGGACAGGCTCCAGCTATTCCTATCAGACACAGGCAAATGTAATACATTCCTATAGGCAAACTAGTAGCACCTTGGTGCAATAAAAGCTACAATTTAGATTGTTGGTCAAATTGTTGAAAACTGTATAATCTGTTCAAAAGGAAAATGTTTATTATAAAAAGAAAAGAAAGAAAATTTAAAACATTAAGATCATTTTGTTTAAAATTGTGTAAGATAGTAAACAAAATAATAGTCATAAGATAAACATGAAATTCAAGATTACTACTATTGTAATTTTAGATGTTTTGAGACTTGTACCTGGCTTGACATTGGGTTGTGATATATTTTCTTTATTTATTTATTGAATCCCAACAATTTACACTTTTTATGAAAGATTGATGTTTGCGATACAAGAATTGTTGACTTAAAACTAAGAAATACATAAATGGAGAAGAAACAAAGTGAGTGTGAGCTATCGAAATAAGTGAGTAACAGGTACTAAGTGACTAGAGGCTCAATGGCGACCAAGTAATTCAATACTATTTAGTATACAATATATGTTACTGAATATTAACAAGAACATAGAATTTATAAATTAGATAACAGTAGATGACTAAAACTGGTAACAAGAATAAATATTATAAATAAGTAACAACAACATACATGCAAAATATAAGAAAAAGATAACACAAATGAGTCTATTTAGAGGAGGCTGTGTACCATTATTACGTACCAAAGTGTGCTTAAAAGTTCTCAGTCATTCAAAACTTGAACAATCAGGGTGGAACCTTTTGTACACAGAATCATGACCTGCAATATTACAAAATCATATCAACAACAAGAGTTGGAATCCAAAGTTTTGACCAGTTACAATTTTATCAATAAACTATTCTATAAAGTAAAATTAAAATTAACAGTTATAATTCTAATAGATTAACACACTTTTACAGTTGTTTCCCTTATAGAAAAGAAATAAAGAAGCAAGTGAGAGTCTAGGCATTCTTGTTGGCAGAGTTATAGGTTGGTGTGTTCCTATACTTAAACTTGAAAACATTTTTATAAATGAAAATTCCTAGACTTCCCTTTGTTCCTTTATTTCTTTTTCATTGTTAAAACATAAGTGTAACAATTGAATTCATTTGATACCTCAAGGTATAATACACTTCAGAATAGTTTTCAAAACAAATAGTTATTTTGTTTGTCATAAAAATTAAGTCAAAATTAAAAGTTTAACTTAATCCACACTATACACTGAATAGCTTATGCCAAACCATCTATTTGATCCAAGTTGTGCATTGTTCTGTATACTGTATTTGAACTAATACTGTGCTGTGCATATGTATGTGTTGTTTCTCCTGTGCTGTACAGGGCTTTACAAAGGAGCAGTGTCAGCGCAGAGCCTTGTAAAGCCCTGGCCGGCCGGGAGCGGGTGTGTGGTGTGGTGACTAATGTGGTGCGGTGGTCTGATGCGCAGGTCTGCGGAAAGTGTTCACCTGCTTGGCCTGCGGCAAGGTGTTATGCTCGAAGGCGAGTCTCAAGCGACACGTGGCGGACAAACACGCCACGCGACACGAGGAGTACCGGTGTGCGATCTGTGAACGCGTCTACTGTTCGCGCAACTCGCTCATGACGCACATCTACACGTACCACAAGCCTAAGCCTTCAGACCACCTGCACCACACGTCACACACGCCGCACACCCCGCCCTTCCCCGCCATTATGTACAACTCCGATATCAAGCCACAGGTATGCCGAATGAAACTTCTAATCAGTATTGTTTATTTATTGAAAAGTTTCATTTTTAATTATTCTAAATTGTGCTTCCAATGAGATGGAGGGCTCCAGAAAGGAAAACTCCTGTTTAATTTATTTATTGTTTTGAAAGTCAATTTGTAAAAACCTGTTTTTGATTAACAACACTACAACTCAGCATTAATTAAAACACTGTCCTTCATCTCATACTCACCTAAAGATACCTAGAGTGGTTAATGTCTCAAATTAAAGTATCCAAGTAGAATCGGTCATATCAATAAAATACATCTAGTATGTTTAGTTATAAAGTAGCTATTGGTGTTCTTTATCCGTCTAAATTACCAGTGCAAACCAATCTGACCGGGCGTGGCGCCGTCTGTTCTAGGGATGGTGATGCCGCCGCCCATGACCGGAGGGATAAACGAGCCCCAAGACTGTCCCTACTGTCGTCGTACCTTCAGCTGCTACTACTCGCTCAAACGCCATTTCCAAGACAAGCACGAGCAGAGTGACACGTTGTACGTGTGTGAGTTCTGTCACCGCCGCTACCGCACCAAGAACAGCTTGACCACGCACAAGAGTCTTCAACACCGCGGCACCTCCGGTATGCTCAAGCGGCTTCTCAAGACCTCGGCCATGCTCGCTCTGCCATCCACCCCCTACAACCCCAACATGTTCTAACTCTCCCACTTCATGTTCTAGTGAGTCACAACCATGCGTCGGTTAGAGTTGTCCAACTTAAACGGAGGTAAACACTCTCCCAGATGAGAAATTTGATACTGTATCAGTAGATACAACAAAACTACAACAGTCTTAATGGTACAGAATTTTGAAAATGTGCAATGTGTACCATTACTGTTTTCTAGTAGTCAACCTAAAATGTTATGAAAATTATTTATGCAATATCAAAGAATAATATAGTTAGCAAAACAGCCATAAACTATAATTCACAGCAAATTCTCTAGCTATTCCCGTTCAGGTGCTCATTTCAAAACTTAAATTACAAGCAAGTTGCTACTGTTTTTGCTAGTATTTAGGATTTTTTACATTTTACATCTTACAGTATTTTTATAGTGAATTGAGATTAGTTTTTAATCTCGTTAGCTTGCATACATCCATTTGTTGAACTCCTTAAGTATTCAATATTTTTACAACCGTGTCGAGTTATAGAACTTTTCTGCCAACTTCAATTGTTTGCAAACAAAGATTAGTTGATTAATTAATCTCTTTGCAAGATAATATTTTTGTAGCGAAATGACTGCAAACTTTTTAGCTTTCTTGGAGCTTTTACTAGAAGATTTTCTAGATCGAGTACATCAAGAGCCACCACTCAAAATGGCACGTCAACATTAAATCCACAGAGTACAATTTGTACTTTTTGTTTGTTTTTTACCAAGTTTCATCGTTTCTAGTTCCTCACCGAGCGATATTTTGGTGTGACTATTACACTAGAACATGAAATGGTGTTTGTTCATCTTAACCGATTGTGATATAGTAAATAACACTTCTAAAGTTATTTTTGCTAGGTTTATAACTTAATTTTTGGTTTTTGAAACAATGTTAGGTTAGTAAATGAAACAAATTACCATTACCGTACTCAGGGATAACGCACTAGACTACAAGTTGAACATTTTGTTACAGATTTAGGGTTAGTTTGACGTAAGAATACTATAGAAAGTGTTTTATACTGTATAACAAACTCACAAACTTTATAAGTAGCGAGTCCATAACATGTTAAAGAAATTGTCGAATCTAGTCTTTTATTGAACATTGTAACTGAATCAACAAGAGTTATGTAATATTTTTGCATTTACATGTGATCTATTTATTTGAAATGATATTTATTGTAACGAACCAATATGTTAATATTGTGATCAATCCCATGTGTAAAATATTTTCGAGCATTTCATAAGCCACAAAAGTTCCAAGTGTTCATGAAAATATTGTGACTCCTCACATTTTTTCGGGAGTTTTGCTTATTAATGAGATACACAGTTTTGTCTACAGACAAAGTGGATTCACAAGAACTTAAACCCTCAAACATCGCAATTGAGATAAGTAATACTCCCTGAAAAATGAATTAAAGGAGCACAATAAATACAAAGTAAGTAACCCTAGGTACAATCAGTAGATAATAAGCTACAATATCTTACATCAGTCAGTGTCTTTAGCCTCAAGTACAACTTTGACTATAGTCTCTTTTTGTGCATTTTTACAACTTTTTGCCTCTAGGAACCGTTCATGTTTTGACACAAAAGAACTATATTTGTATGACACTGAGAGCTTCCAAGATTGTACTGGAAATTTTGTTACTGTCAATTTATTCAGGTCCGTTTTGACAGTTTTGAGCCAAGAAATTTATAATAGGAAACAGAATTCGAACGTCAGGAATTTCTGTAAATACTTAGTATCGACGTTAGCCTAAGATAGACTAGTTCGATCTTTCGTTTCAAAGTGTCATTTCCAGTTTTGATTTTTCATTGTGATCTACCTGTGATTGTGATTATTTGTTATGTTGCGATGGACCCGATCGATGATGTTGGCGTTTCCCGGTCCCCAGAAGCGAGAGGAGCGAACGAAGGAGTGTTCGCGTGACGAGTTGTTCGCTTGACTTGAGTGGTAGGCGAGAAGTATTGCAGCGAAAGTACGAGGCCTGAGGTTTACTACTACATCGTACTTGCCTCGTTCTGTAATCTGTGACTTGGCCTTCCATCCGAACCTCAGTTTGATTACATTTCAATAGTTTTTTTTACAAATTGATATTAAAAATGCAAATTTTTCGATTAATTCCAGTTATTTTGGTGTTTGTGATTATTTTGTTTTATCTTTTTTGATTCCTGCAGACTTTGGTAGTGATTGTTGTGTTATTATTTATTTTAAATTTAGTTGTTGCGATTATTCAACGAATTCACTCGTTATGTATTCAATTGTTGATTATTTACTTAGTAAAAACCAAAGTGACGTGTTCTGAACACTGACTTAGATATGCAATTACTTTCTCTATCATCGCCTGCAGGTATCTGTTTGTTATTTGTTAAGTTAATTTGATTAAAACTTTCTGTGATTCGTACTAAATTAAATTATTATATTAAAAATTAAGTTATGTTCCTTGTTTAGGGTTGTATATATGTACTTTAGTGTCTACTTATGTTTGGGCCAAGTCATGTTTTGTACAGTACAGTACCTACTGTAGATGAGATGAAACAGTCTCTAATACATATCCTCTGTCTTGAATGTGCCAATTGTATATAAGTTAAGGTTTGCCTGTCGGCCCAGTTCTAAGTGTTGTCACCGTTTGTCGTCTGTTAGTATTCATCCGTATCCAAGATGCGAGGCTCGTAGTTTAGACACTAATTTCATCCTACCAAAGTTTTCCACGATTGAATTTTGCCCTTTTACTAATAGGCCTATTTTTAGAAATATATTTTTCTGGCTAGTCTATAAAATTAGTGTTTGGCTCAAATAATAGGCCTATTTTTTCTATTCCAATTCGGCAGCTGGCAGTTATACGTAAATTGGTGTTTCGAGATGTTAAAAAATATCAAGATTTGAAATTAATAACTGTCACATGAAAATTCACACATAAAATTCAATCGAGGAAATCTCCATTTAAAAAATCGTACTAAAATTTCTTCCAGTAAGTAAGTGGTAAGCCTAGTAAAATTTATTAATATTTTGATTATATTGTGTGCTGTGGTATGATGTTTCATCTAGTTTTAAAATTATTTTTATGTACTGATCGAAATCAAACAAGTACAAATGACTGAATGTTTTTAGACTCTGTTTTTAAACAAACAACTTAGAACTTGCAGTGTATTTATGTCATTTGTATGAGTCAGTAGTATATCTCCGGTTGCTAACTTTGGATCGAGATGGACAGATTCCGGTTTGGTTTTCAGACAATCAGTATTGCCTCTAGACAATACCTTGACCTGCCTTCCCGCACCTAACTCACCCGATTCCTCACACAACAAAACTCATGTACCTTGTCTTGAAATTTTAAGTTTTAAGCAATTAATTTTGCTGATTTAATAATCATCTTTTATTTGAGTAAACCTACCTCTTTTGTATTCTTTCCCCTCGGGTTAGAACTACTTTTGTCAGTTCTTAATTTTCATTCTTAAGTTCAAATCCTACTCCTTTTGCTGTGGCCAAACTTACATTCAATGGTTTAGGACTTTCGATCAGTTCTCCCATCTCCGTATCCATCTAATGTTAGCAAGCTTCTCTCTCTCGATGTAGTTTATTCCCGTTCTAGTTTTATCACTTTGTTCGTTCAGAGCTCACGATCGCAACTCCCGTATGTACAACTTTGCACCTAAATACAGACGAAATTTGCCAGCATGTATGAAAAATAGCGCCACACCACTAGTTATTGTTGATTTTTATACAATATTTTATGCTGTTACAATATACATAGATAATATACAAGTCCGATAGAGTTTATATTTATAAGAGTAGACTTTTAATTTCCCTCCACATACCTCACCGTAACGCAATAGTACAAACGCTTATTTTTTATACAATGATGGCAAATAAGACGACAGTTAAATAGACATGTTATATAATAGCCTCCTTATCGTAAGCAGAGTATAGAGATGTTATTTTTGTTTCATGTTAACAATAGTCTACAGAGGCATCGTGCGGCGGCGTAGGTTATATTTACAGTTGTTAAAGCGTCGCCGTACGTGTGCCGTTAGTTTTAGCCAGGTTTGTTTTCCATTATCCGCCACCGTTTACAAACTGTTATTTTCGTAAACACCGAGGATCGTTGTTGCGTTACGCTCCGTGATTATACATTTACATACAATAGACCAGTTACAATAGATTAATAGACAGATGCATATTTTATAGCCACTTTTACCATAATTATACCGGTTTCCAAACGAGCAGTTGTTGACGATTGATAATTATTTTGTGTACTTAGCTGTACAGTGTACAAATGCCACTCACCGTAGTTTCACATAGTAGTTATATAGGGTCAAGGGTTTTGGGTATAACGCTTTTTTTATCGCGTCTACATTGCAGACACTCGGTATGCCTGTTTATTAGTGTTCTACTGTAAGATAGTATGGACCTACGAACGGCTAAGCAGCTCACATATATTGTACGGAGAAAGGTTGCCTAGTTGTTTGTAGTCTGTTGTATCGGTGCCGTCATCGGCCCCGAGATTCACAAAGGCACGGGAAAAATCTTCTCTCATTTGTCATAGATTGTTAACAATATAATGTAACCTTATTGTTGAAATAGAATATCAGTGTATCGTCGTAAAGGTGGGCAGGTTATACCGTAAGTAGAACCTGCAACAGTTGTAATAGTTAACGTTGTAAAGGTTATGTTTTGTTTCAGGTTTCAATATCAATGAACTACAATACTTAAACTGTGATGAATATTGAATGCCTTTATCTGATTTTTAAATACATATATCTACATGAATAAGTTGAGCCGAGATTTATTTTTTCCATGTATGTACAGAACTGCCCACCTTTACAGTACATTTCTTAACGGTAATCCGTGTTATAAGAACTGCTTATCACATATACATTAAGACTGTTTACATATTATATGCATTTAGATATTTTTAAGAGATAATAATAACTGTTATTTTATAACTGTGTACTTTATAATGTATTCATATATTTTAAATATTATCTGTTTCAAGATATAGTTTTTTATCTGCTTTTGTTACTTTAATCACTTATCACTTATTTTGCATGTGTTTAATTACTTTCTGCCAAGTTAATAACATAGTCGTAAGCTACAGATACGAAGGGACTTAGTTAACTTGTCCTTACTTTATTTATAGTTACTACCTCAGCGTTCTCAGGGATTTAATATTATTTATATTATGTACAACTATTTCTCAGGTATAATACTCAGGTCGTTATTAATTAGTTATTGTTTTATTGTATTTATTTTTTAATCATGTTTCACTCAGGGATTTTGTTGTAACAAAGTTTGATATTTTGTAGTTTCAACGCGGGTGTCATCAGTTTTATCCAATATAAATTGTAGATTACATAGTACCGTTAATAGACTGCTGAAGGAGTGCATTCTGCACGGTTAAACAAATCTCAAGTATGTGTATTCTTAGATTTACGGTTTTGTCTCTCTATTGTATTTATTGATACACACAAGGGCATTTATCTGATTGGGTAACTCTAGAAAATTCAATGAATTATCTGTTTTAAAATAGATAAGAGGTTCCCGTGCCTAAATAAGATGCCTTCATAATAAGTACAAATCAAAATAAGCTACAGATTCCGTAGTTTAATCTCAACACCGGACAATGGTTATTCGTTTACAGACTTTATACGTGTTTTTGTTACAATAGAATGCTTTGTTTACAGATTTAAATAGTGCTGATAGACTTAATAGTAGATGCATAAGATAGGATAAGTTCTTACCGCCACAAAATTTGTTGTTTTGCCTGCACTGGTTTTAGTTTGGGTGTCTGGTGAGTCTGATGAGTTTCCAGAGTGATTTTTAACAGATTTTATTACATTAGTTTGTTTCTAATCATTGTTCTATATAGTTGGTAACAGTGAAGTTTTCAAACCCATATTTATTTATCTTTCCTGCTGTTAAAAGCAAAAAATAACCAGTTTTATTTAATTTTTCTGTTGTTAAAATAAGTCCATTAACAATATTCAAATAAAATGTTCCAGTAAGCTAATGCATTTGATTCATTTAGTAAAGTACTAACCACAATTTATTACCTATATACACACGATCTATCCCGTGACACCTCGGCAATTTTGTTTTGTTTTTTAAAGCTTACCTACTTGCCTTTGCCAGTCACCTTGGAAACTCTCAAACTCATCCAGTGCCTACCAGGAGAAATTCAAAACTGTGCTTATGTTTAGTTGTAACAAAAATTCAAAGTGTTAAAAATAACTGTATCCAGGCAAATCTGTGTAGTTGACTCTCAACTGTTTTGGTCGTCTAGGTCTCTCGGTTTCTGTGTTTGTGTGATGTGGGCTAGGTTAGGCTCCTTTTCAATGTGGGTGCATATCATTTCGGCCATTACCTTACTTGTAACATTTGATGGTAATTAAAAAACATTCAGTTCTATCTTTGTGTTTTTCTTTCCTTGTCTTTGTTTCCTTCCTGGTCTAAAGAAGGTCAACCTCATAGTGTTATGATCTTATTAGGACTTGATAAACATTTTATAATAATAATAGCTGTTTATTGTCAGTCTTACAATAAAAATTGTTTCTTTGACATTTAAAAAAAAACAAACATAACATTCAAAACCCTTAATACCACTGGTAAGACACAAATAGAAATAAAGCTTTACTAATTTCATGATGATAGCCACCAGATTACTATGAATCAATATATAGGTTTAGGTTACCTTGTTGATCTGTTGAGTAATCTTAATAGTAGTTGTAAGCACTACAGCTGTTTAGCGACATCCTAGGCAGCTTCTTCAGTCTGAGGGGCGTGTAGTTATCACTCATAGAGGTCGTCAAGTTGATTAAATTTTGACTTTACTAATTGGTATTTATTCAAACGATAATTTAGTTGTCCAGAAACTCTCGTAATTTATAAAACGAATTTTGAAGTAAGTACTTTTAATATTGGTTTTAAACTGTTTTGAAATTGTATCTTTAATGTTAGTGGGTAATTTATTATACAATTGCCTACCAGCTTCCATAGGAAGCCTGGCTATGATTTATAATTTAGCCTGGCTATTATTCTTATTGCCTTCTTTTGAAGTACAAAATCCTTTGGATTTTGGTTTTAGAGCAGTTTCCCCATAAACACAATCCGTAGGAAAGATGAGGATGTATAATGCCATAATATGTCATTTTCAAAACGTCTTGGCTGCAGTATGATGACAAGCTTCTTAACAAAAATAGTCCTGTGGACACCCTGTTACGTACTAAATCAATGTGATGATCCCATGACAGTTTTTTATCTATTAAAATTCCCAAGAATTTGAGTTTCAACTCCAATGTTTCTCGAACAAGTCAAGTCAGATATATTTAGTTTGAAAAACAATAAACACAATATGTATTTTGAATTGCTACGAAAAGGTTAACTATAAAGTATAAAATACAACACTTTTATATATAACTGTGATGGACATCTTCAGGTAATAAAACAGAACAATAAGAGTTTAACTTTTTAGAAATGTACAGTTTTCAATTTAGTTTTTTCCATCAGTGTTAAATTATTAGGGCTATGTCCTTAAGACTTTGAGGGACAAGAAAACAAATTAAATGTTTGCCCTATAAACATGGAGCCATCTTAAACTAAAACTTTAAACCTTACAATGAACATATACAACAGTTTATTTTATTAATAAAAATAAATAAATATACAGTGTGGAAAAAAGTCTGGAAACGCTTTGATATTTTCTGAACAGGAAGAGGTAGACCAATGGTAGTAGGGGATCTATGGTGAATTTTTTATTATTATTGTGTATTTTGGTCTGTTTTTGAAAGTTTGCAAAGGAAATGAACCATGGTCTATCTCAAATTCTTGATGAATTGAATCTGTTTATCAGTTACAATTAAAAGTAGTATTCAAATTTGTCAGATTCTTATGAAATTTGGTACAAATGTTCAGTTTGTAAATATATTAGTCGAGTTTGTTAGCCAGCAAAATCGGACTGTCGAACACCCTTTTCGGGTGAGACTTTTCCCCAAAAAAGTGGCTTTGATGATTTAAAAATGGTAACTTTCATCCGATTTTGATGAAATTTGGAATAAATATGTATTATATTGTTATACATCAATAAACCAAAAATTATAAAAATCTATCAAGACGTTTCAAAATGGCACCCAAAAATGTAAATGTTCGTCAGGTGAAATTTTTTTTCATTCAAAATCCAGACGAATTATACATTATTTTGGTCCGCCTTGTCCACTTAACAAGAATCTTCAAACCGTTTTAAAATATCTTGTTTCGTTAGGAAGTTATTCCCAAAAAACCTAAAAAACTTCGTTACACCACTAATTTTTGGTAAAATTTTTGGAAATCCAGACATGTGATACCTTTTTTGACACCGCCTTGTCGACCCAAAAACATATCTGAAAACACCTTTCCTTGTTCCATTTGAAATTCAAATTTTGGTCTAGAATCGGTCCCAAAAACTTGACTTCCTCTGATGGATCAGTGACTGTATTGTCCAGAATCAGGCTAAATTTGTCATTAGCTCTCAAAGATCTTTGAAATATTAAAATGAAGAAGCTGAGTTTTGTCCAGATTTATGATTAGGGAGTTGTCATTGAACCACTGAAGAATGTTATGAGACTCAATAAATGAGATATATTCGATTGTTTCAATGTTGGAATCTGACGTAGATAGTGATGTGTCGTCAGCAAAGAGACATATATCGGCTCTAGATACTGATGTAGGAATATTATTAATGAATATTAGAAAAAGAACAGGCCCAAGAATGGAACCCTGAGGCACTCCTCTAGCCACTAAGGCTGTAGACGAAGACATCCTGAGCTGTCCACCGTGGGAATCTCCACAAATTGTCTTCTTTCTATAAGGTACGAGTTGAACCATTCTAGAGCAGTTCCTCTGATACCGATGTCGTACAATTTATCTACCAACAATGAGTGGTCAACCATATCGAACGCCTTGCTCAAGTCGAAAAATAAACCCTTTGCATACTTTTTGTTGTCCAAGTCGTTTACAACGTTATTTATCAATGAAAACATTGCACTTGAAGTTGATTTGGATTTTAAAAACCCATGCTGATGATCCGTGATAATGTTGTGTTTGTTCAGGAATGTCCATAACCTTTCTAAAACTGCTTTCTCAAACACTTTAGCGATGCGGACAATAGATATTGGACGATAATTGCTGGCTATCTTGTCGTCTCCTTTCTTTTTAAATATTGGCCTTACTACAGTGAGTTTTAGTCGATTGGGAAATTTTCCCTCTGCGAAGGAAGAGTTGATTAGGTGGCACAGCAGTTCAGCTATTAAATGAGATATACTCTTCAACAACCAAGGTGATATTTCGTCAACCCCCGCGGATCTTTTGTTTTTCAATTTATTTATGAGCGTTGATACTTCTTCAACTGTAGCAGGGTAGAGAAAAAGGATGTATTAGGAGAGATTTTCCAATTGTTTCTCTTGCTCCCACCATTCCTGCTAGCGTGCTAGCTCCTACCTCAACGAAGAATTTATTGAATGTGTTTGCAATGTCCAGCGGATTTGTAAGTGGAATTCCACTCTCATCTTGAAAACATAGTTCACGAGAAATTTTATTTGCTTTCTGTCTGGTTTTGTTAATAACATTCCAATCCCTTAGTCCGATTTTCACTATTGTCGATGTTTTCTAAGATTTTGCATGACTTTTCTTTCGAATCATCTGCCTATAGCAGGTTTTAATCTTAGGTAGTACTGACAAAGGAAGTGATTCGAGTCTAGATGTTTTGTTTTTTCATAAAATATGAAAACTTCTTCTTTAAGGGCTAACCTTTCGTTACTGAATTTTCAGAAATGGCTTCGTCAAATTCCTCATCTAGGTTTCCACATTTAAATATATTTGTCCAGCTCTTAAAAGGTTTCCAAATTCACCCACTGAAGTGTCTCTTCTTCTCTTTAAATTTGGCTGATGGTTTTGAATCCCACTGCAAGATAGTTTGGCAAGCGTCGATTGAGCGTAATGGTCTGAAAGGGCAGAGCATAATACCTCAGTTACTGCTGAATTAACGTTTGTAAACATATGGTCTATTATGCTCTGGGACCCCAATGCTTCCTTGTGTATGTGTAGACTAGATTTCTCAGACCAAAAGATGCCATTGTCGAAGTTAGTTTCTGTGACTTGAAGCTATCGGTAGTGAGGTCCAAGTTGAAGTCTCCTAAAACAAATATATCAGGATGTTTTGGCGAGAACCTGCTCAAGCAATTATTCAGTAACTCCAAGAAGGTGTCACATTCATAGGTCGGAGGTCTATATACTGCAACTACCAACACTTCGTGTTCTCTATCGGTCTCCACAGTTATCGCAGATAGTTCACAGACTCTCTCCAGACAAAACTGAGACAAGTCAAGAGACACACACTTAATCTGTGGTTTAGTCCAAATACTGACACCTCCTCCCTTCATCTGAGATCTATAAAATGCAGAATTAAATACATAATTACCTATGTGAACGCTGGTTATTTCATCTGATTTGAGAGAATGCTCTGACAAACACAAAATATCTGGGGTTTGATCATCCAAAAATAACTCAAGCAAGTCGACTTTGTTCATGAGTCCTCTGATGTTCTGATGGACTAACTTGACTTTGACGTTGAGTCAGTGGGTAGAAACATCTTCAGATATTGCGCCCAAGGAATCCAAGGTGACTTTCGAGCCTCTCTTAAAAAATTCTTGGAAGTGAAAGTTCGGTTGATAGGTTTGTGGCGGAGGGCTTCCTGCGGTCTTTTGTCTTCAGAAGTAAGCTTAAGCTTTGCTTCAGAGAACAGGGACTCTGGGTTATGAGCTGAGGAAGAGGATGGGACAAGGACAAGATTTTCTGTTTAACAAGTTCTGACTTTCCTCGCTTACTCTGACTTTACAAATTCAATAGGTTTTGTGCGGCTTTGATTGGGACCTTAATAAAAAAGCCATATTGAGGGAGATGACATATAAAATTATATAGAATGAATTTGGCAAAAACCAAAGATAAAGAATTAAATAACTTAACCTTTTCCCTGGAAAGATTGTTATAGCGTGTTAGAACACATGAAATTCAGTTGTATGACAACAGCCAAACTTTTGATGGTTTTTTAATCAGTAAATTGTCAGAAAAATCAAGAAGTTAATGTTAAAGAAAACAAACACATTTTATAACAGTTTTTTAATAATACAAATTACGCAAGAATAATGCCACAACAATATATATAAAATAAAATGAATGCAGTATAAAAATGAAAACAAAATCAGTGAGCGTTGTCAATATTTGGTCGAAGCGGACTACTTCAGTCCAATCGTGCTGATGAGCGAAGCGACTTTTTCCACGTAAGATTTCATCGCGTCTTCCTTCCCAACACCCTTCTTGCCGTTCCAGGCGTCCCACTTAGCTTTGCCCTTGAAGTCGAACATCCCAGGTTTAGCTGAAAGACAATTTGACACCATCAGTTCGCAAGTTGCTTGTGACAACATTCAGAGACAAATTGTTTAGTGAATTTATTTATAGTGTTAAATTTATTCTATGAATAATCCTCTTAGGAATTCTTGTGACTATTAATAATTAGCTTTGAATGTTCAGAAGTAACAACGTTAATGATGATAATCTCTCTTAATTTGTTATTGTTGTCTGTGGTGTTTGTCCAAACCGTGAATGAGTAATGTAGGCTTGTTTATGAAAGCAGTAGGATATCTAATCAAGTAACTATCTCAATGTTATCCACAATATATCACTCTAGAAATCTGTCATATTCAGGCAGTACCATAACGCAGACTTGGAAACCAAGAAGGTATTCAAGAAAATGTTTATTGAATTAAATCTTAAAGTTGTCTGTGGTAAAAAGATTTATTAACATTTTAAGTGTCTCATGAACAAGTTGCTTGGAAGTAGAATAACTAATTATATTTCATACTTACTGATTTATAGAAAGTACCGTTCCGTGGTTTTTGCTAAAGCAGACGAAATCTGCCTCACTCTTTATGACAAATGTGTTTATTTGGAATATGTAATTTTATTTTTACTCCAAATATGACAATACAATTTTTTTAAATACTTGTTGTTTTTCTTTTTAGCTTTATACAGGAAACATTACTAAATTACCAATATTATGTATCAATGAAGATTTTGTTAACTCTTAATAACATTGTGTTATCTTTTCACTGAAAACTGAAATAGCATCTCAATAGAGTTTATTTAAGAGGTAAACCTAAAACAATTTAAGTAAGTACCAAACAAACAAAGCACTTCATGTATGACCATTTATTTCAACTGTAAACACAAAAATGAGAAAAAGCATTTAAAAGTTTCAAAGTATGATTGTATTTCTAAAATATTTCTCTGTACAACAAGATTAACAAAATGTCATGTATAATATATCCCAGCCAAAGAGGAAAAATTGAGCAACTATTTGAGTCCAAGAGAACTGACAAGTGCTGCAACTTTTTCTATGTACTTTTGTTTTGCGCCAGCTTTGCTCAGTCCTTTTACGTTATTCCATGCGTCCCACTTGGCTTTGCCTTTCAAGTCAAACATGCCAGGTCGTGCTGAAACCATCACCACAGCTACAGTGCAGAGCAATCATCAGTCAGACACTCACTCACACAGACAAGGGTGTCTACTCCACAACCATAAGTTTCAAGCAGTAAAGTGACTATGTGGTAGTGCTAGGTACAGGTCGAGGTTGAGTGGTAGAGAGAACTTTGTAGTCTTTACTTTGCCCTGTTAAACAAGTTCATATTTCAAAAAATTAAATTTTGTATCTAGGCCTTAACAGGTCAGGTTGTTAACCCATCCAGGGAAACAGAAAAATTTAGGGAGTCTGGAAAAGCCACAATTTTAATTGCAAATAAAAATGAATGGATTTTAAACCCTTTGCGGTCCTATTTTATTTTTAAATTTTCGTTAAAAGCCTCCCCTATGGGTTGCCCCTGTTTCTGTAAGCAAAATTTCAGCAAAATTGCTCTCTGTTACGGTCCATTACCAGTCACAGAACCATTCCTCTAAGCGGAATTTAGCGCCTCCTGAAGCTCAAAAAGTGCCACTAGCCGCCTCACTGGATTTGATGAGCTATTTTCTCTTCAGTTATCCTCAGCGGGTCATTGTGGCCCTCGCACCCAGAATGATCCAACGACTAGCATTGCACCGTACTACAGAGCACCGGTGGGATTCGAACCCACGCTGTGATAGACAGAGGCCAACTGTCCGTCACTATAACCACTAAACCACCAAGCTGTTCGTCGTGGGCTGTCAAACTCTGATGTGAGTTGGCGTCAAGGGGAGGGAGTGGTAGTTTCGTTTTTCTCTGCTAGGTGCCGTTAGTGTAGCTTAGTCCTTGCATATAGAGACTGTTTCAACCGCAACCTATACTGGACATCCAAGCGTTCAAAAGCAGATAGCGATGGTAAACCTATACTCGACACGCGACCTCATAGGGTTAAAAACTTGAAAGTTTTAAGATCTCAGAGTAAGTCATAGCCGCGCATACCCCATTGTGTTCTCTGACAAATTAAAAATACAGATCTTTGTTTAACTTTATGTTGATTCAGATGTGTAATTGAAGCGAATTGAAACTAAAAGCTAACTATACTTCTCTCTACTTTCCTCTCCCCTGAATAAATGAAAAAATATATAGAAAAGCATAAGCGTTTGAGGCTTATTGGGTTTTTTACCTACCTTGTGATTTGAAAAACTAATAACTATTCAAAGAATTTACTGTTAACTCTAACTAGGTGAGTCCTTTTTACTCTCTTTCCTAAATCATATCCATTTAGCACCTACCGTCCACTAAATTAAAAATCTTCCGCCATCACCAACTTGATTGTTAAATCTGTGTGTGAAGTAGACACCCCAAAAACAACACAAATAGTAAATTGAATTAAATATAACCAAGAAAACAAATATAATACAAATCACACAAAAATGACATTCAATATTTACTTGGTGTTTTCAATAAAGCATTGCAAAGAGGCACTTTTCAATTACAAAATAAAAGATTGATAGCACTTCATTAGTAAACTGCTAATTCAGATACAGTATTTACTGAGGATTACTCATCTAGAACTTTTAAAATTAATTTTGAAAAAAAAAAAAAAGAATAGTAACATGTTAGTCACATTTTACTTTGTTTAAGAATAGTAATTCTACTTGAAAACACAATGCGAAAGCAACTATTTGTCAGCTACTGCTAATAAAGTGCAAATCTTACACTATTGTATTTTAAAACAAATTACTCAACTTTAAAAATGTATCTTTTTAATTTGTTAACAGTTCGAACATTCCTTTTTTATTCAAACTTTCACCATTCATCTGCTTTTCAAAAAGTGCAAGAAAGGAAAGAGGGCACAAGCCAACAAACTTTACACCAATTTGCCAGGCAAAAGGAAAAGAAGAAGCGTCTAAAGAAAGTGTAGCAAAACAGAGCAAATCCTTGAGAACTAAGAGTTTGACTATCAAGTACCGACCGGTATCACAGTCCCCGACTGTGGCTTGTTTGAACAAGGCGTAGATTTCCAGCAGATCATCATTCGTCGGCGTGTCTTTCAGGTTCTTCACGTCCTCCACCGCTTTGTTGAATTGCTGCAACAATCAATCTTTATTCAGAAAAGTACAGTGTACATGAATGGCATCAACCTTGACGTGCACCAGATTCCCAATCAATTCCTTATAAATCTATATTCCTTAACAACGATATCTAATATTTACAAAAACAAAATAATAATAACATGTACTAGAGCTGTTTTTAAATTAAGCTCTGCTCAAAACTACTAAAACCGTTTGTACCGTTGTTGAGAAACCGTTTGTAGAACGTTACATTTATTTGACATTGTTTCATAAATTGAAATTAAAAAGCGGTCTTTCAGCTATACTTTGATATATTCATAATAAAATTTAGAGAAATCTCAAACCGAATACTTTTTTAAAGTCAACAGGGCTGTTATTTAACTAGCGGGAATATTAAATGTATTTTGTTTTAATGTTTAGGGAGCATCAAAACGGCAAATCTCATAAAAAATCTCAATCATACTCATATTGTCAAATTCACAATGAGTCAGGCTATCCATCAACGAATAATTTGTATATATAGTCAAATTGATTTACAAATCGTTTTGTTTTATTTGATATACGTTAATTTTAAATATTATACAACTGGTAATCACTTAAACCTATACATTAAAAAATTAACAAACAAATATATAGTTTCACTTGTCTGAGAGCTTTACAGTAACATAGACCCATACAAAATTGTAAATCAAATTTTACTATTGACCATATACTACCATACAAATAAAGTTACATAATATTTAATGTAAACTTTAGATCTAATAATTATAAAAAAGCACGTTTTGAAAAAATGGTAAACGAGCAGCTTTAAGAGCAGCATTCAAAAACTTATTCATAACAAGGTTATCAATATGACCTTGGGTACAGTTTAGATATGACAATATATGGCCATTGCAATGCACGTTCAAGGTTAATTCAAAGCAGCAAATATCATTAACTTAATGATGGTTTCAAGCTCAACCAGTCATACTGTCGCTTTCATGTTTAAAAACAATTAACTTTAAAATAAGGTTCAATATAGTAAACTTGTTTAATTTGCAAAATAAATTTGCTATTTAAGTTAGAAATCATGGAAGTGAAGAGCAAATATTACAGCTGTTTGCTTGTTTATTAACTTTTTTAAGCACAACTTAAATAAGCCTTATTGGTTCTCAAGTTATATAATTGAGAATTTGAGATTTATAAACTAACAATCATCGGTTTTGAAATTAATAAAGACCAGTGAATAAATAAAATAAAATGCATGTAATCCCACCACTAATTTCTATTCGGACAAATACAAAATTCTAAATTTTCAAGTTATTGGCCTGTTGATTGGTGGCAGTGGGACTATTTCAAAAATTGTTAGTGAGTACTAGGCAAGCCAATTGCCCAAATTTTCAGGAAGAAACTTTACATTTAATGTGGACAGTGTGTACAAAAATTCCATTACCATTTTAGAAAGCTATCTTAGACCAACAATAATCTAAATTGATCTTTTTTTTTATTTTCAGCTTACATTGAGTAAGATGTTAATTCTCGTATTTATATAATAAATGTAATCAGACACATTTATTAAATATCTGCATAGTATGAAAAATCCACATTCAAACTGAACTCTTGTAGATTTCCACTACCACCAGCATTGAAACCAGCATTAAAATTATGGTTGGGTAAATGTTACTAGCGACACTTTTCAAGCTATTTTCTACACCAAGTGCCAACTGATTTCACAGTGTTTAGTTTCCTAGAAACCCGAAATGTTAAAGAAAGTAAACTAGTCGGCGGACCACAGAAAAACCAAGGTCGTGGGAAGAGTGGGCCAAGGAGAGAGTTCCTACTCGTAAAAACTCCACTTGTCTTACACAGCCCGAGCCGGTGTGATGCCTGTAGCTTCATTTCAGATACTCATCTCTGGAGGCTGTTTTGATCTTATCCTGTACGGCCATTAATACCAGCAGTAAGGTTGGGTTTGAAGTTATGATGGTTTCAAAAAATAATTAGCCTAACATTTGTAAACCCAGACTGAAAAAACGCCTGGCTACTTGTATTTTTTCTATTTATTTATTTTGTAAATAATAATAAACAGGTTTTCACCCTATTACATTTAGTATTACAAATACAACAGTAAATAATTTGAGAGTTCATGCGGTCTTTATGCACAAATTTAAGTTTACATTCGACAATTTGAAAATATTGCTTTTCAAGAAAATTATATTAAATGTTGTACAACCACAAAATACTTTGGCATTAATACTTTACACTTAGAAAACATTGACATATTATTTATTTTTTTTTTTATAAACAGCAAACACCGTGAATAAATAGAACAACATAGCTGAGCTGTCGAAGAGAACTAAACTGTTGTACTGAAAGACCTTGTACGTTTCTAGTTCTGAAGAACAACTGTACAGTAATTAGTTGACTCAGTGGTTACATTGCAAAACCCGCTTAATTCCCAAGTAAGAATTGCTAAATCAAGCAATTAGCTATCAAGTAAAACTATAATTGCAGACATAATTTTTTATGTTCAGGAGTCTGAATTTTACACTATATACCCACAATATTTACCCACGTATTAAAACCATTTGTTGGAAAAGAACCTACACCATTATTTATTTATTTATCGTATGGCATTTACATCAAGTACAGTAATATAATTGCCAGGAGATCCAATTCTGGATAGTTTGGCAGCCAAATGATCTTGAAGACTTCTCTGCCATCATTTATGTCAGTGAGTGAGTCAGTGATGACGCCGTTCGAGCTTTATAGTATAGACTTAGAAAATAATGTTAAATACAAAAGTTGTAGATAATTTAATTTCACAGAACGATTGTTCGTCAAATTTAAGTTCCGACCACTTGTTTAGGCTCTACGGTCAAAATAGTACACCTCTACATACCCGGATTTTGCGCTATTTTTAAACCCCCCAAAACGGGCCCTCCAATTAGAAATTTTGATTTTTTGGAACTTTCCTTTGTTGGTTACAAGCCAAGACTAACCTACATGCCAAATTTCAAGTTTCTATCTCACCTGGAAGTACCCAAACATTTATGTCAGTGAGTGAGTGAGTGAGTCAGTCAGTGATGACACCATGGTGTACAGTGCAACAATTCATATTAGTCTACTCTAAAGCAGAACAGTTTTAATCTTTCTACAGCATATTACAGAATAGGGAAATCTTGTTGTAAGAACTACTGAAATCTACAGAGTTTTGTAATGGTAGGTTATCTCTTGAGAAGTTATTTCCCGATTGGCATCACAATTTGATCAAGTCAAGAACCAACTTCCCTTGTACATCACAAAATTGTCAGGGAAAGTCTTTTCATATACTAATGCTAAGGGCTACAATTACATACAAAGCTGTACTGATTCCTAACAAAATCCTGATCTTGCAATGTACCAAGAAGTTTCTCAGTAGGGGTAACAGCCTTAATTATTTTCTTAATCTAAGAATATGAGTTAAAGCATGTCTTACCTCTTCAACGGACATTTTCTAATTTGGTTCCAAAATTAGGTTCACTGAAACAATAAATAAAAGATGAGCTGTTTTGTTAAAATGAAATAAAACTGTAGTTTTTAAAAACGGTTTTAAACAGTTTGATTTTACAAATGGGTTCATTGAATGGCGGAGTACTGTGACATGGCCTGAGTGAGTAGATCGATGTGACTGGTTGAAGTGAGATTTTGTTAGCTACCACACATTAAAACAGTTCCACTCTATCCTACGCCTCAAAAGTTGGCAGTTGGAGAGGTCCGAGTAAACCTCTAAACCTATTTAAAATACAGTAGTCCAATGTTAATGTCTAACTTTAGTAAAATAAAAGTCAACCCAACAAAAATTAAAAATCACATACATGAAATCTCAAGCTCGTATTAGAACAACACAAGGAAGGAATAGCTTAGATACAATAATTTACCCCTACAGCATAATATGAAATAAAGAGAGTAATCCAGCGTTTATTGGTCAAGAATTTAACAATCAGTTACCAGCTCAATTAAAGGTAGGCCTGATTAACAATTAAGTAGAGACTTAATAATTTAACTATTAGGTAGATCGAAGGGGGCAAATTGATGATCTTCTTTAGGAGATATTGGAACTTGAAGATTAATAATTTAAAACAGTAGGCTGATAAAATGTTTAATATTGAACAATGTTTTGATTCTTATTCAGTAGACTATAAGTTTTTAATGTAAAGTTTTCTGTACATTTACAATTTTAATTTAACAAATGTTATAAAGACAAAATAATATTACTGTATAGCATTATAATAATTAAAAACCTGATTTAAAATCAAAAGCTCAAATCAAATTTTATTATGAGGCACCTTTTGACAGCAATGCTAACATCATCACAGACCTCTGATGATTTCAACTTTGCTGTCAAAAGGTGCCTCGTAATACATTTATAAATAATTGCTTTTTGATAATTAAATGAATGAATATAAATGAGGCACCTTTCGACAGCAATGCTAGCATTATCAGAGACATCTGATGATGTCAACTTCGCTGTCGAAAGGTACCTCGTAATAAAATTATGAATAATATTTTACCAAATATAATTGTTTGCATTATTATACAATACTAGAGCTCAGCTTTTAAGCAACACTAATACAAATTTTGTAATTCTGGTAACTACTGCTGTAACCCCAAACACTTATTGGCTTTAACATTAACTGTTATCTATTTCTTAGTCTATGTATTACTATAGTATAACGTATTACCAAGAACCTCAATTGACATTTCAAGAAATTCAAATTTATTTGGCCTTTAAGGTTTACAATTGGCTAAGTCATAATATAATACAATAATATAAAACACTTCTCTCTGTCCTTCTTTATTCATTGAGTCCAATACAATACTTTTCTCATTAGCATGCTATTTAATTATTGTAAACCTTCTAAATATTGTAACTTGTTGCGTGTATCTATGTTATAATTATTAATGTAAAAATGGTGTTCACCGTTAGAAATAAATAAATAAATTATAAGCTAGGCTAACCTACTTCAGTTTGTAACTAGGCAGAGACCTATATGTTTAATGTTACCAATTTGTTTATAATAATCTTAAATTAAAATATTATAAATTAAATTACCCGAGAAGAGTTTGTAAGAAGGGACAGGCCGAAACTGACAAGCTGTATAAAATGAGATGTTTCTTCAACGCAAACTGGCAAGTTGCGGTGAAACGGAATGGAAAGTGAAAGGATCACGCCACAGAGGATTGAAGTGCAGTGCAGACCAAAAACCACAAAACGTCAAAATACTTGACTGATTGCAACAGCTGACCGAAAACTCCACAGATAAATATAACCAGCAGAACAAGATCAAGGCACCTATATAAAGTACCCTTACAGATTAAGCGTGGGTCAAAGTCAAAGTCTTTATTGAGCCAGATTAACAATTTACATACTTTGGCAAAGTCATACATAATAATTTTCTTAACAAAAACAATTTTCTTCTCTGAGTAAAGTAACTATTTCAACAATTCCTTGACAAATTATTGATAATATATTTAATAGACAGACTAATAGCGCGAATATATGGCAACTACAAAGCTACAAGAGAGTAATGTTAGTTCCTTTCACGTATCAAGTTCACTTGCAAAGGTTTGAAACATGGGAAATACCTATACCTATATTAGTCATATTAGTATTAGTCTAGTATTAGACTAATACTTACTTACTTTTAATACTTGTAGGCTGCATCGGAGACTGGTTTCCCAGCATAGATGGCGTCAATTTAATATGGTCCTGAATACCGTATTAGTATATATCAGTAACACCCTGTATATGTGTTTCAACGTAGTTTAAATATCTTTATTTTTCTTTAACTTTCATTTAGCAAAATATCCTAATAAAACAAGGAATCTTCTTTAAATAAGAAAAATATCTAAGGTACTTAGAAAATAGGTCACTTAAAAATTTAAAAGCAGCTCTGTACATCAAAAGTACATTTAATTGAATTATTTTAATCGAATCAATAATAAATTTAATATTACTTTGAAGACAATATTAATCTCAAAATTCACGCTTTCCCACATAAAACTAAAAAATGTTGCCTAAAAAAGTTTAAAAATACTGCGTTCACTACAATTGTTATTAGTTCTAGTTTAATCCGGTAGAGTGTATCAGCTACTTACAAATCTATTTTAAATACGGTGTTCACCAAAACTATTGTTAGTTTTAGTATGACTAAAATAACTCTCCAAGGTGCTGGAGGCGGTGATGGTCCACCAACTGACTACCTTTTTAGAGACCAGAGGGCTGCTGAGCAGTCAGCAGGTTTGCGTATAGAAGTGGTAGATCAACGGTTGGCGCAGTGTGTCAATTCTGTATGTTTGTTACGGATGCAATGGGGACAATGAGCGTCCCTCAGGGGTTCGATGTTAAGGACCACTTCTTTTCTGAGGGTAATGATCAACGACCTTGACCGCTGTATTCCTGGAAGAACAATAATCTATGTGGATCACACAACCATCATGTCCAGAGGGGCAAGTTGGCGAGGGAGCGGATGGAGCTGGCCTACGGTGAAGCTACGTCTTGGTTTCAGGCAAATGGTTAGTTGCTGCTGAATGAGGGAAAGGCGCAGGCGGGGAATCTTCACCCTGTGAGAGGAATGAGGAGCAGGAAGTGACCAAATTGTTGGGTTTTCATCTCAGCCCAAAGCTGGACTGAGTGTGTGAGGTTTGCCTATTTTGCGTTCTTCCACAGCATTCTTGCGTACGGGATCCTCCTTTGGGGGCATGCAGCTAGAAGAAATGAAGTTTTTATCAAGCAGAAAGAGGTTGTTTGATTCATTTCAGGAGTTGTAAACCAGCAGGAACACTGTAAACCACTGTTTAAACCGTTGGGGGTGATGACTGTTCCCTGCCTATATATTTCAGCCTGTCTGTGCTGGTGTGACAAAGAGAGAGCATGAGCTTGAGACCAGGACTGACATTCGTGAACATAGCACGAGACGAAAGGATGACTTAAATGTCCCAGATTCAGATTGGCTAAAAATGTCAAATTCTTCAGGTATGGCTCATTGAAACTGTTTAACAGTCTGCCGGAATCCTTCAAGACCTGCAACCTTGCACAGTTCAAGAACAAAATCAAGAAAAGTGTTAGTTGAGGAGGCTTTCTACTCGATAGAAGAGTTCAATGAGTTTATGGTGAGCAGAAGATGTTCAAGCCACCACACCGCCAATAAGTTAAACCAAAAGTCTCCTTTTTTTATTGTGCGAGGTGTGTTCCAAAATAGTTTTTTGACAAGCCCATTCCAGTCTACTGGTCAGCAGCTGCTCTCATCAGGTATATGACCACTGTAAGTAAGCAGCAATTTAAAAATTTATTTTAAATACGGCTTTCACCAAAACTGTTGTTAGTTCTAACTTTACCAACTAGAGTGCAGCAGCTACTTGAAAATCTACTTAGCCGACAACCGTATGAAATAGACATAATACATAGGAATTTAATCATTGTCCGTCTAGTGCTGCCGCGGCGAGAAAAACGTGAACTACGGCAGCCGGCAAATTGTCTGCATTGTGCTGCAGCCTGGCGGCAGTTTCCGTGCTAATTCCTTCTGATCTAAAACTTTCATTAGTTGGTGCTGCTCCTGCTATCAGTGGTGTGGCGAAACCCTGAACTATTTTTGTGTGTCACAGTCATTACAGGCTTTTATTACTTAGGTTAAAACTTTCGTCTCCGGTATAATGTAAAATTAAAATGTAAGCCATTGGGGTTCTATTGCCTCGTTTTAGATTTAACGTCCAACTTATTATTTAAGGGTTACCGGCCTATAAGACGTGCATACTGTCGAAACAGAAAAAAATATTTGGTTGACTGATCAGTCAGGTAGCAAGATTTAGCCCAGGCTAAATTGTGAAGTGAGATTTTGATACCAAAACTCTAGTAAGTTTAATATGAAATAATTGTCGAATTTGAACATTTAAAACAAACTAATTTAATGGCTAATAGTGTTGATGGTTGTTCCCACTCCACGCTGGGAAAATATTATAACGGGTGAGCCAAAAAAACAGGGACATAACAAAACATAGTTTGATATTAGAAATCACACTAAAAAGACACATTGTATTGGCATTTGTCTTATGGAAGATAATGTCTCCCAAGTGACGTCCTTCCTCACTCACGCAGGCCTCCCATCTTTTTTTGCTTACCTGATGCAATCTCCACAACAAGGATTGAGGAATCGCATCGATTTTGCATCTTGTGCAGTGCTTCAATTCAGCAACGGTCTGGGGCTTTGAAACTAACACTTTACTCTTTAGAAAGCCCACAGCAAGAGGAATGTTCCGAATTGGAATGGCACCGTGACAGCCGATGTTGAAATGAGCTCGAAACTGACGTAAAGCAGAAAAACGTTTCATTACACTTCAAAAATGTTTCTATTACCATGATGTGCTAACCAGTGATGAGTCATGGTAACTAACCTCTAAATGGCAATAAATGAACATTCATTTGCCACATCAATGGAATCACCAGCGGCCATAACAGCTGATGAATAACAGATTAAAATTGTCCCTGTTTTTTTTGGCTCACCCAGTAAATCTGTCGAGTAGTAAGTGGCTTGCGCAGAATCTCACGTGCAGTTTTCCAACACAGTACTCGCATCTCTGTGACATGGGTTTACCATGGAGGCCGCTTACTACATGGCAGATCTATAGATGAGAAAAGTGGCCGGAGTTGGTTTGAGTGGGTTGGGTTAGAAAAGAACATGAGACACAAAGTAATATCAAACTTTTATTTATCCTATTAGCAGATACAGCTGATTGAGCCATAAGTCTGTCATTTGATGGATATTACGATATAGCCTTAACAAAATTAATTAGTATTTTAATTTTAAAGCAAGTGGCAGAACTTTTTACAGTATGTTATGTACAAAGGTCTATCTTGTTAAATACATAAGCATTGGTACATGTCCAATCCAACAACTATATACTTTATATTTGTACATAATTATTACATAGCTCCCAAAGTACCTCTTTGAAAGCAATAGGGAAAGATAAGTTTGCAAGATTACTGTATATAGGGTGGTTCTCAAAAACGTAAACAAAATTTCTTTCCTTTTGGTAAATGTGTGTTCTTAAGGGATAACATTATACCGTTTAGGCAAAGCTTTTTCAGGAAAAAGTTAACAGGAATTGATTGAACATGACACGATTACCATAGTTGCGTATGACCGCTACCTTACCAGTTCTCGCTAAAAATTAGTAATTGTTGCACCAATTGTGAAATCACACCAAAATAAGCACTCTGACATGTTACAAGCTTTGAATTTGAGTTTAAACGTGAAGAATACACTTTTAAATACTGTAAATAAAATGTTAGGGTACCAGGTACGTTTTTTTAATGGAGTTGATACTAGAGCATTCTCACTTGAATTTGAAGGGTTGAAATAGTGTTTACACCTAGTTTTTTAGGGAAAATATAATCAGGATTTTAACTTAAAACGAGTTTGATTTAGACGCTTGAGTTATGATCCATCGAGAAGTTCCACCAAAATAGTTTTTCTCTGCCATCACGGTTTGGCTGACACATGTTGACTACAGTGCTATAATTTCTTTTTAGCTTAAAGCCCTATTTTTTGGAGGAAAATTCCCCTTCCCCAAAAAGGACCCTTTCATTGTAAATTATACATTAAACGAAATTTGCAAGAATTCACGGCAGCTAGAGCTACCTGTCAGCTATGTTTTAACTTCAAATTCAAATGAGTATTCTCTGGCCTCAAACCCACTCCCCGATACAAAATAGGCGTCATTTATCAATAGTGAGTCACAATGATCAACTGTACAAACTAGAATACTACTAACAACTATGTTTAGTAATAACTGTAACAAATTAACATTTCAAAAATTTAATTATTACACACATTAAGTTGTTTTAAGTTATGGAATTCACATTTCACCCATGGAATCACAGTGATAGTGGTCATCACTCTCACACGTGTATGATATGGCTCACATTAGAAGCAAAAGAACCTCAATAAGATATTGCAGACTTTGGTGTTCTTTTAGTTAACATTATAGAACTGAAAATGTTGGTCCGAGAAAATATTTTAGGCAAGGGCCACTTCTTGCAGAAGTCTGCCTCACCCTGTTTTATTTTCTGTCAAATTGTTACTTTTTCGTAGTGTTTTAGGCGCATTTATGTAATTTTACATATTTATGAGGAGGGTTCTCAGCACTTTGACCTGACTGCTCTTCCCTCTCTCCAATGCCTACAATCAGAGGCCAGATTTACACAATTTTTATACAAGAAAACGCTTTTTTTTATCAAGTTTCAATTCTCTATCAGTAGAAAAACATCAACTTATGTGCATTGAATTATGAAACTTAATGTTGGTATTGCTTCTGATGATGAAGATACATTTAATTTTTGGGTAAGCATATTTTTATTGATGATATTTATGATTACAAATATACAATGAAAACAACACTATTGCTAGTATAAAAAAGGCACTACTTTCTGTACTTTTGGCGATGAATTAATTTGATATAGTTGATTGGTGTTCTGAATTAACTAGTTTGCAAAGTTTCTTTTAATACAGGATTTGTGTACACATCAAAATTGATTTAAAGAAATACATCAAACAGTTAATCAATATAACACCAACATCTACCAAAACGAGCAAACATTATTACTATTTGTAGTGTAACTATGTGTTTTGAAACCACTTAGTGCAAGAGCCACCCGTCAATAGTAAACATTAATAACAATATCATTAACAGTTCCAAATTGAGTTTTGAAACAATAAAACATAATTAAAAATCAGTATATTGTATTGAAGATCACAACAACGTCCTAATTGCACTAAAACAATTAAAGATGGTTTGTAGGAAGAAAAGAAATGAAACAAACTGGAAGTAATATTTTCCATTTTCTTCTATCACAGACTTTGCCTGGATCAGAACCAGTGCTAATCAACGTTTCCAAATCCACATTTTCCAAAACGCAATACAAATTAGTTAAATAAAAATCTATCGCTACATTGTCTTTTTTGTTCAGATCGCTTTTAGTAAACACAAATATGAATTGCAAAGATTGAGAGAAAAAGACTGAAGCATAGCAATGATTTCCATATTGAGGAATTGCACAAAATAGGTTTAGGTCAATCTTTAATATTAAGTTTGAAAATAGAGAGATGTGCTAGCCAATATAAAATTAAACTAACTATTTTTACATATTTTTCAATGGTGTTCAAAATAACATACGTAATCTATGATTCAAAGAATAATTGTTACTTTTAATAACTTAGCTCGCACTTCTCTATTTATAAATATATTGAAAATGTAAACAGGATATAAAGTGATTATAGTAATTAATGCACAACATATAATAGGCCTAGTCAACAAATTAATCCATTATCAAGTCCTGAATATCGTGAATATATAGATTACTAAAATTAAAACAATAAAGAAAACAATCATCCAACACTTTACAAATTAAAACCGCACTTAAGTGGAAAAATATTAATTACACTAATAAATAAATTTAAAGTAGTGCAAAAGCAGCAAAAACAAAATATACACATTATAATATACAAAAAATATAATATTTCCATGTTTGTTCAACGAAAAGGAACAGAGACTGCGTTAGAACGTTAGTGAGAACGATGTTGTGGGTGAAGTTGTTACAGAGCGTCGCGGTGCCACACCCACTTCTTGGGCGTGGTCAAAGTGATGACCCAGCCACTGTTGCTGCAGTAGCTGATACCTGCCAGGACTCAAGTACAGTGGCTTTCCTCTCCTGTAACACAACACACTGCATCAGTACAGAGCATCTCTACGTAACATTATTGTGTGAGAGAGATAGACGCGCCAACCACTGGTAAAAGCTCCCTTCAAGTTTGCTCTATATTAAATATGTAAATCAAGTTAATCAACAGTGTTATGTTTCTGTTGTCCGTCAATCAAAATTTGTGAGGAGCAGTATTTTTCATATAAAAGGACCAACTTTTCCCTACAAAGGGTTATTGGGGCTAGGGATTCTTTTGAGTTGAACACCAATTGGACTACTTAAATTACCACTTCCCTACACAACGCTTTTCAAGTTGTGCAGAATGTGTAAAAATACAAGCAGTTTGCTTTAAAGTCATGGGCAAGATTAAACCCTCTAAATCATGTGATAGAAGACGGACTACTCACTTAAGTTCACGGGTCCTCCTCGCCGAAGCTGTCCAGGTAGACGCTGCCCCAGAGGCAGGCGCGCTTGCCGCGTATCACAATCACATAGCTGCTGGTGACAACCAGGTACATGGCAGTGCCTGCGCCGCAGTCCACGCTGTGCTGCACTGCCTCGCAGATGTTCAGCTGTTTGCAGCAGTTCTCCTTCAGACACACCAGCGCGCCGCACACCAGACAGATAGACGCCTCGCGCGGCACCGAGTGACAGTGCGTGCACTGCTTGCGGTGGTAGAACTGAAAATATACACACGGTTTAGAAATACTCGCTTGTAGCCTGGGTTTTCCCAGGGTTATTCTCTACACTCAAGGCTAGCAAGAGTCAAGAGATTGTTGTTAACAGTAACGAAAGTCGTGATTTCGTAGGGGAAGCTAGTGAGAGTCGGGAAATTGTTTGTTGCAAAGGGTATCGGGTTTATTAAGTCAAGACGCCAATCCATAACGTAAGCGCGGATTTCGTCGCTAACGCTAGAAAAAGTCGTGGTTTTGACAAAATAGCCAAAATGGGTGGGAGTAACTATGACTATAATTATTTAGGTGAATTTTACAAGGAAAGAGAGGATAGTAGCTAGCTTACCTAAGAAAAACAAGTTTAGGGGCCAACAAAAAAAAGCACACAAAAGAGTCAGAAGACAGACAACAACAAGTGGCCATTTTGTTTTTGTTTGTTTAGTGTTAGGAACTCTGTGCTTTGATAAAGCCCTTAGTAAGGCCGAAATATCAGTAAATTTTGTGTGTGACTCTTCTGTGTGTTTTTTTTGTTGGCCCCTAAACTTGTTTTTCTTTGGTAAGCTAGCTACTATCCTCTCTCTCCTTGTAAAATTCACCTGGTTTAGCCATAAGGCTCTTCCTTTCAAACTTATGACCATATTTAGGTAGCTAAATACGGGAAATCAGCAAAATTTACTTGGTAAAACACGGAATTTTGTTTTTCCTGAATGCTGAACACCCTATCAACTGACTCTCAGCAGAGATTTCCCAAATAAGTATCCCTCAAAATAAGCAACTTTCAGTGTATCTTAAAAATATATATTCCATATAACAAAAACTAATATAATTAGTTCCAATGGACATATTATTTCATACCTGGAATATCTTGTCGTAGAGTTGGGGCAGGCTAAGTAGGCGGGGTTGGTAGTACGTGATGTGTTGGTCTATGAGCAAGTTACACGCGGCCAGCAGGTTACGACTGATGTAGTCTCCCAGCTGTCGAGTCCACGAGGTGAAGTGGTTACCCACCGGCTCCGGCCAACTCAGCGCCACCGCCGCGTTGAACATGTCCAAAGTCATCCCACCTGTTACACAATCAGCACATCAAATCTAAAGCCCTTCAGGCTAAGGTGGAGTGAAAATTGATCCGGTAAATCTGTTTTACAGTTAAAGTAAGATACAAGGGCTATTTTAAAATTAAGCTTCATTAAAAAATTACTAAAATGCATAATGTTTGTAGAAATGTAATATTATATTCATATTAAAGAGCATTCTTTTAATTATATTTTTATATAATTACGATACAAGTCAGAGCACTTATCAAACCAATGCACACACGTTCAGTGTGTTTCTAAACTATTGCATGACATTCCTGGACTACAAACAAAAACAAATGTAATTGACTCTTTAGCCTGCTTTAGTTCAACGCTGGATTACACACAACTTATAAAATTAAAGATAAAATTGATACCGGTATGGCTGAACGAGAAGTATGGAAATACTATTGCAAAAATTGGATGCCAAGTTTTGTTTCAAAGTTGACAGGGTTATTATTTAAGTCTATAGCTATATAAATTATAAAACATTACAACTGGTGTTGTACCTGACAGGTAAATTGACTTTTTTTGTCAGAAAATACGACTGATTTACCTTCGACTAGCTCCAGGTAATAGACAAGTATAACAAACTCGCTGGAGTCTGCGTGAATCTTGGGCAGTTCCTGATCGTACAGATGGTGTCTCAGTAGTGCAGCTATCCGCAGGAAAGGCAAACATAACGTTTGAATCTGCAAACACAACAAGTCAGTTAGTCCTTACAACAAAACCAACAACAAATGTTGAAGAATCAGTACCATTATTTTCAGCTGGAAACCGCTAATTCTTTGTCTGGTTGAGTGTTATTGAAACACTTCCAAATACCCCCTCAAAAGATTAGGACCTTGCTCCCTTGACTAGTTCTGATTGGATGGTGTTTGAGGTAGAGCTACAACAATGCTGTAATCATCCAATCAGGAGGATTGGAAGCCTCCTGTAAAACGCCCCGACATTCTCTCATTCCAAGATATACATTGATTTAAATTTAAAATAAGAGTAACTAAGGATTTTGCTTATTAGTATGCAGGTTAAGTGTAAGAGAGGATTTGCTAGTCCTAACTTCACCTGAATAAAGCCATGTTTCATTTTGTTCATTCCAGCCGCCCTCGACGTACCTTGGAGGCAAATCTCTATGGATACTCAACATGCCCCTCAGTACCCGGCACGCATACTTGACCGAGCGACCAACACAACATTGTATAATGCCAAAGATTCATGGTTCTTAACTGCTCACCTGTTTCTCCATGTCCTGCATGTCACTGCAGAAGAGGGTGGTGACTCTGGCAGAACTGTACTGCTCGTTGATGTAGAGTTGCGTGTGGTCCACGGCATGTATCGCGGAGCCCAGCGCCCTCCAGAGTGCTGACGGCCCGGCGCAGGTTGGCACTGCGCCACCCCTGACGCCCGGCTTCACTCATCTTCAACGACATCTGCAGTGTCACTTGCATGTACACCAGGTTGTACAGCAGCTTCACCACGCACGAGAAGTACGCTGCACACAACACACAAGATTGTTGAATCACAGAAGAAATCAAAGAATCAGTCAAGAGTTATTTTAATAAGTTAGGTATTTTTCAGTATTCAACTTATATGTCTTTGAAACTATTAAATAAATAACGAGTCTAGAATCATGTGATACTAACAACATTTCTTCATACAAAACCAGAAATCAATTTAGAATAGAACAGCATCGATTTGAATTTTTCAAAAAGAAATCAAGTTATATAGATCAAGTTTTCTTAAGACATATAACCCATAACATTTGACTTCATGAATATTTACCAATATTATGTCAAGATTTAAAAGTATCTGCTAAATAGACCCTTATATTCATTTGGAGAATTGAATCCTCAACAAGACAGATTGAAGTGTTATTAAGCCTGACATGTAACTTTTTCTTTCTGTACATCGTGACACTATTTATATATAACGTTCCCGTACATGAACAAATAAAGAATTTTTAACTGATTGAAAACAACTGTTAGAATCTTTGTTAATTACTTTTAAAACAAAACCCAGCACCTTTAAGAACAGGATGACAGACATTCAACAAAAAGGTTGAGCATTGTTTACAAAAAGGTAGAGAACGTTGACCATTTATTGCTACATCAAAGAACATCTGCTATTCATAATCCAAATTGTCTTTTGGATCGATTAACAACATAGGTGTGCACAAACATCAAAGAATAAACAAACCTGGACATACTGAAGTATAAGCTTGAAGAAACCATTTTAAAAACTCAAGTTGCCCTGTCAAGGGAGTCTTTATAAAATATCTCGAAGCAGCAGGCATACTAATGGCGGTTTGTATATAAGTGCAAGTGTTAGCAGACGTCTGGTTTGATGCCAATTTGAAAACCTTTAGGCTTACATTAATGTCACTGCTATTTCCGATGTTGTCTTCAACAGAGAATAACTGTCGGCAATTGTTGTCAGCTATGAAAGGTAATCCCTGCTGCTAAGCTCACATAAGCTCACTGATGTGGTCACTTGAATCTTAAGTGGTTTGTATCGGCGCCAATAATCTGTCTGCACTTCTTTCTGCATTCACCTTGCTTTATTCATTCCTTAATTTCCCTGAAGGAACAGGTAATACAGGATTTTACAAGGATTTTTCTGCCATACGGTTTACCTGCCTGTAATGTTTAAATAACAATGTCTTCTTTACTAAACTAATCCAAGAGATGTCTGTAAGGGAATGTTTCTTTTTAGTGTTGGCATCTGACAAAATGTTTAGTGAAGAATAAGCTCTACAGTATGGATGAGTATTGGATTAGTAAGAGAAGATGAATGTTATGTAGTATCTACTTCAATGTTTGTGACTTTTGTTTTTCATTATGATTTTATGCATTTTGCAATGCCTAATGCAATTTATTATGTCTGGCAATAAAATTATCTTATCAAAGGTTTTTTAACAATCTGATAGGGCAGTTGCCAGGTATTCAATATGATGATTTTGATAAGGAGGCAGGCTTCCGTTTTAATAAATACAATTTTTAATAGAAACACCAAATAAAACACATAAAATAGAATATTTTGCAGTCATTGACTCTTTATTTACAAATAATTTATTGATAAGGAAAATATATTTTCCAGTCACTGACTAAGGAATATTCTATTTTTTAAGCCAATCTTTACTGTCCAACTGTCTGTTGTGAAAGTTAGAGCTCGTGATCTGCCATCCAAAAAAGTACGTACGATTTCCTAACAAAAAATGCTTCAAGTTGATCAAGGAATTTAAAAAAAATGTTGATGAAAGCACTAAATGTGTCATATCTTCTTTGGGGCAGATCATTGGAAGCACTAAATTTGTCAAATCTTCTTTCGGTCAGAAGGAAAGATTATTGGAAAGAAATGAGGTGGATGTTGTGGCCACAAAGACGTACGGTCTTAACTTTCCATGTCCAGTCTTACTTCCGAGACAAGCGAATTCCCGACCATTAATGTGTGCTTGACTCCACAGTCACTGATACCAATTGTTCTGCTTGCTCCTATCACCACCATCATCCGTATCTACGTGAAATACTCACTCTGATCCAGGTGGAGTGGCAGGAGTAGGATGAACTGGGTGAGAAGAGCGATCGGATCACACAACAGCAGCGGGACCTGGTTGTTGACGACATCCAACGCCTTCTGCATGGGCGAGGCAACCTCCTGTACTCCGGCCAGGGTCTGGAATGTCTCCCAGGTAGACCAGTGAGCAAGCAGTCGTGCGTGCACGGCTAGTACGTGAAGTAGAGGCACTGCAACATGACAAGCGGTTGAATATGTGAGCAGCTTAGTTGTCAACCGCTGACAAACACATAGTATGGTCAAGTTAGATGCATGTACTCAAGGTGATTTTATGTACTTCAAAAATAATTTCATAGGGACTTTTAAATCAATTAATAACATAAGTTAAAAAAAACAAACAACTTCAAGAAACATGTGTTAACTTTACTTAGATGATGGTAGTTTTTAACACCGACGCCTGAGCCTGAATCTAGGTCAGAGTTTTTTATGTGTTGGTTACCTTGTTTACTGTTAGAGCGCTCAAACAGTACCCTTTTGTTAAAGTCCCCGCATAGCCAACTTAAAGAGTGGTTTAGAATGAGGATCGGTTCACCTTAATAGAGGATTGCAAAAGAGGTCACGGCATTTGTAAAATAAAACAGCTAAAACATCGAAGACAAAACAGTTTCTGAACTTTTCAGGAATTCAAACAGGAGGGGTAAGTTAAACATCCTGTATAAGATAACGCTACTGAGTACTCACTGATGCAGGAGCGCTTCGGTATGCACTCTATGCTCTTGGGAGTACATAGGGAGCCTTCCCGCTGCACCAACTCCACCTCGAGATTCGTTCTTGCTATGGAGCTCACGAACAGGAACAGTGTCTGCGGCAACCTCGTTGTGCCACTCTTCTGCTTGAACTTGAGGTATGTCGAGTTCGTCATGTCCTCCATCGACTTGCCCATCGCGTCCATCAAGTTTGACACTACCTGTAACATTTTTTTATTTTGGTATCGGGAATCAATTTCAGAAGCTTGAAATATATATGACTTTCTGTTTGTAACAATTCTTTCTTTTTATTTGAATACGTTAGGAAGTACTTTTAGTATCTTTTACTGAAAATATTAAGGCGTTTAAAATTTGTCAGCGTTTTTACACTGTTCAACTGATTCAGAGGGAAAATAAGACAAGTGCGAACCGGTTTAGTGGGCGGATTCTCTTTAAGGAACTTGACGAGTTCGGTTATGATGGCGTTGAGACTGGCGGGTCTGGAGCGGACGACGGCTGAACACTCTCCCAGCTGTGGAGGGAGTGGCAGCACTGAGTTAGCCAGTCGTCGACACAGTGGACACGAATACTCACCCCTACAACAGTTAAACGTACACGTAGTCAGCACTCGTATAGAGATGTACCATAAGTAATATTGAAAACAACAACTTATAATTAGTGGTCTCTCTAATTCCTAAAGGCAGAGATAAATATTTTTCTAGGGGTTGGCGAGACCCAATGGTTTAGGAAATTCACAACAACAATTAGACAGAAACTAGACCCAAGCAGGATTTTTTTGGTAATGTTTAAATAATAGGGTAATAATTAGCAGGAGTGTTTTGGCGGATAGGGAAATTCAAAGCAAATTTTTTGCAGATCTGGTAGTTTGGGGGAATTTCCAAACAACTAGTCATTTTGTTGTCATTTTACTTTTATTGCTGATCAGTGTTCTTGGCGAATTCCTATCAAAAATTACTCTAATCAAAAACAATTCTAAATACAAATTTACAAATAATGATTTTAATTTTTACATTTTATTAAGGAGTAAATGAGTTCTTGTTTCAACCCTCTTTAATGCCAACAAGTGCCTGCAATTATTAAGAAGTTTTATCATTCAGTACTATGATAAATGATATTATAAACTATAGTTGATTTGTTTTAGCCACTTTTAAAATCTAACTGTCCCTGACTAAAGCGTACTTAAACATACACACTGCTTCTGCAACGTGAACACACTGCTATCACGAACTGACAAAGATGCACTCACCTCTCAGAGGAGAGCCGCTGTTGGTTGCGCAGAGAGCGAAGGTACGCTTTCAGACAGTCGAGGTGTAAATGGTGTCCACACGTCTGCACATGGACTCCTCCTTCCCAACCGAGGTTCACGGAGACAAGCCATGATAACTGGAACACAACCAATCACATAGTCAAGCATTTGTTATATTTAGGAAATAGGGCACTAGGAAAAAAAGGAATAGAAAGTAGAGAAGACTCACCTAGATAAAGTAGAAACACATAAAAGAACGCACTTTTTGTCTTGACAAAGGCCCCAGTCGGACTGAAAATTTGACATTTTGTGTTATCTTATGTGTTTTTACTTTATCCAGGTGAGCCTGCTCTCTTTCTCTTCCTTTTTGATAGCATAGTCAAGCTTTTATGTAGGCTGGTGTGGGATAGCTGAAGGTACTGTCTAAAAACTTTATCAGGAGTGAAACATTGGTTGAATGGCCTCAGAAGTTCAAAATGTGCAACAGATGTGAAATGTGTTTGTTATGACTGATTTAACTTACCCACAATTTTGGCAAATCAAAGTTTTGATAAACTTCAAAAACAAGATGAATGTTTCTTAACGATCTAAGTTTCACATGCTATTCACCCAACAGTTTTTTGTCAAAAAGTGAAATTTTCTTATTGATAATATGAAAAGTGGCAAGTGCAGGATTCATTGAAGAAAACACAACCACCGTGTTAAATAAGTACACTAATAGATTTTACCTTATCAAACTCTCTATCTAATTCTTCTATTCTCCTATCGAAGTCTGAGGCTAAACTCGAATTGCCATGGAAACCCTGTCGCTCTTCATCTGACGTTGGAAGAACTACCTGGTCGTCTATCCTTCTCTTGTGACCGAGAACACTGGTGGCCTGAAACAACGTTTACATTAGAATAACAAATATTACTTAATTTAAGATCTAACGTTATGTTTGTCTTATTTAATGAGGTCAAGTCAGGACTACAAAGTCCTCTCTACCACTTAACCTCGACCTTAACCTAGGTTGCCATATAGTCATATTACAAATGTAATTGGTGATCAGGACTGCTCGGCGAGTGATGAGCTCCGGAGTCGCGGACAATTCCAGCCCGCCAGGTGGGTCCACCAGGTCTATCCAAGAAGCTCGAAGATTGAGATTATCAAGTAGAAAACAGAAAAAAGCAAGTTACGAAACTGACCTGTACAAGAACGGCTAGACCCATCGGCTTGTCGTCAGTGCTAGGCGAGGTTTGACTGCAAATCACACAGTCGTATTCTTTCTTCGTGGTCAACACTTGTTCCGGCCCGTCCCAATCCATCCCGTCATCATCTGAAACGGTGTTATTTGATTTTAATTTTTGAACAATTAAAACAACTTAAACTCTGTTTCACTTCCAGCTGAGATGACCATGACAACTTGTTTGTTATGTCAAAATAGATACAAAAAGTGGAACCAACCAATGCAAAAGGATGATTTGCACCCATTTAGTTCTAAAAACATTTTTACAAAAACTATCTGCTAAAATAGGTATGAAATTGATTCGGTGTAATTTAAATTTGCTTTCCAATTTATATTAAGTTATATTGGATGGCAATGTAAGACAGACAAAAAATGTACTGATACTATCAGATTATGAGGACATCCAGCTTAGTAATTTTAATGAGATACAGAATAGTTGGCTTCCACACTAGTTTTAAGGAACTTGTGTTCGTTTTGAAAACAGTAAAGAGCTTGTGATTTTTGTAAAACGTTTACTTTTATCAAGTGACATGGCGTCTAGGATACCTGTTTTCCTGGAATATCAAGTGCCAAAACTTAGCAGTATCTTTTTTTCAAAACACACTCACCAGTTTCCATAGCTTTCTCCATGAACTGTTTTTGTTTCGAGGCAAACTCTTCCATGAGTTTTTGTTGTCTTTCTTTCGCTTTTCTTCTCCTCTCTGCCCTCTCTCTTTCTTCCCGTTCTTTCCTCTCTACTTCTCCTTCCTCTGGATGCCGAGGCCAAAGCCGCTCTCTTGTTTGAACCACACACTCCCTGAATACACAAATCAGAAATGTATGACCATAGACACATCTTCAATCAATGCAGTAAATACTACAGTGTAAATACAAGTAAGCAAAATTCAAACTGTACACTATTGATAAACTTCCCGTATTTGTAACCTACCGACAGAATGAATCCAACTCCATGATTCTCCTCAGCACTTTGCTGATAAAGAAAGGCCCGTCTCCAATCCGGGAGTCCCGGTTCACCTCCGGTTCCTCCGGGTTGAAGCTATCCGGAGTACCAGAGAGATGGGAGTGCAGCTTCAACAGCAGCGAGATGATGCTTTCGTTTGCCTCAACGCTACGTTCCGGGCTGGGCAGTTCCAGCGAGAAATCACTTGAACTCTGTAAACAAAGTGTGACTAGGTGTTTAAAAAGTTTTCATTTAAATTTAAAATAGTTTTGTAATTTGCACACTGCATAATTTAAGCAAATATTTTACATCTGAAAACATTTTATATCAAATAGTAGTCACATTTTTTTGTCAAATTATCTTGGTATCAAAAAATGGTCTTAGGCACACTTAAAAAAAGAAACATTTTGGATGTCAAATACAAGAGTAAAAAGAGGGTTATTTAATGACTTATTGAGTTGGACTTTTAACAATTGGAATGAATCAGTGAATGAATAATGATGTAAGAAAGATAAATGTGGACATTGACAGGACAGAATAAAGAACTCAGACTTGTAAAAACAGAAAGTTAGAGATAAAACTTGTTGCTTCTAATAAGTGCTGGTAATTTGCAGCAAAAGATAAAGTGCATGTTACTAACCGAGTGAGGGTCGGGGCAGCGCTTGGCAACCTGCGTGTCAGTGGAAGTGCTAGGCAAGTCGATGAGGGACCGGGCAGCGCCATGCGCTTGTGTGAGCGGCTCAGCTTGGCCGATGCGCTGAGCACCGAGCGCATGTTGATGCCCTCCAGCTGTCGCTGCGTCTGAACTGGAGGCGGGGGTGGTGCAGCACTCGGCAGGTGTACCATGAAACTGCCCGCAGCGATCATCTCCGTGCCAGCCATCACTGCCAGCGGCTGCGTCGGCCCGGGCAGAGCTTCCATGGGCTCCACAGGCAGGTTCGACGCTGGAAAACACAACAAATCAGCTTACTCTATGTCAGATTTTAATAATCTATAGCATAATGCTTTACCAAATCAAGAATACAAGAACAATTTCAACTTTCAATGGCTATGAACTTACTGAAAGAAGTTTGGTTGGTGATCGGGTTGTGGCTGAGAACCAGCATGAGTTCCGTGGGGAAGTTGCTTGGCAGAGCGTGCATGTGCTCTTGGGAAGCACTACCTGCGGGGCCTTGACCCTGGGGTAGAGCTAGCTGTGAGGTGCTCGGCAGACCCATCCCTGCTGCCGCACTCGACGGCCGGTTCATCCACCGCTCTATCTGCACTACCTCTGTATCACCTGCGCAAACAAACACTCTCTTCTCATCTAACATATGATTGGTTCGGAAGTCACGCTAAGCCGTCGGTCCATTCTATCAATAGTTGGGCTATTAATTAATGACCCAATCTGGGGAGCAGTAGGCCTTAGTTTGTAACAAGACTACATCTCATTGTCCATCAAAACACTTATCAAACTAATGGTTAACTGCAAATCAAAGTGCGATTTGGTACAAGGAAGGCAAGTCCACCAATATGACACTAGGGCAGAGATATCTATAGAGGGCAGCAGCATAGACTAGAAATTAAGCATCAGCTTCCCAAACAATTTGGTATCAGATTAATAAATAGCCTTCCTAACAACATAAGACAAATCAACAACTTAAACATTTTCAAAAATAGACTAAAACTCCTGCTTGTAACAAACTTCTTTTATTCAGTCACGGAATTTTTTGACAGGAGCAGGGATTAGAGTTTATTCAATAAAGTTAATAATAAATAAATAAATATTTGATCTGAGTGTAAGTATGAATGGTGAGTGAATGGTACACATATTGTATGTTCAAATGCAATTTGATGTGAGTGAATGCCAGTGTTAGGACGGCTGCCATACATTGTGAAATGTCATACGGCAATAAAGAATTCATTTATTTATGTTGTTAACCGTATATGTAACAAGCAAATAAATAAACTCACCATTCATCTCATATTCACTCAAAAATACCCACTATAAATGGTCAGTGCCGTTTTTTAAGTATTAAAAGTATAGTATCAAAGATCATCACATAGTTTATGGTTTTGTAAAACTTACAGAGTATCCTCTAATTTCCCCATCAAAGAATTTCAGGATTATATTTTGTCACTACGACTCTTAAACTTTCACCTCCTAAGTCCCACTCGCTCACTGGTATATCTAATACTTCCAAAGAATTATCTAATTTGCAAGTTGCTGGATGCACTTCTAAAATTTTCAGGTTGTAGTTGTTAACTAATCATTTTTGGAAACAGGGTTTTACCAGATTTTCCTGCTTGTCCACAAGTCCTGCCTACTACCCAGTTTTGGAAGACACTTAGGCTTAAGTACAGCTGGGTGACATCACTTTGGACAAACTGACCAGTGTTCCAAAAGGAGCAAGTAGAAGCTCTGCCTCTTGAATAATAAAAGTGGGGGATTCTGTGGCTTCAACAGGTCAATTTTCTGTTTCTAACCAATCTAGTGTGACTCGTTTCAAATTATTCCAGCACAGTTGGAAATTCATCCGTGATTTTACACTGTATTGACCATTTAGAAAACAAATGGTTTGAACTACACAGAATTTTTAATGAATTTACAGTTATTCTTATATTACAGTCTTTCATCAAAGCACTTAGATGTATTCAGCAGCAAGGATAATACAAACTATTTGCCCAATTTATAAACTTAGCCTAATTCCAACTTCAAACCAGATCACATAATTGTGGCATCCTTGCAGCAGTACTAACTGACAGCTAAGAGTTAAAGTGGAACACTCACTGTCACTATCACAGATGTAAGACGGCTCTGGCAGGGCGACAGTCTGCACAGAGGGCAGGTTGGCAGACAACCAGTCGGACTCAACCAGCCGGCGAGCTCGGTGTCTCTCACATGTCTCGGTTCTCGGTCTGTAGCCGCACACATCTGCGCACAAAGCCACATCTTCAGTATCAAATATATCAATATATTCATATAGCTTAACCATTTTTTAAACAATACCCTTAACTAGGGTGTGCGAGTACTCAAATATCGAGTCGAGTGTTTACCGATACCGAACTCGGCTCGACCTGATCGGTAAAGCTCGAAATTTGGTAGAATAATTTGCCTTAGTTATAATGGTGATTTTGTTGCGGGCACTAGGGGGAGTCAATAAATCGCCGTAAACGGTATCACAGTCATTGGTCGCCGCGAGGCGCTTAGCGGAGTCAAGTGACCACCGCGAACGGTATCGATGTCGTTATATCGACGCAAACGCTAGCGGAAGTCCAGATCACCGCAAACGGTATCGAAGTCATGATCATATCGACGTAGTTTGTCAAGAAACCTACAAAATGAGCTTGTTTTTTAATGCCGATACAATAATACTCGACTCAACTCAAAATGCAAGCTTTTTAACAAACCCGACTGGACTCAAACTAAAGAAATGTGACTCGCACACACCTACTATTATCAGATTTTTAAAACTCCACAAATAACCTAAGCTATAGTTAATAGTTTAAGGTTACGTAACTCAAGGTATCCAGCGTTCAGTTAAATCAAAACTCCCGTGTAATTCCCGCATTTTCTGGTTTTGGGGTACAATAATACTAAACTTCAATTCACATTTAAATTTAGAAGGATTGTTAAATGCTACATTAGAAATGCTTCATTAAGCTCTTCCTTATAAGGGTATTATGTTTGTAGTTTTTCCTAAAGATTTAGAGAGTCATAGTTACTCCTGCCATTTTGGCACTGGTCTCTAGAATCCCATTAGCATCCACGACTAAATCATGACTTTTGCTACCGCTCCCAATAATATCATGACTTTGGTTGCAGTTCACAACGATATCTAGACTCTAGACTGCAATTAACGTCCTCAACAAAAATATGACTGCCATTGGCTCCTCTGACAATTTAATGACTTTCGTTACCGTTTGTGGCGATCACTAGACTACCGTTAGCATCTGATACTGAAAATCTGTTTGACTGATAATCAGCATAATTCCTGACTTTGCTTGTGTATCAAAAATTTATAACACCCGGTTTTTCAAAATTCCCGTATGCTGGACATTTTCTAACTCTCTGTTACGATCTAGGTTGAGTGACAGACCTGGTCGAGCTGGTCCTGCGGAGGGCTAGTCAGCACGGCCTGCTCTAGCAGGTAGATGAGCACCGCCATCAAGTGTTCGCTGACCGTGTGCTCCGTCACAGCCTTGTACAGCACCACCCACACTAGCCCGTGGAACACACGCAGTAAGCAACACCTGCGCTGGCTTCTACGCCAGGACAGGTCCCGCAGCCGAACGGCCACGCTGTAGTCCCGCTGCGGATACGACCCAGCTGGTTGGCACTGAAAACAAATAGGTTAGTGAACGTGAGGCAAAATTTTTGATTTTTTGGCAATTTAAAACAATGGATAAATTTACAAGAAATGTGGACTTAATGGAATTTGTTTAAACACCATATTTGCTTAGCTATAGTCTCTTGGGGTCTGCAAGGCTCTGTATTTTTCAGGTCGGTCGAAAATGGAAATCCTGTCGCAAAGACAGGCAAGAAGTTGTCTAGGCCAATAAATAAAATATTTATTTACAAATTTTTACATATCTTAGCCCCACCAAGTTATGCATAACTTGTCAGTGGGGACAACACGCAATAGTTTAATAACAAAAGATGCGTAAAATAAAAAAGATACATCATTCAATTTAAATACAGTGTTCAATTAGCGTACAATGTATCAATTTTTTTTATTTAGATTATAGTCTGGGTTGAGCACCTAATAATTTAACATTTGCATGCAAACGTGGTAAATTAACAAATGAATTAACACAAAACAATAATAGCATGAATTAACAAAACTTATAATATAGAAAACAATGACACAATGATCATACAAACCTAGACAACAATAAATTACAATATAGCTAAAAATACAAAATTGAATAAGTCATATAATATAGTGCACAATATAAATACTACAATAACACACAATATGCATACAACAATATTATAACAACAATTATAGTTTAGATAAATTATACACATTTCCATTACAACTAACATAATACAATACCATATAATATATACATATGATGAAAATTAAACAAATAACTAAGTATCCTTGCAAAAATATTTATTTCCACCAATCGGCTCTCAGATTACCTCATCGCCGGTGGTGTGTACAAAGAAAATAGTTTTCAATATTTGTTAACCAAATTACAAAATTAATTAATCATATGGAAACATAAAATTGTTGGGAATAGTTTTGGAAAAATAATTTGGAATGGTGTTATACTAAAACATTTTTCAACTTTGCTATGTAATCAAAAATTGGGTTCTGTAGTTCATATGAGTGTTGTTGAGTAACCCAGCCTCATTTATTTTACAATTCAGCCCAGTTTCAACAAGAATCATGCAAAACAAAGTTATTTACACACACAAAATGGCATCCTTGAACATCTGCAAGCGCAGAAGAAATTGTGGTGCACCATGGCCTTATAGGATCCACAATGAGAAGGAATAGCCAATACATGATTTAAAATACAAGTATATTGACATGTGGAATTCAGGGTACATTTTTCTACACAGCATTAAATTATGATAATTAGTTGTAAATTTGCTATGAAATTTCAGTAAAACAGTAGGTTTAACCTTCTAAAAAAATGGCTTTGTACAATTGCTAGAGAGAAAACAACATCCTCTTATTTAATCTTTAAAGTTAACAATAAATGAATTCCTAGATCCTTGACAGAAGTCATTTTCTTCAACACCTTTAAGTGCCGTGTGGTGAGATACTCGCGGACTGTGGCCATGTTACCCTCCAACTTCTTCTTGGCCCCATATACTTCCCGTTGGGATGAAGAAGAAATTGATGGGCACCAGAGATAAGGCCAGGGATCCACAATAACAATGCAACCAAAATCATTGACACAGATGAGGCTTACTGCAAGGACTATGAGGAGCCTGAACTTACCGAGGTTGAACTTGGCTAAGTCTTCAAACTTTTTGTGTGCAATTTTTGAATAGCCAAATTTCAAGAAATATTGCAAATGAAGTTCTTAACATACACAATACATGCACTTTTCAACCCCTTCAAGAGTTGTCCGGTGAGGTCCACGAGGATTGTGGCCCTGTTACCCTCCAATTTCTTCTTGGCCCCATGTACATCCCATTGGGACAAAGAAGAAGTTGATGGGCACCAGGGCCTCATGGGATCCACAATGATAATGATACAAACATCACTGACTGTAGGCCTACTGCTAGGATGAGTATCACGTTACTGCACAGTATGATTACACAGCACAAACTAGTGAAGTAAAACAAAGAATACAATAAACAAGCCGAGACTAGCTGAATGTTCGTGTCCGGCAAGTTCAGAGAGTTGGCCGGACTAAGCGGAGGGCTGAACTAACTAAGGCCAAACTTACAAGAGCCTACTATTTTCCCCAAACCTTTTTGAGTACATTTGTTGGATAACAAATTTTTATCCAGAACCACGCAAATGAAATTCTTCACATACACAATACAGTACATGCAAAATTCAACCCCTACAAAAGCCGTCCCGTCCTTGCAGATTTTGGTCCCAGTGGCCTTCAACCTTTTCCTGGCCCCATATACTTCCCATTGGGACAAAGAAAAAATTGATGGGCACCAGGGCCTTATGAGATCCGTGTGGGTCCTGGCATGTTGTTCAGCCCCATTGCCATACCCTTAGTTTTCAATTCTTCAAGTCGATGCCAACCATCCTATGTTCAAGTGTTAAGGATCCTGAAGTGTGAAGTCACACTCTTCAACACCTCTAAGAGCCGTGTGGTGAGGTCCTCCCAGATTGTGGTCCCAGTGCCCTTCAATTTCTTCTTGGCCCCATATACATCCCGTTGGGACGAAGAACAAATTGATGGGCACCAGGGCCTTATAGAATCGGCTTGTGGCACATCGTCCAGCCTGCTGCCACACCCATGTTTTTCCACTCTCCAAGTTGATCCGGACGTTGCATTTATCCTGTGTCAAGGTATTGCAGATCCTAAAGTCACACTCTTCAACACCTCCAAGAGTCGTTCGGTGAGGTACTCGCAGATTGTGGTCCCAGTACCCTCCAACTTCTTCTTGGCCCCATATAGATCCCATTGGGACGAAGAAGAAATTGATGGGCACCAGGGCCTCATGGGATCCACAATGACAATGATACAAAACTCACTGACTGTAGGCCTACTGTTAGGATGAGTGCCACGTGACTGCAAAGTATGATTAAACAACAACGCAAACTAGTGAACTAAACAAAGTATCCAATAAAGTAGCTGAGACTAGCTGAATGTTGTTGTCCGGCAAGATTTGTGACTAATGCTCAAAGAGTTGGCCGGACTAAGCGGAGGACCGAACTAAGGCCAAACTTACATGAGTCTGCTTTTTTCCCCAAATCTTTTTGAGTACATAATTTTGATAACCAATTATCATCAAGAACCACGCAAAAGTTCTTCACATACACAATACATGCAATCTTGAACACCTACAAAAGCCGTCCAGGGAGGTCCTTGCAGAATTTGGCCCCAGTGCCCTTCAATTTTTTCCTGACCCCATATACCTTACATTGGGATGAAGAAAAAAATGATGGACACCATGGCCTTATGGGATCCACTTGAGTTGGGGCTAGTCGTCCAGCCGTGTTGCCATACCCTTGTTTTTCCACTCTCCAAGTCGATCCAGACGATGCCTCCATCCTGTGTCCAAGTGTTAAGGATCCTGAAGAGTGAAGTCACCATCTACAACCCCTCCATGAGTCGTCCGGTAAGGTCCTCTCAGATTATGGTCCCAGTGCCCTTCAATTTGTTCTTGGCCCCATTCACATCCCGTTGGGAAGATGAACAAATTGAAGGGCACCAGGGCCTTATAGGATCCGCTTGGGTTGTGGCATCGTCCAGCCGTGCTACCACATCCATGTTTTTCCAATCTCCAAGTCGATCCAGACGATGCATTTATCCTGTGTCCAATTATTGCAGATCCTGAAGTCACACTCTTCCTCACCTCCAAGAGTCGTCCGGTGAGGTATCTTTTTGAGTACATAATTTGAATAACCAATTATCATCAAGAACCACGCAAAAGTTCTTCACATACACAATATATGCAATCTTGAACAACTACAAAAGCTGTCCAGGGAGGTCCTTGCAGAATTTGGTCCCAGTGCCCTTCAATTTTTTCCTGACCCCATATACCTCACATTGGGATGAAGAAAAAAATGATGGACACCATGGCCTTATGGGATCCACTTGAGTTGGGGCTTGTTGTCCAGTCGTGTTGCCATACCTTGGTTTTTTTCCAAGTCGATCCAGACGATGCATCCATCCTGTGTCCAAGTGTTAAGGATCCTGAAGAGTGAAGTCACCATTTACAACACCTCCATGAGTTCGTCCGGTGAGGTCCTCTCAGATTGTGGTCCCAGTGCCCTTCAATTTGTTCTTGGCCCCATACACATTCCGTTGGGAAGATGAACAAATTGATGGGCACCAGGGCCTTATGAAATCCGCTTAGGTTGTAGCACGTCGCCACACCCTTGTTTTTCCACCCTACAAGTCGATCCAGACGATGCATTTACCCTGTATCCAAGTTTTGCGGATCCTGAAGAGTGAAGTCACACTCATCAACACTTCCAAGTCAGTCTGTTGAGGTACTCGCAGATGGATTGTGGTTCCAGTACCCTCCAACTTCTTCTTGGCCCCATATAGATCCCATTGGGACGAAGAAAAATTGATGGGCACCAGGGCTTCATGGGATCCACAATCACAATGATACAAAAATCACTGACTGTAGGTTTACTGCTAGGTTAGTGTCACGTTACTGCACAGTATGATTACACAACACAAACTAGTGAACTAAAACAAAGAATACAATAAACTAGCTGAGACTAGCTGAATGTTCGTGTCTGTCAAGTTCGTGACTAATGCTCAGAGAGGACAGAACTAACTTCAGCCAAACTTACGGGAGTCTACTATTTTCCCCAAACCATTTTGAGTACATTTTTTAAATAGGCAATTTTCATCAAGAACCACAGAAATGAAGTTCTTTAAATACTCAATACAAGCACTCTGTAACACCTCCAAGTCTTCAGCTGAGGTCCTTGCAGATCTTGGTCCCAGTGCCCTTCAATTTTTTCCTGGTCCCTTATACCTCACATTGGGATGAAGAAAAAATTGATGGACACCATGGCCTTATGGAATCCACTTGGGTTGTTGCAAGTCACCTAGCCGTGTTGTCATACCTATGTTTTTCCATTCCCAAGTCGATCTAGACATCCTGTGTCCAAGTGTTGTGGATAATAAAGAGTAGGGATGGGCGGATACTGATACTCGAAACTTACAACGCATTCGATACCAGTGGTATTGAGGTATTGACGATACTGGATACTTCTTGGTTTTGGATTCGATATTGATACGGTTTAAAACCTAGTGCTAACGGTACCGAAGTCGTAATTTTGTCACAAAAGTTAGCGGGAGTCTAAAGATTGCCGCGAAAGGTGTCAATGTCCTGATTTCGTTGCTGCCGCTAGCGGAGGTCAAGGGAATGAAGGGATTGTCGTTAACGATAACGAAAGTGTTATATTTGACTTTAATCCCATTTTAAAGGTATAGAGTGGTATCGATATCAAGGGGAATCAAGAGTATTATTACAGATATCGGTATCGAGAAACTCTGGTATCGGTCCATCCCTTCTAAATCAAATCATCTTTATTCACCAAATTGAACACATAAATATACATGACATTTCTATCTACACACTTTTGAATGGCGTTATAACATAATTTATAAGGATACAAAGTCCAACTCTTGTTACCAAACATGAATTAATTTACAACTCTAAATAAATATGAATTTATTACTAAAGAAATTTGAAGACAAAAATGTTTGGACCGAACCGGGACTTGAACCTGGTCTACCGCTATTAAGCTTATGCTAAACCACTACACCATCCGCCCAACTATGTTTGCCTTCAAATTTATGTTTGAAGAGAAGTACTTAAATCTGAATGTTTATCCGAAACATGTGACTGTCAAATAAAGACTTTAAATCAACAAGCTAGAAATATTACAAACAGAATTTAAATACTATGTCAAATGACTTATATAGATCTTATATAAATATTAATTTACATACATTTATTTAGTTATTTATTTATTACTAATAAAGTTACAATTCTTCCAATGAATACAAAGTTAAGTATTTTTGGAACTTTTCCGGAACAAAGGTAGACACTTTAAATCTTGAATATTTTGAGGAATTTTATCTAAGAACTTTAACCCTGTAGTTTTAGGGGATTTCCGGAAAAATTGAGGAGAGCGACTTGGAATAGCCTATTTGTTTCTATTCCTAGTTGAATATTCATGATTTGAGTTTAATTTGGGCAAATTAAATTCATCTGCTCTGATAGCCATTAATGTTTCTAAAATATAAAGTCAATAGACAGTTAACATTCCTTATTAACTAAAAATTGCCTTAACAGAATCATCAAAACTTAATTTTAACATTATCTTTATAGCTTTTTTCTGTAACTTGTTTAAGTTATAATTATTACTAGTTGTCCCGTACAACACTGTACCATAGGATAAGTGAGGTGTACGTGAGCATAGTACACCATTTTTAGTAAACCAATTTATCACAGTTTAGCAAAATGTTGTAAAACGTACAACCCTGAAGAAATTTTACTAATTAGGCTCTCTACATGGCTATTCCAAGTCAATGCCTCATCTACCACTAACCCCAAAAAATTTGCTTAATTTTGGGGTTTTCTTGTATGAAATAAAATAAAATTAGTCCTATCTGAATTGAACAATAAATTCTACTGTCAAAAAATTGTTCAGCTGTTGATAATTCATGATTAACTAACATTTCAATACCAGCTTTTCCCTTCATGACTAAGTTTGAATGATCAGCATAGAGAATTAGTTTACTGTACAAGTTAGATATGGAATTTGGTAAACCTTTCAAATAACATAGAAACCAAACCGGTCCCAATATGGACCCCTGTGAGACTCCGTAGAGTGACAATCTTATTTTGGATTGTATTTTTATTTTACTTAATTAATTAAAATTATTAACATACGGCATCTCTACAAACTGTTTTCTACCCACTAAATAAGTGAAGAAGTCACACTCTTCAACACCTCTAAGAGCCGTGTGGTGAGGTCCTTGCAGACTGTGGCCCAGTTACCCTTCAATTTCTTCTTGGCCCCATATACCTCCTGTAGGGACGAAGAACAAATTGATGGGCACCAGGGCCTTATGGGATTCGCTTGGGTTGTGGCAGGTCGCCCAGCCGTGTTGCCATACCCTTGTTTTTCCATCCTCAAAGTTGATCCATACGATACATCCATCCTGTGTTAAGGCAAGTTTGTGACTTATGCTCAGAGAGTTGGCCGGACTAAGCGGAGGACCTAACTAACTTTAGCCAAACTTGCTTGAGTCCACTGTTTCCCAATCTTTTTTGAGAACATTTTAAAATGGCCAATTTTGATGAGGAACCACACAAATTAAGTTTGTGATACAAGGAATAAACCAATGATATAAATTAAATAATATACAACTTTTATGACACGTTGCATTCATGATAAGAAAGAATAAAACTAAAACCATAAATAAAATGTACAACTTTTATGACCGGTATGATACAGGATAGCAAGGAATAAAACCAATGACCTAATAAAATACAACTTTTAGTTTTATGACTGCGAAATAAATAAATTAAAACATGAAATATTAAAAAAACTTACCTGTAAATAGCAGCAGGTTAAAACCTTAAATAATATATTTACCTGACCCAATCTGTACTTGGCCCATGACCCAGAGGTAAAAAAGCCTGATCCACATTTAAAATGTAGTTTTTAATTAATATTGTAATTAAATACGTTGTATTTTTGACGCTACTACCATACTCTTTGTTTGTGTGAATAAAGAATCTTGAGTAAAGCCTGCAGACCCCTAATATTCTTGCTCAAAATATCAAGCATTACAGCTAAACACCAGGTACAATTTAAAACACAATAACGTAAGGTGAATTTAGAGGCAAGCCTGAGAAAGCATTTTCTGACCCCTTGACCAAACATAGAAAGATCAAAAGATAAAGATTTTCATCTACCGATATTTCATTTAGTAAAATAAACAATTCCTCTCCATATAAAAGATGTAACCAAATATTACCAACAAATAATAGACACCACAGTTCTTATTATTTCAAAACTTAAAATAATAGCTCATTGCTAAATAAAAGACTAGCCAACTACTGAAACATTCAGCCATTTCAAGAACAAAACATTTCAAATTCAACAACTTTGATGGATTTTTTTAAACTTTGCTGAGCTAAATTTCTACTGCAGTTTTAGTAGTACTTTCAAGTGCTGTCAACTTACTATTCAGTGAATCTATCCATGGAGTTCTGGAAGTCTCTGCGATGCACAGCTCTCAGCAACACGTGGATTGGATCGTACAGCTCCTCCCACACTTTGGGCTTCGGCACGTACATCCCTTGCTGCATGTTCCCGCTGGCTTCCAGGTTCGGGGCTCTGTAGTCTGCCACCTGAAACATGGGTTTAGACAAATCTCAGATACAATAGTCTCTTATGTTAGTAAATATTGAATTTATTATTGTTTGTTCATTTATGCTATGTTTTTTACTGAAGACGGTTCAAACCAAAATATATAATGTTTTATAGTTTTTAAAGTTACCTTTTTCCCCTTTCAGTTTTTAGTTTAAATATTGAATTTGTAATTTTAATTTTGGTGATGTACAATTACTACAGTCTTATGCTGAAGAATAAAAGAGGAAGTGAGAATAAGCGTAATGGTTTCACAAGATGGTTGGCTGCTTGAGGTGACATTGTCGTCAAAGGGTGGGAGGGGTGACAGGACTAGGAAGGCCCAGCTTGGGTGGAAAGGCATGCTTTATGAGGCTTTAACACACATCACATCCTCTCAATGTGTTTGCAATGACAAGAGATTGAGCAACAGCTCTAGATATTCTTTCCAAAAATGTACTTTGTCCCTTTTGTGAATATCAATTCTGGGTCGTATCCCTGAGCAACATCGTGAAAGTTGACCATTGCTAAAATCAAGTGAATTTGGACAATAATTTTCAACTTTTGAGTAATTTGATTATATTACTATTTTCCAATATTGGGACTAACCAACTACAAAATCAACACAAAAGTTCACTGATACTGAACTTAGCACTGAGTGGCTAGTTGCTGACCTGAGTTAAGATGGACTCAAAGTCCCTGCTCTGCACGGTGCCGCATCGTTCCGGCATTAACTCCATCAGCTGACTGTGAGTCTTGTCACACATGCAGAGCAACGTAACCATCTCTAGCTGAGACAGAGCACACTGCTTGGCACCTGTAACCAACCATACACCATGTAACAAACACACTTAACACCAACACTTTTCATAATTTCAACTCAATATTTAATACCCTCTTTTTTTTTAGAATTACTATTTTATGTTGGAAAAGTTGCCCAATCAGCTTTTTATTCTAGCTACTGCTTTGTGCACACATCTTGCTTATAATTTACAGGACAGAACTCTAGTAAAGCAGCTCTTTTGGTTAAAATTCTTGATAATATTCTTATGTGCAGTTCTACTACACACATTTTTGTGCTTGGGTGAACCGGGCTTGGCCACAGCTATTATTGAATAAGCTGCTGGAGGGATTCTGTACCCTGAGTCGAATCAACTAGGAAATCCTTCGCTCTGAGAAGGCTGGCGATTGTGTGAGGAGTTATCCGGGACTTACTCCTGCTATAATGGTTCGGACGTCAAATAATGTGCTTGCAGAACCTCTTGTGGTATCATACTCGTAGGAAGTACAGAAGGTTCATTTTAATTCCTAAATGTAATATGACTTAGAATCAAAATTAAATTTGTAACTGGCATTGCTAACCGAGGTTTAAAAAACACTTATAACACTTAAACTTTGCAGTTTTTAAGTTTTTGTTATTAAAATGTATAAAACTAACCAATAATAACAAAGCAATGTCGGTTAGAGAAGAGTATAAATCTTTACAAACATGTTTAATTAAAATGTTTAGCTAAAAATATCCTGTGCAAAAGCATATTTCTACCGCTTTTTTTAGGGTAAAAATTCCTCTCACAGAATGAGAGGGAAAGCTTAAGCGGCCAGAATCACAACCATGTCTCTAGCTTTATCTGAGTCTCAGCAAGTCCACTGAGAATGCTCGATTGTAAAATGAGCGAAACATTTGGCACTGTAAATAGTTTATTGAAGTGGTCTGTATAGGAAGCTTTACATAATAGTCCTCCTAAAGAGGTTCGGGCCCGGGCCCTTCTGGCAGTACTGAGCCCTCTTTGCCACACCCTCTGCCGGCCCTGCACTTACCGAGGTTGGTCCGCAGGCTGATTAGAGAGGCGAGGAAGGTGAGACAACTTTCCAACATGGGAGTCTCTGGTTCCGTGTCAGCAGCTTGTGTGTTCGTCATCGGGTTTGTCACGAAACTCAACCAGTCCTTGATGTGGAACCTGGGACACAGTTGTTGTCATGGTCAAAATTTGATGGCTTTTGAAAGGAGCCGCTGACATAAACAAAAAGCTGATATTTCATGCATAGTTATTTCAACATGCATAGTTATTTCAAATCTTTTCTGAGAACAAACACACCTTTATTTAAACAGTAAACTTAAGAAAAATATGTAAGCAAAGGAGCGTCTTCAGAAAAAAAATTATTTCTCATTTATTATTTATCACAAAACAACAAACTTGGTCTTAATAGGTTTATAAAGGCATTTACCACGTTTTGTTATACCTGAGTATTAACTATAAAGTTAAAGGGTTTTGAGTTATTGAGCTTAGAAAAGTTTAGTATTGCCGGCATTTTGTAACCGGAAGTAATGGTTATTAAAATTTATTTTTTAAATAATGGTCTTAATTATACAAACAACCTTATCGACCTTGAAGATAAGACATGTTTAGTGAAAATTACAGATAGACAGACAGAAGTTTTACCAATAAAATCTGTTTGTTTGTAAACAACTTAGATATAAATCTGAAAACGTCTCATCAGTGCATTCAGTGTTGACTGTACACTACTCACTTGTCGATGACAGTCTGCATGTAGGTGTCGGCCGGGATCTGGGTGGCGCAGATCTGCAGCAGGTACATGTCAGCGTCTACCATGGAGTTGCAGAAGTTACACTGAATGTACGTCATCGCCTGCCCCTTGATCTGCAGCCCGTTCCTCACCCATAGCCCGTTCAGGATCTCATAGAAAGCAGCCTGCAACATTATACAAGCAGTGTGTAAGCATTGGTAGATTGATCGTTTAAAATGAGATTTGTTGTAGAGCTAGAAGTAGTAGGAACGTCTTTGCAGCCTACTACTCCCTTTTTGAATCACACTTTACTTTGATTTGAGACATCGACCACTCCTAGAGGGTATTTTAAGGTGAATATGGAATGAAGGGTGAGTGTGATGAGTGTTTTTGATGGACGATGAGGTGTAGTCTTGTTACAAACTCGGGCCAACTGTTCCCCAGATTGGGTCATTAATTAATAGCCCAATGACCAATGGAATGGACCAACGGATTAACGTGACTTCCGAACCATGAGGAATGGCCATCGTGAATAGTTATCACTGCGCCAGGGAATCGAACCCGGGCTGATTTGGTGCGAAGCACGCACTGTACCACTGAGCTATGACCACCCCCTTCCCACTTAAGACATGGATTAGTAGTATGGGGAGGATTAGTGCCACACTGCTACAAAAAGAACTGATTGTACAAAAAAGAGCTACAAGGACCATAAAAGGTTTAAGTCCAAGAGATACTTGCCAAAATGCCTTTAATGTATTCAGGATACTGACAGTGGTTTCACTCTATATCCAGGAAACCTTTCTCTACACTGTCAAGTCCAGCAAAACCAGAGCGGAGGACCAACAAAATTGTAATAAGAGACATAGACACGACTTCTTGCTTAACCTTAGTCTTTTGAAAAAAACCTTCCTACCGTGGATCAGCTTTCTACAACTGCCTGCCACATTAATTGAAGATGCTGCCGGAAAAAAACCTTTAAAATACTTTGGCTGACTGGCTTATGAAAAGACCATTCTACTCTATCCAAGAGTTCCTCAGCTGGTCTCAGACTTGAAGAAAGAAGACAACGAAACATTTTTATTGTAATTTTAAGTTGACACAATACTGTACTTAATGTATATGTAAATAAAGATTATTTGTATTTTTATTATTTTATAATGAATTTTATTGCATTTGATGACTGGCCCCCGCTGTACACCAGAAAGAAAGTACACCAATTAAGTTACTAGGCATACATTTAGATAGTAAGCTTAATTGGAACCACCATGTAGACCAATTGTGTAGAAAGCTATCAAGAGTAGTTTACCTTCTTCGAAAATTAAGAAATTGTGTCTCTGTTGATGTCATGTTAACTGTATACAATGCTCTGTTCCAGTCACAATTAAGGTATGGTGTGGTTTTGTGGGGCAACAGTAGCAGTGCTCAAAGAGCATTTATTTGGCAAAAAAACAGCGCTTAGGGTAATTAAAAATATGGATACATGTGTACCAATATTTAAAGAGTACCAAATAATGTCCTTACCTAATTTATACATATATTGTTGTTTGATAAGTGTCAAGGAAAATCTAAGCAGCCTTACCATGAGACAAGAAATACATAACTATAGCACAAGACAAAATTATTTTCTTAATACTCTTCAAGTAAGGTTGAACAAAACTAAGTGCAGTCATGTTTACATGAAAATTTCCCTATTTAATAAGTTACCCGCTAGTGCATGGTCAGTACCTGAAGAAGTTCAAAACAGTGCTTGAAAAGTGGTTAAGATATCATGTTTTTTACACTGTTTCTGAATTTTTAGACTGTGATATAAGAAGTTTAAATTTTATACAATTACATTTGTTGTATTATGTGTCACGTAATGTTTAATATTTTTGTAACTTATTGTACGTTTATTTGTTTTGAGTGTAAAGTATTAAATAATGTAAAATAATAATGTAAATATTGTCTGTTTTAAATAACGTAAGTATTTATTTATTTTATTGTGCTTAGTTGAATCTCAACAAAATTGTTTTGACTTTATTTATAAGACTGACGTTGTCTATTGCTGTAATCAAAGCAATCAATGACAATAAAAAAAATTCTCATTTCTTTCTCATTCTCATTTGCTTTGATTTCAAACACACAGATTGGACAAACCCTTTACTACTACACTGTCTGGAACATGAAGACACGTTTAAAAACTTTCTATAAGGTCAAACCAATCTGTCAAACAAAGCAAAATTCAAGTGTGCCCTATCTAAGAAGTTTGGAGCAATCCTTTTGAGTTATTACTAAATAAAAATTCCCTGATGACCTGATCTTTATACAGTACATGCACATTATTTTATATTTATTCTCCTTATAGAGGATTTTCAGCAGACAGCTTCAACGTATTATCATACATCTCTTTATATTGTTACTGTTTATGTTTTGGTAAACTCTTTTCTAGATTTTGTTTGCAATATACCGAAATTTACTGAGCAATTTAAAAACTGTACTGTTTTCAATTAAAACTCAAACAACATTTTTTTAAAACATAAATTGCACCAAATTTGAAATGTCATAAAAACAAGATTAACTATAGAGCTACTGTAATTTTTAAAAACAATAAAAAGTAAATAAAAAACCTTAATTATTTGATATTGTTAAGGTTGTATAAGTATTAAGATCTTATTATGAAAATAATAAGGACCGACAAAATTAATAAACAAGTATAATCAATTTCCAACCAATGGAAATAGTAACAGTACTATTTCAAAACAATAACGATGAAGATATATCGTAACCATCGTATAAAAGAATTCCCCTTCGATTTGTAATTTCCCTCACATTTCCCTAAATTACCCTGATGTCGCGGGTATTTCCCTTTCTGGCACAACCTGTCTAGGGAGAAAGGACACGGAGGTTCAAGGCCAGCTGATCGAGTCAACGGCTGAGATAGTCTGCGCATGCGCAAACAGCTGTTACTCTCCCTTCCCCCTTCCATAATCCGGCGTGAGTGACGCATTCCACAACAATGTCGGACCCAGGACAACAGCTGTTTTAGCGTTCAAACATAACCTCAAAACTTCTGTTGTAAACCCTATCTATAATGGATTATCGTGTGATATTACTAGTGTTAGTTATTTCTCCGTTTGGTAGCAGTTTACTTAGTCTCTCGGATGTAGGGGATATTATTACAACCACACATGAAATAGTTATAGATGTTCTTCAAGCTTGGAAATTGGTTTCTCCCCTTCTGGAAGGAGAGGGACCCGAATCTATTGATCTACCGATAATCAAGAACAAGGAGAAGAAGTTACTTAGTAAAATTTCACAAATCAATAGGAGGTAAGTCAAATACGATATGACCATCATTGGTACTCCTTAACTAAAATAATTAATAGATGTTATGTCTTGTTTTTGAGTTTGTAATAATTTTCAAAGTTTTTTGTGTGACAAATGTGTAAGATCATTTGCAGTAAGTGTTGAGATTTTGGTACTCTTTGTTAACTACTGTATTAGGAAAAATGCCTACCATATTTAGATGGTAACATTTTGTTCTCTGTCATTCATCTATCTCTTTGATTTGTCTTTTTACTACAGTAACAATATTTCAAACTGAAACATTAATTGACCATGGTTTATTAATGTTATAAGTATTGTTTGCACAACTTATTAATTTTTCAGTCCTAGGATCATGTTTTCTTATTGCATAGTTAAAGACTTGTTGGTGCTTAAAACAAGGTCCTATATCATGATTTCTTTTTCTTTTCAGAGTAGAACAAGTAGATAGGCTGATACAAAGTTCTGGCTCAGCTTCTTTGTTAAGCCTGAAAGAAGATCTGCCTTCACAAATCCGATTGGAGTTGCGTCTGGACAATCTTATCGACCTCGTGTCGATGATAAACTTTGCTGATACCAACTTTAAAGGTCATTACTACTTCTCTGTTGCTAGATTTATACTTTTCACTAAACAATGCGATTGTGAACCAACTACTGTGTTTGAGTGTAAAAACAAAGACGAACTTAAAGTTTGACAATTTAGAACACGCCGACCTTGCGAGAAAATAAGTAAGCTGTCAAAACAGTCAATCACCAGTTTCAACTTCATAACCTCTGAGAATAAACAAGTTTCCTATGATAACAATTAGTTGAGGAGTCAGCTGTGAGACTACCTATCAAACTTTTTTGATAGGTGAATTTGAAAATTCGATAACTCCATTTTTTTTGCAAATTATTTTGAAACTTCCCCAATACTGAATGTTAAAAAAAGCCTCTTTTAATCAAGTTTTACAAAATTAGATACTTGATAAGTCCAATTTTGGAGATTTTAGAGTTACAACAAAAACTCAATGACTCGAAATTTACCTCTGTAAGTATATTTTATTGGTCGGTAAAACCTCTATAGCTAGAAGTTTCAATTCTGAGTTTGATCTGGTAATGAACCTGCTATTTTATAAGTATCCACATTAATTTCCAATACATGTTATAGAGGCTAAGCCCATGAAACTTTGAGTTATTAGGGTCACAAGGAGAGAAACATTGAACCTTAACTTCTCAAATGTAGAAGAAGAACCTCAGCGTAACCAGGCCAAACATGATCCCAGTGACATACGATTTTAACTTGACACAAAAACTTACATTTTAATTGTTATGCGACACTAGCAGTTTTAAACTGAAAACTAACGACATCATTCACTCGTGTTCGCAGAGTACACGAGCGGACACTCGGAGAATGGCACGGATTACACGCGTCCGGACCTGGAGCGTCACACGCTGGAGAACTTTGCCACCTACGTGGTGTCTCACAGTCCGCACTCGGTGGCAGGCGTGATGGACCGGATGCACAACCTCATCCATCCCGACCCGGAGAACCACGCTTTCCTGCACACCGGCGTGTTGCAACTCATCGGCAAAGTGTTACAGGTAAGAATCGTAACCTCCGTGTCGTAATAAATCTGCTACCCGATCCTGTTCCTGCATCATTTAACGTGTTCTAAAATTGGGAATGGTGATGTTAATTTATTTACAGCTAAAAAAGAACAATTGTAAGACTGTGAGCATCAGCGATTTTGTATAAGGTAACTTTAGTGCAGATCAGCAGATACTTTGACTTGAGATACCGACCACTCTTACAGGGTATTTTAAGGTGAATATGAGATGAAGGATGAGTGTTTGATGGATGGTGAGCTTGATGAGGTGTAAGTGTAGTCTTGTTACAAACCAGTACCAATTGTTCTGTACCGCCACCCAGATTAATCATTAATTAATAACCCAACGACCAATGGAAATAGACCACTTCCAGAAGGATGCACTGTTTTCAAAACGTGAGAGGGCGCACCCGGAGGTTACCCCCGGGTAAGTTAAAACCTTAGTGTAAATGGCAAGACATTGTTTTTCTTACAGTATGACATTTTAACAGAATAAAGTGTACTAGGTAAAATGAAACACAAAAAAATATAGAACTACAAAATGGTGCAATGAATCCACCTGCTGCAAGCAGGGTCGCACATGGAGGTTAACTCCGGGCTGCCCCATAACGCGAGGAGGTGCATCACGAAAGTGGTACTTGGCTTTAATATAAACCATTAAAAACTAATAACATCAAAGCTGTAAGTGGCTACATTATATTTTATCATCAGAAAGAAGGGCGGAAGGTACACACGGATTCACAGGTTTTTGGCTCTTGTGTAGGCGGTTTGATTAACGAACAGAGATTCACCCGGAGGTAACCTCCGTGATGGAACCTCTAGGTTAGGCAAAGTGTGAAGCGCTTTATAACCAACAGTGTTTCAGGCAACGAACTTCGGTACACTATTAGAAACCAAGTACAGTAGACCCTCAATAGAGCGGACTAATGTGGCGGAAGGGTGGTCGGTTGAAAAATCCGGACGATCGAGGGATACCAATAAGCATATCCTGGTGCATTAGGATCGATAAAATAGACTCAAGATGACGTAATTTGAGGTCTAGATCGGTTACTGGCGTGTTTAGCTGAGCCACATACCTTAAAACCACTCACTCTCGTAGGCAGTACTCACAGTGAAGGTCTTACGATATAAAAACCACGTTGCTTCGACAATGTATTTATTTAGTTCAAAATACTGTATTTTCACAATTTATGTACAATTTATATTTACAGTAAGGTTTCTAATTTTAATAAAATTCCTCCATCGAATGAACACTCTCTTAGCGCTTTTGTCCCCATCATAATCACACAATTTAATCCCCGACACACTAACACAAGTTATCACAATACAGATATCACATCGGAATCAACTGCGCGTAACTCACTGCTGTTTACATTTGTGACAGTGCAGGGACGGGAGGGTATTTCGCCGGTCTGCAGTAGATAGCCTGACATTATCGATACTCCTGCTCAGTCTCTTTGCGATTGTATCTAACAACCCCAGCATCGAATCGCAAACTCAGAACTCAGTTGCGTTTCTGCGTAGCTCGGTATTGTCAACGTGGCGTTAGTCATTAAATATTGTTTAAATTACTGGCGTTTACGTTGGTGTTAAAATACTGTATGTAACAAAAATATGTTTTAGTTTATTTAAATTTAAATTTTTTTACCAAGGTGGTCGGACCATCGAATCGGTCGGCGAGTCCGTTCGGCGGCGTCTACTGTACCTTTTAATGCATACTGACACTTTGCCCCAGTTTTCAAAATGGGGATTGAGGATAGCCTCATAATTTTCATAGGGAAGCCCCATTGAGTGACACTTCATTTTAAAGGTCTTAGAAAGTGTTGATGAGTGCTGAAAACTAGACGTCTCTATCTTAACCCAAAAAGAAATGGCGTCCATTTTAAGTTACACAGAATTAAGTATTATGCGAAAGTGTGAAAACAGTTTTATTACTTTTAATCAGTTTTTCCAGCGCATCCTAACTCGGTACATTTTATTAGAGGAAATAAAAGTATCTTTTATTGCATACTGGCACTTGGCCCCAGTTTTCAAAATGGGAAATTGGGGATAGCCCCATAATTTTCTTAGGAAGCCCCATCGAGTGACACCTTATTTTGAAGGTCTTAGAAAATGATGATGAATGCTGAAAACTAGACGTCTCTATCTTAACCCAGAAAGAAATGGCGTCCATTTTAAGATACACAGACTTTAATTACGCGAAAGTGTGGAACGCCTTCATAACTTTTTAGCCAGTGTTTTTTCAGTGTAACCAAACTTGGAACATATTATTATAGTTATCAAAACTATCTTTCAATGCATACTGAAACTTTGCCCCAGTTTTCAAAATGGGTGATTGGGAGGGAGGTAGACTTATACCTCTGTGTAACTTAAAACCAACGCCATTTCTTTCTGGGTTAAGATAGAGACGTCTAGTTTTCAGCATTCATCATCATTTTCTACGACCTTTAAAATGAGGTGTCACTCGATGGGGCTTCCCTATGAAAATTATGGGGCTTCCTCCCCAATCCCCCATTTTGAAAACTGGGACAAAGTGTCATTATGCACTAAAAGGTACTTTGGTTTCCTCTCATAAAGTGTACCGAGTTTGGTTGTGCTGAAAACACTGGTTAAAAAGTTATAAAGGCGTTTCCACACTTTTGCCTAACCCTGTATACAAAGCCAGCCAAAACCTGACAATTTTAATAAAATAAAATTTTGGAGCCCTTTTACAATATTTTACTGGCACATCTCCATCCCACCACAACATGACACCCTAAACTCTTTATAAAGTATAAAGGTGTGTGGAGATGGGGGGCATCCGCAAGGGTCCAACACAACAAGACCCTACCGCTTCATAATTTGAGAACGGGGAACCCCGCCATGGATCGGATACTACTGATCAGCAGCCAACGGTCCTCGTGGGTATGGGGGAATTGCTGCTTACAAATAGCTCTTTCTACCCTATGGCGAACACAGACCCAAGGGACCAAGGCAGCTGCCCTACCTGTAAACTTGCATGTTTCCTAGGCGGTACTTTATTAAACGAGTCTTAGTTACATCGGTTCGTACATAAAATTTGACATTTTATGTTGTAAACAGTAATACTATAAGGGCTAAAAATCTGCACTTTAACTATAATGATTGTTTTAAATCTGACATTTTGATTTGAGACACCAACCACTTCTAGAGGGTATTTTAAGGTGAAAATGGCATGGAGGGTGTTGAGTGTTTTGATGGATGATGAGATGTAGTCTTGTAACAAACTAGGGTCAACTGTTTACCAGATTGGGTCATTAATTAATAGCCCAGGACCAATGGAAGACCAATGCCTAACAAAATGTGGAACCATGGGATTTTCAGACAGCATAAAAGAAAACTAAATGACATAGGAAGGTTATGAACATTTATTAGGTAGACAGATTATTTTTACAAATTTCACTCGTTCTACAGATATTTAATATACACATTGACTTTTTATACTTAAATTAGTTGAGATTGATATTAGAAACTTAAGCATATTGTACTTTGATATCAATACTGATGACAAAGATATTTGCCTGGCCTACATTGAGAACAATGACTCATAATTATTGCAAACTAAGAACCTGGTAACACTTTGCTAGCCAAGCATAATCGACAACAACTTCTACGACCTAAGTGAATTATCAGACCTATGATTCAGATTTTGAGCATTCGTTATTTACGTGGACAATTCCTTAATTGGTTCTTAAACAATCTGATTGGACTCTAAACAAGCATCGGGAACCTTGATTGACATTGAAACAAACGCAATTTCCATGATTTATCATGACAATCTATGGACGCATTGAGCACTATCTGATCTGATCTACTGAAAATTGAAATAAAATATATTGATAAAGTGTATTCTTAAAGTTGTAGTTGAACCACCAACATTTAAGATGGAAAACTATTGTATCAAATAAGAAACAACATACAAGTTCAACCTCATAACTTTTTACACCATCCTAATGATGATTTAGCAAAATATAAATTCATTATATTTTTTGTCATTCTGATCTGAAAACAGCTGATTTAGACCGATGTATTGACATTGCTCAAGTGTCACTTTTACACCCAGGTAAATAAAGTATTGTTTAGATGATGTTTTTCTTCCTAGAAAGAAAAAGATAATTTTAGTGATCTTTTTGTGGCATGGACATCAGCAGGTCCAACGGGTTTGTTTTGAATTTTAAAACTGACTTATAATAAATCAGTGTAACAGCTGTTTCTTCAAAACGTTATAGTTCACAGTGCAGAGTTCAAATCAAGGTTTACTAAATTAGTTCTTTATAATATTTAAACATTTATTTCTCATAACTATTTGTATCACAACAAAAAGTAGCGTTCATCACTCGGCCCGAAAGTTTGTTTTTGACCCTCGGTCATTTAACGTCCGAGGCTGCGACCTCTTGTCAAAAAGTGTCACTTTAGGATCTAGTAATAAAATATACTGTTATAAGCAGACACATTTTTATAATTTAAAATAATTAAGAAAAGTGGTTTGTTACAAAATGTAATGAAGTTATTTCATAGTGATCATAGTTCCACAAAGTAAATGGCATAACAATTAACATTTAAACAAGTCTGAAACAGATTTATAAATGAAGATACATTTTTCATATGTGCCAAAATATAGGTTTATGCATAATTATATTAGTTTTTGATTACCCGAAGTGATTTTCCGCGGGTGTCTCATGATGTTTTGAAGTTTAAATAACCTATGTAGGGCCAAACGAATTTTTGCCTAACCCTACAAGACACATTTAAAATCAAACCAATAAGGATACCTTACATTTAAAAATATTATAAATTGGAAACATGCTAAATAGTTTATTATTAAACATTAAAAAAAACGCAAACATACGTTATTAAGTTAAATTTATCAAAAATTGATGAATTTTGTCATACGGGCAAATGTTACGTGAAGATACTGTAAAGCATGCCAATGACACATTTGACCTTCTATGCTTATGAAGGAATGCCGACAAGCGCACCTTTATTTAATTAGGCCTCAGATGTTCACCGCAACTGAGCTGAATAAAGACTGCAAGCAGTGTAGCCAACTGAGAATAATTTCAGAAGTTCACAATAGACAACAGATTTTAAAATTTGTAACAGTTTTAGGTTTGTTTCATTATTTTAAACGATGGTATTCAAGTAAACAAGTAAAGCCTGGCTAAATATGACATAAATGAGTAGCCTTGACACCAGTTTTAAATGATTAAATTAGTATTTTGTACTTGTCTATAAGAGTCAGGATGAATTTCGTTTGGCAGGACCAGTTTCAGGTTAACTGCAACCCATCTTCTGCTGCTAATATAGAAGAAATGGCAGCAGAAGATGGGTTGTAGTTAACCCGAAACTGGTCCTGCCAAAGAAAATTTATCCAGACACCTACAAACAGGCTAGTACAAAGTACTAATTTAAAAATGACACTTTACTCCTAGTCAGTAGGAGGTCTACTTCATTTAATGTTTAGACTGATGCCTCTTGCCAAAGTGAAAGTAGGATTTTAACCCAGAAACGGGAACAAGTGTCTCATACTACAGTTAACACTTAGTTGAGTCATGTTAACCGATAGCAACCAGCTTCTAAATTCTACAGTGCTTCAACACTTGGTTTGGTCTAATACTTCCAGAAAACTTTTATGTAATAAACTAACTACCAATATGTGCTACCCTACAGGATTTAAAAGATGAATTTTTGTGATTAAATTTACTAATAGTTTTTAAGTTCTGTCCAGTGCCTTGAATGTCAAAGTAAGGCAATTCTAAGGTGGGTTTTCCAACATTTAACCCCTAAAACCCACCTAAATTTATGAATGTTTAAAAATCCTCTAGTGGATGCCTATACTATAAAAGGAGTGCTAATTTCTATTTTCTGGGCCTTATAGTTTTACCTTAGCGATAATGAGTGAGTGAGTCAGTCAGGACAAAACCATTTATAAATATAGATATGTATTACGGTGATTCAAAACAAAGTGAAGCCTCTAATAGTAGAACTAATTTGGAACAGCAATATCTACTAAATACCACCTACAAATATTTCACAAAGAACAACCAAATTTGAGCAATTACCTATGCGAGTAGGTATAAAACTCTATAACCATGTCTCTAAGAATTAAGAAAAAAGAAATAGAGAGTGCCAAAGATTTTAAATATTGAATGCAAATTGCTAATAAGCAAAGGTTATATTGGTTAGTGCAAAAGTTCATAGATGATCTTTCTAATAACTTTCTTTAAGCTATACATTTGGTTGGTTCTTCCCTTCCCCAACGCAATGAAAGCCAGGTCTGATATAACGTTGTGATTATGCCTGTAATTTGTTCTTTTTTTCTTCACAATTGTGCTGCCAAAAGCAAATGTACAAGTGCTAGAGAAAAAACCCAAAACTAGATGGCTAAAGCCCAAAATAATCTAAAATTTACAACTATTTGATTTGTCAAATTCCGGAAATTATTTAGGATTTGTAGCTTACAGCTCAAAAACAAAGTTTTGCGAGGAAGATAAAAAAACCAAAAATGGGGTTTGAAAATTGGGGTTTATCGGACTTAACGGTTACACAACACGTGACAACTAAACACGTATCGCGGTGTAGCTGTAGACCGATTCCGCGACACAGCAGGCATTCACCCAGCTCAGCAGATTCCGTTGATGATGAGTCACACTTCTGCGAACCTGACACTTGACAGAGACAGCTGACTGCGCGCTCTGTTAATATGCAAAGCACGTAACAGGGGAATATAATCAACAGCTGTTTCTGGCAAACAGAGCACTGACGTATGATTTGTGTACGACATCCTGTCGGTTCTCAGTTCTTTCCTAGGCCGCCACATCTCGGAGTCCAATAACCCCTCCAGCTTTAGTAAATATTCAACCCCGTCACCACGCCTTTACCAAATTTAGAACGGTAATTTTATGCTCAAACGTATTAAATCAAACTTTAAAGTCAACATGTGTATTTAACAAGGATCCGCCTCAGTGTCATCTGAAAGCCCAAAATAAATTCGTACGCACAAGGAACACACGATACCGCAAACGTAACGACTAGCTAAACAACGGGCCTTCTTTCAACTGATGCTGCCTAACTGTCAAAGGGTTTACGGCGGCCCAGTTTTCACCTATCAAAATAATTTTTACGTTAATAAACACGATATACTTGGAAACTAGAGGAAATATCTGACTCGTGTGTTAAACTCGATTTTGCACACATTTTAAGTAATGTTTTAAGAAGTTTTTTAATTGGGCAACTACAAAGCCTATTGGACGGAGGACAATGAGATAATTTATAACAATTTCATTTGATCGTAGTAATGATTTTCCATTTATTTTAATTGTGTGTGTGTTTTTTTGAGTCACAAAACCTCAAACAACGCATTTTAGTATCTTTTGATGAGTCGTCTGCCCTATTAGTGATTAAGACCCAGGTCCGGCGGCCGGCCTTATCTATTGTGATAAGAATTCGCATCGGGGAGTAAAACAATACTAAACGGCCAACAAGGCACTGATCCAAGGTCATCGTTCTATGAAAAATGTAATCAATTCGAAAAATAATATTGGTAAATTGAATTCTAAGAGAACAAAAAGAACACGACGTTTCGGGATATGCAATATGATCTCGTCTTCAGGTGAAGAGAAAGTAAACCACACAAAACACTAGAAAATGAGCTGACCTAAAGTAATTTGCGTAAAGATGATTTTCATTAATCAGTTGACTGGTCAGCTACGCTTAGTACTTTAAGCCAGCTCATTGTCTAATGTTCTGTGTGGTTTACTTGCTTTTCACCTGAAGATGGAATCATATTGCAGATCCCGAAACGACGTGTTTTTTGTTTGTTTACTAAAGATGGAAAACGTCCGAAATAATAATTCAAAGTCTGTATTCAATGTCAGGAATCACCAATAAATAATGCGCGCGCACTTTTACAGTATACACCGGAAACAATACATAACGGCGTGAATTTTGACTTCTAGTTCTAACAAGCTGGCAAGAAAGCGAGTGTAGCACTTTTACGTTGTAGCGGCGACAATAGTTCCTGGGACCTTGATTGGACGACAAAGAGACGGACAATTGATAAAAGAGGAAGTAGAGTAGTACGAAGAGGGAGAGGGTGGAGGGGACGCGGTGACGTCATCAAGGCTGTCAAGCGGAACCAACCGGTTCAGGCTAATGTCGGGGATTTCCCTGCGGACGAAAGGGTAATATCTAGCTTCGGCGCCTTGCCTCACTGAGAACTAAATATTAAGTATTATATTTGAAGTCGAGTAGACATAAATAATAAAAGTTTATTCCACGCTAAAAAGCAAACAAATAAAACAAACGCGAGAGAGGACTGGGGGAGATCACACTAAAAGGGTGCGAAACAATCACAAGTACAAGGGTTAGCTCTGTGAAGAGGGTAATTCTCGAGTGGAGAGATTTCGCTCTGTCACGTTGGCCCTATCCTGCCCCCACCCCGCTGCACCAATCCAGTGCAACTCTGTCAGTCGTCAGTTGTCAGGTGTTTGTTGACTGGTCGCGCTAGGATTTCGTCTGCTAGTGAAGTGAAACTCTAGTGCGATGTTTGATTCGTGAAGTGTTGTGTTTTTTCTGGAATATAGGTCCCGTACTGCGTATTTACTCAGGGTTTGAGTTATTGATGTAATTTCAAATATTGTATATTCTAAAATATTATATACAGTATTGAGCAACTTGTGATTTTTGTCTTGCTAGGCCTAAAAAGCTTGCTATCTCTAGCCTTTAGGTTACAACGAAGCAAAACTTTGACTGGACTATGTAATAATAAGGCGTCATTAAAACCAATTTTCCTACTGAAAACTTGCTTCTAGTGAGCTTAATAGTTTAATGTCCAAATTCTATTTAAAGGGTTGCTTTGGTCGTGTTAAAATCCTTTTAATGTCTAAGGACTTAAGTTGGATAAACAACTCCTACTAATAGGAATTTTTAAAATAAAATTAATACATGATTACAACACTTTTAAAGGAGGAAGCACGTTACAGGTTATTAATACTTTTCAGCTAATTTATTGACATCCAACGATACTTAAGCCTTGTTTATAGCTTGTCTGAATGGTGCTTAAAATTTAACAATGATATAAAATTAAACTTTTCTCCCGACATGGGCATGTGCTGGCGCAGATTATTGTACAGCGTGATTTAAAGATTTTTGTGGACTCTGAAATTGAACTGCTTTAAACATAAAATGCACTCAGATATTTATGAATTTAAAATGAGATGGTTATTACCGTTTAGCCTAACCTTTGTAAGTTTCAACAACGACTACCGATGGATCAAGTGAGGTGAATGTTGTGGATGTTTCATGTTGAAAGTTAATTTTTTGTGGAAATCAGAAACTTTTATTGGTTTAGCCTAGCCTATTTCAAAGAGAAAATTATAATGATTCACTGATTAATACAGTTTTCCCTAAATTCCCAATTTCTCAGGTTTTTTTACCTCACCAGAAGTTACCAAATTGTCACTGACGGTCAAATTCAAACTTAGAAATCGATTATGTTACTTTTTATCTTCTTTACCATATTGGAAAGGATGTCTAAATCTAACTCTAAACAAGCTAAATCTATAGAACTTTATTTAAACAAGGTGATTTTAATAATTAAATTGCCAAGGTAATAACAGACTGAGGCTTAGTATTTCCAAGCAAGGATGCGTGAGCAAATGGTTTATTCCCATAATGGCATATGCCATTTGTGGATCCCACTGTCAAATTGAGATTGGATAACAATTTTAGCTACCAAACAAGCCATTGACGGTCGCATAACATGTAGTTAATAATGTTTTTGCAGTAAAATATTTATTTGTACCCACTAAAACTCTTGAAAGAGCGGCTTGTGTTAAAATTATTTTTTGTAGTATATAGGTCTATGTTGGTTACAATCTTTTCAATCAAGCTATTGCACAGCCAGATAGTGCAAAACTATAGAACTAGTCACTTTATAAAGAAAATATTAAATGCTAAGTGCTTATTTACAACCAAATCAAGCATTATAATACTCAAAACACAAGGGGCGTGTTTTAATCACCGAGTTTGAGAAATTGAAAACGTAAACAAAACTATGATAAACTGAACATTGACCATGTGTTCAGTACAACCGTTATGACCTGGTGAGCTTTGTAGATAGGGGTCAAGGTCAAACAAATGTTAGTCAATTGGGCCCAAACACGTATTCGAGTATGGCTACTCAATTTTGTCATTTTTATCTTGTACAATTCTTCTCGGTTGGGACCCTAACACTGATTTCAGTTTGTCCAGTAAATTTCAACATTTTTATATCGTATAATACTTCTTCTTGGTTGATAACCATAAGATACTGGTTATAATATTAAGTTTTAACCTTTCATATCACTATTGCACCATCTTATGAAAACTTTAAATACAATTTTTAGCTAGGTAGTTCAAAAGTCTAGGTACAAAATTAAGGTTAGTTGTCTTAGAAAACCTGCAACAAAACTAAAACGGTCACTTGGACTGTAAACATTATAAATTTTCTAACAACTTGGTTGGATTAAATAAAAATATTTTGTTAAAATAGCCCAAATAAAAGTTTAAACGCAGCAAAGTTTATTCTTCTGTATTTAGCAAAATATGACGTGCTATATTGAACAGAATCAAGAGCCACAAGTCCTCTCCTACATTATTTCCCAACTGCACTTAAAAAATTGAAACAAAGCCCAGATAATATACAACTAACCGAAACGAGTCACAATTAGCGTTACAATTGGTCCGAGATGGATGGTAGATCTCAAACAAAGAGCCAGAGTACAAGGTCACAGGTGTTAACACCATTACAACACAACAGAGCTCTCAGCTGCTCATAACCTTCCCCAGCTGATTGTAACCTTCTCATCCCACAGCTGATCTGTTGACTCAACCCACCACGAACACCTGACTAACACTTGCAAATTGCTTAATACGTTTTTGCTAATTGTTTCAATACACTGCTGTACCAGCTGGATTTAATCAGAATCACAGTTTTAAAGTACATTTTTAATATTAGAGTGGTGAATTCACTTTTTTTTATTAATCCCAATTCATTGAAATTGTTGTTTACCCAAACACAACAAAGAATAAATATTGACATTGACTCCATATCAAGCTCTCTTCAGGAGTTCAGAGTATACAATGCAATTTGTTGTTGAAATAGTGTCAGTATTGGCACATAAATATTCTGGACTAAATTTATAGGTAATCTTCGACTGCTACCAGCAAAGTTTTCTCCTATTAGTTTGAAGAATAATTAATTATAAATTTTAAAGACCTTTTATTTGTCATAACTTAGGCTAAAACTTCGTAAAAAAGAAACCTTACAGTGAATTAGTTGATTATTTTTGTAAAAAGTAAAGGTTTAATTCTTATTTTCAGTGGCCGCTATTTTAAAATACAACCTTACAAACTATGCTTGTTTTGTCAGTATGTTAAAAATGTAACCAACAAAAATGGGATCAAAAAGAACAATGAAGTACTTGGTGCTAGTCACAATCGCGGCCGTGCTGGCCTCAGCAGAGGCGGGTCGAGTGCGCAAATCATTCAGTGAAGTGGATATGTTACGCGACTCGGCGATAACATTCATCGACGAACTATGGACAAACGTCACAGACAACACCGAGTGGATGTACAATGTGATGAAAGACAACGGTCGCGGACTCGGCTACCTGCTGACGTTCAAGCGGCTGTGCGACAAGATGGACCGCTTCGTGCCGGCCCCTGCGCCGGAGACCGTGCTGGAGAACATCTGGAACTACGCGCGAATACAGGTGGAGCTGCGAGGTATCGACGGACTGTACGGTAACTTCCGCAAGTACCAACAAGAGCCTGTGCACAGGCATAAGCAGTTCCAGCGCGCCTGGGAGGACTTGGCCGAGACTGTACTGCAAGACTCAGACACTCTGTTGTCCGTGGACCACGCCTTGGAGAATATACACCAGCTCATCATTGGCAACAGGAGGAAGAGGGAGTTGTCCCTGTACGAACTTATGGGAGAGGTTGGTTCTACTGACTAAATTGAGTTTCAAGTTCTTTTGTACGATAATGTATATGTGATCCTTTAACCTCTTCAGTCCCAGGCTCAATATACACAACATGGTAATGTAACCTGTAGGTGACGTGAGGTACGAAGGGGTTACCACTTTAGCTGTGTTTGACATGTTAAAACATGAAAATTGCATTTGTTTCCATGTTAGTTCAAATTGCCCATAGACACCCGACACAGTAATAGTGTTAACCCAATCTACCTAAACATTTGATCTTTTTGCAAACAATACATAGTTATAGCCATAGTTTGATGTACACTGAGTCAAACATGTTTAATCTACTGTTTACTGTGAATGTAGTTATGAAATATTCTTAAACCAATAGCATAAAAATCAACCTATCAATTTTGTTTGGACACTAAACTCAAACTTACAACAGACCAGTTCTAAGCTTCAGGCATGTCTGACTCAACGGTTTGCTATCAATGTTTATCACTATGTTTGACAAAAGATATCTTATCTCTCTTAAAACTCAGCAGCTATTATCTTAACAACAACTGGATAGGAAATCAGTAATAACTCTTGATTGTTTCTTTCTTGAAAAGAATTCTTTTCCCCGAAATCTTTCCATGTGAATTTTGTGATTAATCTTTTTAGCTATATCAAAATTGAATATGATTTTGATGAAAACTCGAATTTTGAAACTACATATTATAATACTAATTATATACACTTTTATTGTTTAGGAAAGTGAAAACGCCCTCTGCAATGTACAACAAAGTCCTCATCAAGTCATCTATAACTTGTACAACTCTCTGCAAATGACACAACTCAAGGGATACACAATGATGCAATTCTCTTGGATGCTGCTTCGACTTTACAAAAAGGGTAAACTATTTAAAGATTCATGAAGAATGTTTACCAACTCCTCACTGACCCTAAACTCCCTAAAAATTGGCTAAAAATATGAAACAGATCTACAGGTTAATTTTTTGGCACAACCTAGGACCCTCAAGGATTTCTGCAACAGCTTGAATGTACTTATGATAAAGAAGTTTTTATAGTGCTCAACGATGAATGAAACTGACCACAAATTGGCAGCAACTACTATGATAAGATCAAAAATAAATTAAGCAAACTACTCATTGAATTCCTTGTAAGTCTTAATCATTAGTGGGTTAGAAAATATCTTTACGATCAGACATTTATCAAAATGTTTTCACACAGGAAACTTCACGGTTGAATCCCGCCTCATGAGAGAGCGCTACTTGGAGCGAATGGAAGAGCAAGCGATTTCGCTGAAAGAGGCTCTGAAAGAAGCCGACTCCAACTACTGGAGATGTGATCCGAAACACCAAGTGGAGGGGGAAACCTATCTACAGCTGACAAGGCTTCTCCAGGTGCTTGATTGATCCAATTTGTGTGTTTAGTGTAAAGAATAAGGATTTCAAACTTAATTCTAAATAATGTTAGTACAGTAGAACGCCAATAACTCGAATCTGAAGGGAATTTTAGAAAATTTGAGGTATCAAGGTTTGAGAAATCTTGAACTTATGTCATTTCCTGTAGATCCTTGACACAACATAGCAGGTCACAACCAACCAGATTGAATGCAGAATTAAAACTTCCAGTTACAGAGGTTAATATTTGGTAAATTCGACTTACAAAAAAGTAAATTTCAATTCTAGAGTTTTAAGTTATAAAACGTTATTCATAATTCTGAAAAAACTAAAATTTGACGATTGACAGTTCTAGTTTTGTAGGATTTTAAGGCTTTTAGGATATTGAATAATATAGAGGTTTAAATAGGTTTTTGAAAATATTATATTATTTAGGATCTACTGAAGTTGTTACAAACCACAGTAAGTTGATGACATTGAGGAATAAAGAAAGCGATTAGTCATTCTCGTCCGAAGATACTACAATGTTGATTATTTGGACCTGAGCAACAATTTTTACTTAACAAAGAAATTTACACTTCAATTTCTCTCCAGGGATACATTCAAAACGAAGTTGACCTGAACCCAAAGCAGTCGTGCAGTGAGAACTGTGGCTACTACCAAGCTACCAAACAGTACAGTTGCTACGACAACCACTTCTGTGCCAAGCAGAGAGGATGTGCAGGGGACATTGTCGAGTGTCGCTACTTCGACTCTGACATGTGGGTCTGTCAGGCAGTAAGTACAACATTTGGCAAATTATAGCCTATGTCAAACTTGTTAAGTTCCTGAAAGCTGGCTCTCCTTTTGACTATCACCACAAGGACAAAGCGAAAACACTGCAAATACAACGTTGTGTTTATTTTGTTAACGATTCATCTGTCAATTTAAAATAAGGTAAAGTTTGCCTTGTTTAACGAAGCGAAGTTAGGACTACAAAGTCCTCTCTGCCACTCAACCTCGACCTTTACCTAGCGTCACTGTGTAGTCACTATACAAATTGTAAGTGGAGTGATGAGCTCCAGATACCACAGATGAACTGCCACAAATCTGCTAACTTAGGCCGTTTCCTTTTTTCAAACTACATAATCGATGAACATAATGTTTTTGTTTGTTTTGCAGGATCCAACAATCTCAAAGCGGCGCTATGACTGGGTGGAGTACGAGAACGGACGGGTGTTGGGCAACAAGCTCTCGTGCCACCGAGTGAGCAAGGTGGACAGTTGGTGGCGCTGGTTGTTCTGGCACTGCTCTTACTGCTTCTGTCTGTGCGACGACGCGACCAACTCCGACCGATACTTCAGTCTCAGAGACGTCATTTCCTCCGTCAGCGATAATAAGTAAGTCTTCCAATTTTACTTAAAGTTCTGTATGACAATTAGTCTTTGTCACTAAAGTAAATATGGGCCAAAATGTTCAAATTAATATTCCTTCTTCCGCCAAGGTTTACAGGCATTTTTAAACAGTGAACCTAATTTTTCCAGAGTGATTACCGGAGTCAGATTTGTGAAGATGAACAGCGTCGTACACATCCAGATTCAAGAAGGAAAGCTGGCAAGATACGGAAGGATCACGGAAACACCATCATGGCAGCCAGTCGACAACTTCAGGACCAAAGATGCAGTGGAGGGAAAAGATTTCATGAAAATGACTTATTACAAACGAGGAATCGACTTGGACGATCTCAAGGCTCCCCCGGATCATGTCATAACCGGTTTGTATTTCATTAGCTAAGAATTAACATTGTACTCAAGTATACTCAATTAGATAATTTACTATTTTTACAGACATAAAACCAGGAACAGAACTAAACTTTCAATGTTGTTTCCTATTTAGGTATCAAATTCCGAATAGTTGGATCGCACTTGAACATGGAAATCCGAGCGACACCCTTCAACTTCACTTCAGGAGAACTCTTGGAGCCTGGCAAGAAAGATCAATGGATTAGCAACGACAACACTGACGGCTCACCAACAACTCCCAGGTAATAATGTACTTTCTCAAACCGACACTTTAAGAGTCTATAGAATATATTTTAGATTTTCAAATAAGTAAAAAAGAAGTTGATGGAAATATTATGGTTCACAAGAACAAGTTTTTAGATACTTATATTCTCAACGAAAACAAGCAGTATTTCAGAAGCCTAAAGATTCCAATTTGCAAAAACTATTCGCACCCAAACAATACAAATATCAAAACCTGACTTTTCAAATTAAGTGTGACATTCATAATGCCATAAGACATTTCTGAGACCGTCTGTTACCATTTCAGGACAAAACTAGCTCTAGAAACTCCGGATAACCCCCTCAACTCTCTCTCACCGTCCAAGATACTGTCAAAGAATGACCAATACATCGAGTTCACTCACTCGGACATAGACTTGGACGCTGCCCAGACAACTGTCCCATTCCTGGACATGCGCAGATGGTTGCACCACAGCCTCCCGTCCCACTCTCCGGCATTGGCATCTACCACAAGGGAGTCAGGTGGTTCGGAGGCTTCATCGGACTCAAAGTGTTCACCTACGATTTTGGGAACCACATCGAAGACAATTTCTCTGATCTTAACGGTCTCGATACAGTTAATTAAAAAATAATCTAAGTCTGAAGACTGTGTGATTTATTTATATCTACTTAGTGTAATTTTAGTTACTTCTTATGGATGATTTTATAATTGAATAAACTGATAGTAATAAGGGTTTGTCAGTTTATTTGTCCCAAATGTGTACAAATCAAAAATTGTGTAGTGGTATTTGATAGTACTCTGGAAATAATAGAAGTGTTAATATTCAAATGGAAAATATAGTTTTATATGCTGCCGGTTTGAGAAAAATGTGGGTTTCTACTTTCTAGCCTCCTTCACCCTTACATGGAGCTTAATTTTGTTATTTTCAGAATTCTTTTGTAGGTTTTTAAAAGTGTTTATGTATGGGTGTATAGGTTTATAGTAATTTAGTTCCTTACTGAATTTTCTTCAACTCACTATCCCTACTTTACGAAATAATGAAAGATAAAAATGACACAAAAATATACCGTAACATAAGTAGCGTTCAACATCCGGGTCAATAATATCAAGACGTGCCTTTACTTCAACAGCTCCATGTGCTGGCGGTCATAAGGCTTGAGGATAACCTCATAACATGCAGTGCAAATGAGTGGAGCTCAGCAACTGCTAAGGCCAAGCCTAATTATGTTGGCTAACCATGTAGCCAACTTCGTGCGTGGTTCCCACCCGACACAGGTTCGTCTTAAACTCTTCACGATAGCGGGTATAAACAAAAGTGCTACAATAGACCTTATTTTGGGAAAATGTTTATGTATCGAATAGATTTAGGCAAGTATTCAAGTTAAAAACATTCTGCGCCTATGCAGGGGTTCGAAACCAAGACTCCACCTTGCCTGCTAATTTTCCTGACTCATTTTGCATTTGTGGTAGTAACTATGACTATGGTAGCGAAAAATCATCCCCAATGATTAAGATTATCACTCCTAGAAATTACAGCTCCCACACCGTGTACAAAACTGCTGAATCCTACCTGTACTCTGAGCGGGTGCATCATGATGAGGTGCAGGATCTCCGGGGGCGGCAGCACTTCCTGCAGACTCACTCCTTGCACGTTGATGGCCTGACACATGAACACGGACAGGTAGCGGTGCAGCGGCAAGTGAAACGACACCTGGTTACTGTCCGGCTGCAACACACACTCAAGCATGTTAGCACAGGTAAACGCAACGGATTAGGCTAAATGCTGGCAAATCAGTAACAAAATTAGGTAAATTTATTCAAATCTATTCTAGAAAAAAATGGAAAACCCAATATCAACAATAATTGATTATTTGGTAGGGAATACTCCACACATCTTATCTTAAACCTAGCCTATCATGGAAGCTTTTTTTCATTTCATTTAAAAAAAAAAAAATATTGTAAAATAACTTGAATGACAATAGGATTTTTAAAGATTAAATGGAGATAAACAAATTAGTATCAACCTCTTAAGTAGTAAATGTTATTTTAAACCAACTTCTTTCAGGTTCCAAACAGGGTTGCCTCACTTTTTTCAAGATATAATTATTGGAACCCTGACTTTCCTGGTTTTTGCAGAGCATTTTCCAGTCATCATTTTACAGTAATCTGGATTATGTTACATTTTATGCACATTTTGACGTGAAGAAGAAAGAATGACACACAGTGACTAATTTAGAGCATTTGGGCCTTGATGAAATACACTTCTCAGGAATTGCTTTGTCCTGAACTTGTATAAATACTGTTCAAACCCCCAAAAATACTGGAATTCTACAAATTGCTAGACTTAACAGTTTTAAAGAGTTAACATTAGGTATTTCCAACGCTTCTCAGCAAATACAATCAAAACCTTCAGTAAGAACAACTCCCTACACACACAGCCTTTCCCTTACCAAAAAACTATCAATTATAAAAAACTTAAAACCAGATAGGTGGCTACTCACAACGTTGGGCTGGGTCATGTTGATAGCCTCGAACCACTCCTGAAGGGCGTTCAGGCAGCGATTGAGTACTCGCTTGGTGAGGTCTAGCGTGGTGGTGTCTCTCAGGTGACTAAGCAGAGCCCACATCGGATACGCACTCGCCTCAAGCTCGGCTGAAAACGCTGCGTAGTACGTGTTCGGCTCAAACTCCACATGCTGCACCAGCTCTCTCTGGTTCAGACGTTCATTCCTGGACAACACATGTGGTTTGGTGTTAAGTAATGGTTTTTGTTGCTTAATTTAAGTTTAAGTAAGAGCAATGATTACTAATCTCATCAATGATTTACATCAATAAGATGCACACTCCTTATAAGAAACATTCAGCCACTTTTAGTATGGGCGAGGGGTCAGGGGGTGCAAGAGGTACAATAAGTTCGTGGAGGCCGGACTAAGGTGCGTAACAGCCTTTAACAACCCCGACCCCATCAGCGAGTTTTGTTGTTCTATGCTTTTCACCACGTGACTCACAGCTCAATTAAAAGTGTAGTCTTTGGTTCAACTTGAGATAACTGCCTTGAACAAGTATTACAAAGTATACACTTTCCGTTTCTGTATGAAACATGTTTTCTAACTGTATAACTTGAATGTCAACCATGTCATTTTAACGGGTAAAAACTCGGTATTTAAATCCTATTGTAATGAAAAAGTAGGCATATGAGAAAAGTTTTATTTTCGGAGACGGAAAGTTTGATATGTTTTTATTCTTTACAGAAATAGATTATCTAACTGTTTTTACTTGTGTTATTTCTTGTCCAACAAATGCTTTAGGCAGTATGATTGGTACAAACTCGAAAACAGAAAACGTGTGCTAGGTAACTTAAGACTGAGAGTATTGCTTATTCGTGTTGCAGCCTGCAGGTTGTTTTCATCGTGGTGGAATATTCCACCATGATTTTCATTCCCACACTGCGAAGGATGTCTAAAAATATTGGAGGCAGATAATATTCAACATGCAGAAGTTAGAGCGATATTGTTCTCTTTCGGTAATCTACACAATACTCTGTTGCAAAGGAGCTTTTGTCCGTGAAGCCACGCTATGAAGTGAACCAGTGTGTTATAACCAAAGTGTAGTTGTAAATAACAGATTAATTAAGTATTTTTGATTTCCAAATCAAGAAGGTTTTTGCAAAGTATGAATTGATCGAAGCATGTACCAGAAATGAAAACTCAGAAATACACAAACTCAGTCCCAAAAGATGGCTAACAGTATTCCGATTTCGCTAACCAACTTCACCAAAATATTTACTGAAGAAACATTTGTACGAAATATTTAAATGTGCCACAGCTCTACTATAAACGAATATATCACAATTCATTCTGCGATACGTTAAGCGAAGGCTTTGAACCGATATTTACATAGGTCACAAATGGTTTGCAACCGTGTTAAGTATATTGCAATTGAAAATGGTTTTCATACGAAAAACAGGCAAATACTTACGAGTTTCTTACTGAAAAACATATAAAAGGCTCATTGCAAATTCAGATAAAATTATTTTACTCGATTTCCAACAGTTAATAGTGCTAAACAATGTATAACTTCAAGAGTTCCAAATAAAATTAAAACCAGAGGTTTTCCAGGAGTGGCTTTAATTTATTCTCATTGTTTATTTGATAGTATTTTAGTAGGTACTAATCAAGCCACCCCTTAACTCTTACGGGGTCATAACTTCTAAAGAGTTGAGGCCGTTCATTACAACCCCCTTTCAACTGTCAATATGTAACAAATTATTGAAAAAAAGGCTCCAATGTTTCATAAGTTTTATTTTCGGCTTCGAACTCACAGAGGACTTCTATTAGAGCCCTGTTTGTTGCTGGTTAGTACAACATTGGGTAGTAGGTATGGATTCAAATACTTATTGTTCTTTTCATGTAGTGTGATAAAAATACACATTTATATTTCGTAAAAAAAAACAAAACTAATAATGTATATTCCCACCGTATTTTAGGACACAAGGCAAGGCAAATGTAAGAAAAACCACTCGTTTAATTGCTGACTACAAAATCTGAGCCTGAAAAGTAGATGCAGTATTATAGGCCTAATTTCCTTTTAATCAGTTTCCTAGCAACATCTATTGAAGTTCATAATGAAATAAGAAATTGTATCTTGTTTGAGTAAGTATATTTTCTTCTACTCCTCTCAACATCTTTCATGTAAGTAATTGCTACAAATAAACTAATAGCTAGTAAAATAATATCTACAGTTACAGGGTTCTAATTATGTTAGCATTAGAATAGTTTAATTTCAAATGTGGTCTGCCACAGGACCTCGGGACTTGAGGTTATGGTTCAACTCCCTCCCAGGGATGCTGAGCTTTATACAGGGATGCCAGTCCAACTCATCCGCCAGGTAGGTGTGTCGGTCATTTCCTACTGCTATTATTATTTAACTTAAAATACTTATGTAAATGTATCATTAACTACAGTTACAGGGTTCTATTATGTTAGCATTAGAATAGATTATTCTCTCAAATGTGGCTCCGCCACAGGACCTCGGGACTTGAGGTTGCGGGTTCAACCTCCCAGGGTGTTGAGCTTTGCTACCAGGATACCGCTGTAGTCCAACTCATCCGCTTAGGTAGGTGTCGGTCATTTCCTACTGTTTATTATTATTTAACTTCTAAAATACTCTATGTAAATGTAATATTAACTACAGTTACAGGGTTCTGATTATGTTAGCATTAGAATAGATTATTCCCCAAATGTGGCTCCCACAGGACTCCGAGGTTGCGGGTTCAACTCCCTCCCAGGTGTTGAGCTTGCCTCAGGATACCGCTAGTCCAACTCATCCGCTAGGTAGGTGTCGGTCATTTCCTACTGTTTATTATTATTTAACTTCTAAAATACTTATGTAAATGTATTATTAACTACAGTTAGGGTTCTGATTATGTTAGCATTAGAATATTAATTTCAAATGTGGTTCGCCACAGGACTCGACTTTGCCAAGGGTTCAACTCCTCCCAGGAAGCATTTTATGCCTCAGGATACCGCTTGTAGTCCAACTCATCCGCTTGTGGTAGGTAGGTGTCGGTCATTTCCACTGTTTATTATTATTATTTAACTTCTAAAATACTTATGTAAATGTATTAACCAGTTACAGGGTTCTTGATTATGTTAGCATTAGAATAGGTTAATTCTGTTGTCCGCCACAGGACCTGGACTTGAGGTTATGGGTTCACTCCCTCCCATGTTGAGTTTTGTCAGGATACCGTTGTAGTCCAACTCATCCAGGCCTAGGTAGGTGTCGGTCATTTCCTACTGTTTATTATTATTTAACTTCTAAAATACCTATGTAAATGTATTATTAACTACAGTTACAGGGTTCTGATTATAGCATTAGAATAGGTTATTCCCCAAATGGCTCTGCCACAGGACCTCGGACTTGAGGCTGCGGGTTCAACTCCCAGGGTTGAGCTTGCTCTCAGGATACCGCTTGTAGTCCAACTCATCCGCTAGGTAGGTGTCGGTCATTTCCTACTGTTTATTATTATTTAACTTCAAAAAATAATTTATGTAAATGTATTATTAACTGTTACAGGGTTTTGATTATGTTACATTAGAATAGGTTAATTTCCTAATGTGGCTCTGCCACAGGACTCCTCGGGACTTGAGGTTGTGGTTAAATTCTCCCAGGGCGTTGTTGAGCTTAAGGCCTCAGGATACCAAGTAGTCCAACTCATCCGCTGCTTAGGTGTGTCGGTCATTTCTACTGTTTAATGTTTATTATTATTTAATTTCTGTAATAATAATACAAATATACTACTCAAAAAGTTGGTAAGGATGACTTTCACTGTTTTTCTTGTGTTGCATGTACAAAATGCCACGAGAACAAGGAGATTCAATATTGCGGCATTGGGTGACAGCTAACTTGCTCTGTGAATCCTCTGCCGGAGATGACAGTTTCCTCCGGATAGCGGCCGCGCTAGGAAGGAACTTCTGACGACAAAGGATCTCTTCAGCAGAATGGATTTATTTGAAGATAACTACCAACCCGGTGCATTGTCGGTGAGTTTTCGACCTTCAACTATTCTTCCGTCAGCTGTGATTTGCCAAACGTTCTTGACCATCCGTTTTTTGATGATTCATATTTTCCAGATAATTTTTCTATTCTTGTAGTCTGCCCAGTAAACATGTTGGTTTAGTTTGAAATTCTTCACCAAAACTATTTTCCTCACAATCACTGTAATTTTGATACGTAACAATGACTGTTGTATTTTTAATTATTTTTATTTAAGAATCTCTTATTAAATGGTTTCTACAAATGGGTTACTATTTTTTGCCCCCAGGAGTAAAACGGATTATATTTCAGACATGCCAATGGACAATTGCACTAGAAATACGTTCCAGACAAATAGAATGATGGAGAAAGCTCGCCCAATACTCTCGTGAGGAATCCTAGGGGCATGATCCAGGAAACCAAAGGACAAAAGAACGAATCAGGAGTGCTGTACTCAAATAAAATTAATAATTCGATAAACTTCGTTGTTAAATAAAATATTTTTTTATTTTAATTTGAAAGGGTTTACCATTAGTGAAAGGTAAATTGCCATAAACAACCGGCCAGTATTGTACGGTATAGTTGCCTGAGTGGTTGTGCAATATGGGCGGAACAGGTGACGATGCAAAGGGTCGCAGTCCAAAATAAAAACTTTCGTTACCAGGGTTCTGGAATTGAGGGACTTCCTGAACAAACCTTAACTTAATTCAATGCAAAAGTTCATAAAGTCATTTATTGTCTTTCAACATTACCTAAATGCAATAGACATGGTCAATGATATTAATTAAAACCTAATTTATTAAATATTGCTAATATTCTCAAAAAAAAAAAAAAACACCCCCCATAGGAAACCCCAATGGGAAACTCAAGAAGCTTCAGAATCTGTAAAATCTTCTTGTAAAATTAATATGTCTTACTGTTTTACAACAAGACTATGTCTAATAATAATGAATATTATATATGTATGTATAAAGTACCGCATTAAAGCGTTAAATGGTGTGTATAATTTAACAAGTTACTTCGGTTTAGCCTGTGAATCCTAGATGTATTTCTTTGGCTAGATCATTATTTCGTTGCTCTGGTGCAACATGGGTCATAGCGTTCTCTCTTCTGCACTAATTTACACATATCATTATACAGTCACTTATACACTAATATTTACAAAACACTTTCATGGCGCTGATTCGTCAACAGGTTGTTGAAGGCGGCAGCGGTACATATTGACGAACGCAATGAAAACGCAGTTATACCGGACTGAGTTGGTGTGTTTGGGATAGGGGCGGTTTCTGTTGTGAGGTGGGGATTTGGTTGAAGATTTGGGGAAACCGGGGCTGAAGCGACTTTCTCTTGCAGCTGGTCGAACCAGTTTGGCGTAACTCCGCGCAGTGTTTTGTAAATATTAGTAGTGTATATGGTGACTGTATAGTAGTGTAAAATGAATTCTGAAAAGCATACCATCATTACCTGTTCTGTCATCTCTTTCAAAATACATCTAAGAATCTGGCAACTGAAACTAACTTTTATTAAATAAATGTTTATAAGGTCCTACAGTTGGGAAATTATTATTTTTAGTGTTATAATTTGTTTTTCACTTACCCTTGAACTTTTATATGCGATTATTTTTAAATATTTTAATGTTATATTTCTAATAGTTTACTAGCTTCAATCCTTGGCTTTCCGCTTCAAAAAATGTTTATACAAGAATGTCCTAAACTACTAGTCCAAACTTAAGGGGTATTGTTTCGGGTCAAACGGAAAATGGTGAATTATATGGGTTTATGTTTTTTTGTTTGGCCACCAGCCACCATTTTGTGATTTCAGTAAATATTTTTTATCTTCTAAACGACTTGACCAATTATTTTAAAATTGTACATGGTAGTGTACATAGTAGAGTTCCTATATGAGAAAAATCAACAGTATTCCATAACGTATATTTTCAAAATGGAGGTAGTTTCAAACTAAAAAAAAACTTAAAACTGTGCATTTAAAAAAAATGACAGAATACTTTATTATTACACATTTTATTTCATTTCAAACTACACCAAGTTACAAATCATTGTTCATGAAGAAGAATCAAAATTATTTAGTGAACAACGAGCCTGGGCGTTTAAATTCCCGTTCTCATATAGTATCAGGACCAACAACAAACAACTAATATTATGCTTTTATTTAATTTTAATCATAGTTCATAACATGTGTTAATTACTATTAATTTAAAATCATCGTTTCCTTCAGTTGCTGAGAGTCTCTGACGATGAATGCCACACATTTGAAAGACCTCAGAATTAAACAACTTTACTTACTTAGACTGTTTGATGTTTTAAATTTATTTACACCAAGTTTGTTCAAATCGAAAAACAAATTATCAAGTTATTTGGAATACTGTTGATTTTTCTGACATAGGAACTCTACTATGTACAGCCTTATAAAATTTCAAAATAATTGATCAAGTCGTTAACAAAATAAAAAATATTTACTGATCAACACAAAGTACCTATATAATTCACCATTTTCCACTGTTTTACTCAGGAACAATACCCTTAAGTTTGACAGAGTAGTTTAGGGCATCCTGTATACTATTAAGAGAGGATTTATCAGAATGTAATATTATATTCCTCTATGCTTTATAGTTTTATTAGTTTGAAAGAAGAAGTTTCAAAATGTTTGGACATATATGAGAGGTAATTTCCGCTTTAATTACCAACAGGATGTGCCCATTCAACACAAGATATTTTCTGCGTTCTTGAATTTTCAAAAGCCAGTCAGTTCAGTTCAGCGAGAGTTTCATAATAGATTTGTGGTTTTCTTGTGAATTTCTTTTGTGGGCTTTGTAAGGGTCTTTTCACATTACCCACTCTGACAAAAAATATATATGACCTGTGGAACAGCAACAGAGCTGCAGTCAATTCCATGAATCAATATGAACTTAAGTGATCTCTGGAAAAGAGTTTGATTATCAGCTAGATTTTGCTGTACTGATTATCAGTGAGCTTTATAGAAGTGTACCAAGTGGACAAACTTTGAAATGTGCTCTTTTACTAGTATTTAATTTAAGTATATCTAAAAATAATTAATGAAGGAGGTTGTTTGAAAGTAAGACATTCTTTTAAATAACCCTGTATTTTAATTCAAATTCTTTATTGCAATTTGACAAAACACATGTGTTACAATCGAGTCATATTTATTAATATTTACAGCTGTGTATAATTAATAATTTGCTATTCATTTTATACCCGTATTTAAATAATGATAACTAACTTTTTATTTAATTAAGTGTAACTTATAACCAGTTGTTCGATAGCCACAGTCACAACTTACATTTTTCAAGAACTTGGTAATGCTATGTGGTAACGCTAGGTAAAGGTTGAGTGGTAGATAAGACTTCCTAACTTCTGCCCTGTAAAACAAAAGAAAACTTTACCTTAAATTGTCTTACTTTTATGTAAGTACACAAGTTCATAACTAGGGATGGGTCGGTTCCAATTTTATGCCGTTACGGTTCTCTAGCCATTTCGGTTACGGTTCCATCGGTTCTTTCCTGATACTATGTAGCACTCGATTTTTCGGAAGTCGAGTACGTCTTCGATATCGAACTTCCTCGAGCTGATCGGCAAAGCTCGAATTTGGTAGAGTAATTTGCCGCGTAACGGTATCGAAGTCGGATTTTAACAGCATGAAGGCAGGAGTCAAGAAACAACGGGCACCGGTTGTGATTTCACCGTATGCTAATGAGAGTCGAGAGATCGCCGCTGAACGGTATCGGTCGCGATTTCAACGCCGATCGTTAGCGGAGTAAAGAAATCGCCGCTAACGGTACCGGTTGTGATTTCACCGCGGCGCTACCGAGTCAAGAAATCGCCAATTTTGAGCAAGGAAAGCTAGCGGAGTCAAAAAGAAATCGCTAACGGTACCGGTTAGATTTCACCGTTCTAGAACCGATGTTTAGCCTTTCGGTCATCGGTTATCGGTTCCGCAAGAACTGTGGAACCGATAACCGAGAACGGAACCGACCCATCCCTATTCATAACCTTTATTTTAGAAATAAAGTAACTTTTGTAATATTTACAGGGTGTTTTTACAGGCTGTAAATTCTTTTGAATTGCAACCTTCTTACCACAAAAGTTAGTTTGATGTCATGTATTTCGCTAAAAGAAAGGTGCCAAATAGAGCTGGGCAAGAGCAGAATTTTGGGTCCTGGACGGGAACAATTTTGCAAAAAAATCTGATTCGAGAACGGGAAAAGTTGGCAAATAAACATATTAAAGAAATATTTAAAAAATTGAGTTTCTTCAATCAAATTATTTTGTTTATGATCAACAGCTTACAACACCCGCAGTTTTAAAATCAAAAGTCTCAAAATATATCACAACTATTACAGAACCCACTCACTCACCCATTCACACAATCAAGGCAAACCATATAGGTGGGTTACATAGCCAATCACAGCATTTTTTCTGTATGTTTGTGATATGAGACGCAGTGTAGTGTCACTTCCCTCATCTCATCTCCATTTACTCAATGATTAATTTCATTTGACAAATAATGTTTTTACTTTATACTAGTTTTGAATTTACAATAAATTGCTGACACAATAAAATAGTAGAGGTGTGCAGAGCAGGTTTTTAGGGTCTAGACTAGATCGAGAAAAGAGAATAAGCCAAAATCTCGGTGGACTAAATTATAATTTTGATAATTTTTCTGCTTTATTTGTTTGTTTTGCTATTATTAAGTAGTTTGCTTGGTTGTTATAGAGTATGGTATTATTGTAATATTAAAAGTGTTGTGTTTTATTTTTCCTGAGTGCTCCTATAGTTTAAGTATTGTACAAATAAATAAAATGTTAGTCCAGTTTTTGATTACTAATAATTATGTTTTATCATCATTTTACATTGAAACAAGTGAAAAATATAATGTCAAGCTGTAGCTAGCTAGCCCAAGCTAGACCACACAAACAGCAATATAATCAAAACACACAAGTCAAATAAAAATTTAACTAACCTATGCCTACCAGAAAATATTAAACTAAAATATTAGGGTTATGACATATAGATTATTGATATTCAGGTAATTTTTAATTATTGTTCCCTATTTCATCCTATCACATCAATTTTCAGCTGAGTCACCTACTATACCCCAACTTGTACTGACAATCACAGAGTTCTAATTTGAGTTTGTTAGGCTGTAACACTATAAAACATTCAATTTTCAATATGGTATAGAGTTTTGGGATTGGCTACTGGAGCAAAAATCTATTTTATAATACAAAAAGGTTTTAAGAATTATGACGTTTTCTCTCCACTAATGATCCTCAATAATGTAAACAGTTATTCAAGCAACACAAAGTTTTAACTGTAGCAGGTCTATACATTTCAAAATTTTGGACTATGTAAAGGATAACCTTAACACAATTTTTGGATACACAGTTTGAACATGAATATAACACTCATTATAAAAAAACAACTTACAATATCCACACGTTTGAAATTAGTAGAAAAAAACTCCCATTTACATAGGAAAAAGATTATTTAACAAATTACCTGTTACATTAAAGAATAATGTGATCATAAATCTTTTAAAGCAGCCCTACTCAATTCTGTTGGAAAACACATAGTGTAGATGAGTTTTAAAAGATGTTTTTTAAAATGGCTGTCCATATAACTAAATTACTGTATTTGCCTTTTAGGTATAATTTAATATTTTCTGGTCTTTATGGTTTGTATTTAACTCTGGTATTTTTAATGCTAGTACATGTTATGTTAGATGAATTGACAATGTCACCTGTTATGTAGCTTTCAAGCATTTTGTAACGTATTTATGTGACAAAAAAGGATTTTGAAACATTAAAATAAACTTAATAGTTCAGTAAAATATGCTATGTATATTTCAAGTGTTTGAAAACAACTTGTATTACTAAAAGTGAGTAAATCAACAAGCTGAGCTTAACATTTTTCCAAAATATGTTGTAATGTTAGGTTCTGAACATACTGACAATGATGCTTCTCCCATTTTGAGATCAAAAATTGGATTGGTTACTATTTAAAACTTGTTTTATAACCATTTTCTTTATTTAAATTCTAAAACCTTAATAAATCACATCATGTTTGATGCTTTTGTACCACCTAATGTCACGAAACCAAGTACTAACCTGGTATTTCTCTGTGGTACTAACAGCACACAACGATTAATGGCGCACCGATCGTTAGTAATAAGCTATGAGGACAAAGTTCAAACATTCCATAAACTGTTGTCTGATACTGCATATAGAAAACAATAACAAATATTGCAACTATCGACACTTCATGCATATTAAAACTATCGATTAAATGACTAGTTGTGTGTATGCTATTGTTATTTTGTATGACTGCCATCTTGACAAGCTTGTTTAATGCAACAATGGCATCATCCCTGGTCTCAGCTCAGCTACTGGACATCGATGTTACCTAGCACGTTGTTCAAACTGCTGGCACTTAATATTTGGAACGAATCTTCTAGTTTACAGCGCAGAACAGCGTTTTAAATAACTTCTGAATTTATGGCAACAAATTTTGTCGGTGTTCATTTCCTTTTCTTCTGTCTCTTTTCAAGAATAAAAATTCTCAAGCAAATAAGTAACTCGCCTCGATCTCAAGTCCCGAGATCTCATGACACCAAAAATATATTGCTTAGAATTGGATCTAGTACAAGTACAAAATGGATGATTGGTTCTGTCTGAGATTGTTATCAGCCAACCTGTTAATGGCTGCCGGCCTCCATTGAAAATGCACTCAGCACGGAATTAGGGTGGAGAGGGGTTGTTTACTTAGAACTGCTCGGCCACTAGTTCCTTATCTCATCTTCACCAGAAGTACAGTACACACTCACAACAAAAAACACCAGCAGTTTTTACTTCCCGTCCCGAAATTTTGGTACTAGGGCAAGGGGTTCGGGAAATGACTTCAATCCCGTCCCGGTACCGGAAATCCAGGATCCCGCACAGCTCTAGTGCCAAATAAACAATACATACAATAAATATTCCACCTTCCACATAAGTCGTTCACTGATATTCAGGGGAACAAATAATTATCTAATTCTAATTAGTAGCCTACAAAGTGATGAGTTGTACCTTGAAACATGGCGAGAAAGTCGCACCACATCTCCAGCAGTGTGTCGTCACTCATGAAGTTGACGGCGACGGGGCGGAAGAACATTGTTCAGATCTGACACCAGCGGCCAGTAACAGTGTTCTTTCATCACCTGCAGTCCACAGTCCACTACGTAGTGGAAGTTCTTGTCCGCAGCTAATCAACAACAGAGAAAAACAGATGTTGATTGAGTTGATCTTATAGAAAAAAACTCATGACCTTACATACCTGAAGAGAAGAGAGGTGAGGACGGCACAAAAACACGTGACTCATAGTAGGCGATTGTATTGTGGAACAGGTGGATAGCTGTAAACTAGTAAAGACCAAGTTTTTTATAATTGCTTGGCCACATGCCCAAGGATAAGCTTAGCTGGGCAGAATCAGCCTTTAGGTTTTTTGTGCTAGCTGACGAAGTGGGAAGGATATGGAACAAGGTAGGGAAAGGAATAGGTCTGCTACCGTCATGCTAGGGGGAATGATTTGGTTCTACCAGATAGGGTAAGTTGGTATATTTTGCAAAATTCTCATCACTCCTCACAGCCTGTAATCAATTAGTTCTTAGTTCAAGGGAACACATCAGTATTCAATCTATTCTCATATCATCGTACCTAAATTTCATCATTGCTCAATGCCCTATTATTCAAGATATTAGTGAAAATAGGAAGAATAAAATGAAATGGAGAGGGGCAATATCCATTAAAAAGAAGACTTAAAAGAAGTTCAGTTGAAAACGTTAAAAACCAACTGCCTTTGCAAAACATTACTGAGCTAAATGTGTGAATAGAAACAAATTATTGAATAGGAGAAATAAAAAAACTTTATTACTGACTAGTACAACCTGGATAAAATAGAAACACATAAGAGAACACAAACTGTCTGAAAGTATACCTTAGTCTAGTGTCCTATTTCCTTAATCTAATGACTAGTACAGTAAACTAACTCTCATTTGGCCTCGCTTGGTTCAGCCGTAGTATGTATATCAAGTGTATATTCATTTGAGCGGTTTCTTTTGAAATTGGTCCCAAAACCTAGGTTTTGCTGAATAATGTTTGCTTTTTTGACCATATTAATTCATTTAACATAGGCCTATATCTAGACTATGTCATTTTAAAGGCTCTTAATTAAGGGCCTCCAAACTTTTTTCCTCGTAGTTTCGAACAGTTCCCCTGAGAGTCCAGTCTTTACAAATGTGGCCGAGGGAAGTCTACTGTCATTCTAAGTTTTTCTCCGATCATCAGTCAGAATAAAATATAACTTTTAAATCAAACAGAAGTTTTGAGCAAGGTCAAAATTAATGGTTCTCGATGTTGGAATGATAACAAGAGGTAACTGTTCCCATCACATTTCATCCTCTAAAGAGTCATCAACAATCTGAGACTAAACCTCAGAAATTAGTGACTTACAATGAAGCGTGTTGGGTATGAGGATCTTGCTCATCATGTACTTGAGACTGGACACCATGACGTGCAGCAGGTTGAGCTTGTCCACCATGCGCAGCGCCAACGCTTCGTTACTGAACAGCTGCACGGACACGTGGACCACACGGTTACTCAGCGTATCCGGGTCCGTAGACTTCTCCAGCATCATGGAGATCCGGCTGTAGTGCAGGACAAATGCCTGCGTCAGTGCTTCCTGTAACCCACATGTTCACACTTTAGTCCTAAAACGTATCAATGCTCCTGAGCAAACCAATGGTGCGGCATTGCCCTGGACATGTAATAAGCTGCAGACACATCTAACCCAATTTTGACTTTCTTGAGAGAGGCAGTTACTTTTGTCAGTACCTTGTGTGGCAACGCAGTAACAGAAGTTAAGAGGTGGCCACTCTGGGCACTGCTTATAACGTGGTGTAAAACTGCAAAGGATCTTTTAATCTGGATACCATACTTAAATCTGAAATCTGATTCAATAAGGAAGTAAGTATAAAGGTATTCATGCTGTTCCATAAAAACTCTAAAGTTTGTACTTTTGCCAAACAATAAATTATTCATTAGGTTGATTACAACTTGATTTTCTCGAACTTATAAATTGAATCGTTTTAGTAAATATTTTGTTGGGCAAGGAAGTTTTGTTGTTGCTTTTATATTCTGCAGCATAAATGGTGTAATGCTTTTGTTGAAACACTTTTCTCATTTTAGTACATTGATCTACTTTAAACATCGTTTGCAAATTTTCCCATGTTAAATTCCCTATCCAGAATAGAGGCTGCTTGGGATAAGGTTTCTTAGAGTACTGTTTTTTAAGAGACTGCCGGATATAGGCCGTTCAGACTCTCAGTAGAGCCGACCTGAAAACGACAACTCACGGAAAAACTATTGACTTTACCTTGTAATCTGGATCTGGTAGCATATTCAGAAGTAAACAGACGACTTTCTGCGGAAACTCCAGCTTCACCGTCCAGAACACCAGCTCTTCCAGGAATGTTTTGTGAACCAGAAACTCTTGAAGAGCTGGACAGTCTGCAGAGAAAGTTAACATGTTCAAAATTAGTCATTAGACAACTTACTATGACAAAAAACTGAAACATGTTTAAAACTAATGGGATGAAACATTTCTTAGGATGAAACTAAAGGGATGAAACATTTTAATTTAAAATATAACTTTTGTAGTCTTCATAATCCTAAAACTTCCAGGAACTGATTCGTGGTGATCTCTGAAGTACCCTTTGGTTAAATATTTTACTAAAAGTGCTTTATGCTCTAAAAATTGCATTTATGATCCAATATTAATTGAATTTAAAATACACATTTAAGCCACTAGAACATCTGGATAAACAAGTTTTGTTGATTTTGTTGACTATAGGATCATTAAAACGCTATTTCCTTTGAACGCTTGGATGCAGTAGGAGAAGGTTGAAACCGTCTCTGATATGCGAGCACTACGCTAACACTAACGCCCCTAGCAGAGAAGAGCGAAAGCCCTCGGCAACTCAAGTGTGAGTTTCACCGCCACGCACAACAGCCCGGTGGTTTAGTGGTTATAGTGACGGACAGCTGGCTTCCTGTCTGTCACAGCGGTTCAATCCCACCGCTTGGTACGTGCAATAAGTGTTGGATCACCGGGCGCGGGGCCACAATGACCCATTGAGGATCACTGAAGAGAAAATGGCTCATCAAACCAGTGAGGCGGAGAGTGCACTTTTGAGCTTAGGAGGCGCTAAATCCCAGCTTAGAGGTGTGGTTCAATGACTGGTAATGCACCAATTCAGAGAGGGTTTTGCTGAAATTTTGTTTACAGGGGACTGGGAAACCCATATCGGGAGGCTTTTATGAAAATTTAAAAATAAAATGAGACCGCAAAGGGTTAATTGATCCTTTTTAATTGATTTTTTTAGTGCCTTTTTGAGTTTTTCAAGGCAAGTTCAAAAAGCACCACCATATAAGTTTTATTTTCAAAATTTAGTTAGCTAACTTTATACTTTTAAAAATTAAAAAATGTTATAAAACAGTATTTTACTGCTATTAGTGATAAATTAAGTCTCTAAGACTTGTTGTAATGTGGATTAAGTTTTTAAACTTGAAAACCCTATAACAAACGTTAGTAGTGTATTGATCAGCATGATTACTTGGCAAGTGAAAGACCCAGGTTTTAGTCTTTGTGTGGTCCACACATTTTGTCTTCAGTAACAAATTAGCTATTTAGCGTTTGTACAAATTAAGATCTATAACAAACATTCACATAATTGATGTGAACAATTTAAAGTTACCTTTGTATTCAGGCAAGGGTTTTGGGTTGGGCAGAGATTTCAAGGCTTCTTGATAATATCTTTGGCTCTCCGTCATGTAGGCGTTTTCACAGCATTCAGTCAGGTGTTTGTACAGCTAAAACACACATTGCAATTTTATTAGTTTAAAATAAGGTCATTTTTAAATTGATAGCACGACACTCTGCTCCTCGACCACTCAGCTCTGTCAGCTGATTGTGCTGCCAAGGTCACATAAAAATACTCCCCTTAATGACAGACTAAGCCTTAGTCCATTTTCAGTTGATCCATTTTTCCATTTTGAGTTGACCGCAATTGTATTAGCAATAAATTATTGTGCCTATTTCCCTTTATATGCTTGCTAATAATAGAAAATTTACTGTAAAATTAAATTACTTGTTTCACAAAATTTTATAACCAGTTTACACATTATGTGTCTCGATATAAAGCGTTACAGCAAGTTATTAAACAGAAAATTACAAGCCACTACAGCATAGCTTTAAAACAAAATATACCTACAGTAGACCCTTACTACCTAGGCGGAGGCGGGGCACAGGGTTGGGCGGAACAGGCGGGAGTTCAGTGAACCGTTTAGGCCCACAGTTCATACAGCACTATCTTTGGCTTGGTTGTTTAAGAGGCGCCTTCAGTGTGGAAAACGCAAAACAGCGTTACTGATGCATTGCAAACTTAGCAGTTTCACAACTGAAGGTTTAAAACCCTGTGTCAATTTTTAGCGTTCTTTGTGGCCATGAAATTTTTACAAAATGGTAGGCCGGATAATGCGGAGCGGATAATCATTGAGCGGATAGTCGAGAGTCTACTGTAGTTAATTTAATTTAAAAATATAGCTATATATACCAGTAATAAAATTAAATCAACAGACTATGGTAAGTAAAGGGTACATAAACTCCCGAAAACTGTTAAAACCCTCGAGCAACAAGAAAGTTTCAAAGTTAATTTTAAAGTTTTAAGTAACTTCGTTTTGCAAGTTTAAAATTTTTTAGTAGTTGTTGAAACAGTAAGATTCATGCATAAGATGTCAGTTTTTAAATAATTCAAGTCGATGATAGTCGATTTAGATAATTCAACAACTACAATACGTATCGTCAATGTTACAATGCAGTCAACAAGTCTTCATGTAAAATACCAAGCAATCCTTGCTTAAGCTAACATTATTTAAAATTACAGTCATCAAAACAGTCAAGTATCGTGACTATGAATTTCAATGCCTTGTGGTAAACTACATTTATTAAGGCAGAAAATAATAGAATTATAAATATAAAAAAGGAAAGAAGTATGAAAGTGAAGGATATAGTGTAAGAAGTTATTAGTGTGATGAGGGATCTATTATAAGAAGCAATATTGTTGCTGTTGATGGAGAGAAGTTTATTTTGGACCCAACCATCCGTTTTGAAATGAGTAAAGACCAACCAGAGTTAGTCTATGAAAAAAACAAAACATAATTATAATTCCACAACTATCATTCGGACGAATGCAAAATTCCAAATATTCTAAGTTATTGGGCTTTTGATTGGCGCCAGAGGGACTATTCCAAATTTTTTAATGAGTTCTGGGCAAGTGGAAATTTTAAGAAGGAAACTTTAAATTTAATTTTATGCATAACAAATTCTATTTTTATTTAAGACACCATCATAACAACAATAATCCGAATTAATAAGTACTCTTTGTTATGCAGATCTTAATTTATTTAATAAATTTTCTTTACATATTGCATAATTATTCGCAAGGAACATGGGTTCAATTAGTCAGCTGTGCGTGCGTGAGTGAGGTGATGAGCCGAGGCCGTCAAGCAAGGCAGGGCAAGGCAAGGTGGAGGCCCGACTCTAGGCCACAGGGTCGTCGACCTCCCTCACCGCACTGTTTAGTGTTTGTCTACGTGATAACTCTGTCTCTGTCTCCAACTCATTCAAACTGGGCCAAATTATTCATCGATACGCGGTCTTGTGTTTTTCACTTTATAACAAATTGAGCTATTTATTTTATAATATTTTTCTAAACTTCATGAATTCTTTCAGGTCCCATTTATTTTTAGAATGACTTTTTACACTTTACTTGCATATTGTGTATACAAATGTACACATATGACTCAAAAACTAAGTAAAAAAAAGATTGTTTAACAAAGTTTTAATTTTAGGTAATTTTTTGGAAAACTGGTCTTTTTTTATTTTAGTTACTGCATTATGATTTTTCAGCGTTATTAGGTAAATTGTGGTTGATAAATCACTGGCCGTTATAAATTATACAGTAAAACTTTAAACAAATTAAAAAGTGTATTTAAACAATGAAAAATCCAATTTTTGGTAATAACCTAAGGAGGGTCACTTTAAAATAGTTTTAAGACTGTTGAATAGCCTACTATGTAAGTGATGGGTTCCTATAACATCATTATTATCATACCCAAAAAATGCCTGTCTAAATAAATGGTTGAGTTTAGGTAGTAAATAGCGGAGGGCAGGTTTAGTTATTTTACTCGCTTAAGTTTGCCAGACACTCTATAAGGATCGCTTGGAACTCTATGAAGTTAAAGACAAAATACAATCGTTTCGACAAAACAAAAGTTGTAAAGGACTTGCCAAAAATTTGATGCACAAATAGGTAATTTTAAATCTACCGTATTTATTAATTTGTACAAGTAGTGGAAATATTACAAATAGCGGCCAATTTGTTTTGAAATTTAAAATCCAGAAACACAGCTGTTGATAATTCAAACATATTATTGAATTCAGAATGAGTTAGGCTATCCAATAATGTATAATTTGTACTTATTAGTTATTAGTATAGAGAACTTGAGCCAGAGTATTGGGTAACATAATATTAATTTTATAAAAATATTAGAACGTCACTCATTTACCACCTATTCAGCAATAGAATTTAATTTCTCTTGCATTAAAAAAAAGAGACATTAAGCGTTTTTGAATGTATTAAAAGCTCTTGTATTACAACCTTGTTAAGTTTAAGAAATGTCAGCTAAGATGTAGCAGGTACCAAAATAAACACAAACAAATTGTGTATGATATCCACATGTGGTGGTAAAAGGCGATTTTAGAAGTGTACATCTTCCCTTACATTCTATTCTGAACTTGTAAGTATTGATTAGCGGTTACTGGATTACCTGAGGGTTCGTGAGGGCGCCGGTCATAACTCTCCTCATGGCGGCGCCCATGGCACTCATCTCGTGAAGCATCGTCAGAAACGCGTCAGCTTCCATGATTGACATCAAGTGGGCGTCGGGTAGGCCAGACTTACTGCAAAACATTCAAACCAACCACTTCAGTGCGGATTCAACAAGGAAACGTAACAAGATCTGTTAGAAACAATTATGAAAGCTAGTTACAGAATTTTCTGTGAATGGTAGAACCCTTTATATATACAACTCTAACGGGACTGGACTGAGGTCAAAACGGACAACATTTGGATATCAGGAGGAAAAAAATGTGTTTTTACATGTAGAAAAATTAGTTTACCGTACGGTATTTAAATGAAAATGGTCCCATACACGTGGTGTATTTTGTGTCAGTGAGGTATGATTCTATTCCTAAGAACAACTACTTTTATTGCTATAAATAAAGAATAGAAAGGAGAACAGGCTCACATGGATAAAGTAGAAACACATAAGAGAACACTATCTGTGAAATTTTCAGCCCTAGGGCTTTGTCAAGAAAAAAAAAACTAAAAGACTCTCCAGGTGAGCCTGACCTTATGTGCCTTTATATTCCTTTTTGATAGCATATCCTGGCCTAATGTCCTATTTCTTAAATCTAATTACTCTTATATGACACTTAGCAGATACTTCTAATCTAAGAGAGGTGTACATTTGTCAAACAAACTCAGCAAGATGAGCTATTTATGGCTTTTGTGAGTCTTAGATAAGCTTATCTAAAAGGAAGCTACTCTAAAAATAGCTCTCAAAATTGTTATTTATTTGTTTACTGAACATTTTTGTTTACCAATGTTCAGAGTGTTTGTTATTTAGGACCATATGCAGCAGATGTTTCCTCATTGCTTAACAAGGTAGAAATCGCTCAGTGTTGGTAGACAAGTTTTAATTGAAAAAGGTATCTGGCTTAGACTAACACTACAGTACTTGTCTACAGAGTAGCTTACTAAACTTTACAGAGTAGCTTACTTAAGTTTTGGTAAAATTGGTAAACTGCAATAAATCTACTTGAAAAAGTGGAAGTTGTTGTTTGGTGCATCCTGGTACATTTCCAACACAGTATCGGACTTCAATTATTTTACGTCTGACCTGGCAGAAGAATAAGTGCTGAATAATCCTTCGATTCTAATACACTGACGTTAAAACTAATTGTTAAATAGCACATATACTTCTTCCTACACTACAAAAAGTTTTTTATTGTGCGGATACCCACTTACTTATAACAGTGTAATCACTTAATTAAAGATAGTTAAAAAGTTCTTTATAACTAAAATTTGAAAACAAGAAACAACCAACCAAAACGTCTGACTATAAAACACTAGCCACATAAAATCCAAACAGCTGTTTTTCAGGAACTTTTAAACTTCCTTCTTTTCCTTTTAGTAAGTAATATTAGAACATATTACTTGAATACTTGAATGCTTCGTCTTTGACCGAAACTTTGGACGGATTGCGTCATACTAAGTTAATTAAAAACTTAAACTAGGATAGAGTGGCACCGGCACGTCATCCAATTCTTTCAGTGAATAGACAGGCCGGCTTACAAGTTTAGCCTACAACAAGGTTTTAAATTTGGCCAAATCCATACTCCTGACTTTTTCAGGTAAGCTATTGAAGAGTTTGATAGCAGTCACTGGGAAGTTCTTCAAGGACTTAGATAGACTTTAATACATAGACCCAAATAACATCTACCAGAAAATAAGTAACTTTATTTCAAACATCTTCTGGTGAAGGAAAAATGAACACAATTTAAATTTAACAACCTAGATTTTTAGCTTTCTTTACAAATGGCTTTTAGTGGTCAAAATTAGGAAACTTGATGCTATACCAATTTTAGTATCCAAACTTTATCCCTATTTCTTTCCTATAGAAGAATCAGGGTGTCCATTTAAAAAAACAAAAATCTCATATTTTACCAGATGATTGTTGCCAGTTTCTCGGTTTTGGAGTACAATATTATTAGGCTTTAATTCAGGTCTAAATTTAGAAAATTTGTCGAATTACTTTCTTAAGAGTCATAGCTACTCCTTAACTCGACAGACATCTCTAGACTCCGTTAGCATTGATGATGAAATCACACCTGTTAGCATCAGCGGCTGACCAAGATTTTGATACCGTTTGTAATGATATCTAGATGCGGTTGCAGTTCACAACATAACCATAACTACCTGTTAGCGTCCATGACAAAATCACTACTATATAAAAATGGTGTTTTACGTTGATAAATAAATCCGCGACTTCCCTCCAAATTTCCGGTTTAGGGACAAAATTCCTGCATAATTCCCAACTTTTCCAAAACTCCCTATGCTGGACACCCTGTGAATGCATCTCTTTGTACTGTTAACAGGTTTTAAATTTGGCCAAATCCATACTCCTGACTTTTTCAGGTAAGCTATTGAAGAGTTTGATAGCAGTCATTGGGAAGTTCTTCAAGGACTTAGATAGACTTTAATACATAGACCCAAATAACATCTAAAAAATAAGTAACTTTATTTCAAACATCTTCTGGTGAAGGGAAAATGAACACAATTTAAATTTAACAACCTAGATCTCTTACCTAGATCTCTCAACCTAGCTTTCTTTACAAATGGCTTTTAGTGGTCAAAATTAGGAAACTTGATGCTATACCAATTTTAGTATCCAAACTTTATCCCTATTTCTTTCCTATAGAAGAATCAGGGTGTCCAAATTAAAAAAAAACACAAAAATCTCATATTTTACCAGATGATTGTTGCCAGTTTCTCGGTTTTGGAGTACAATATTATTAGGCTTTAATTCAGGTCTACATTTAGAAAATTTGTCGAATTACTTTCTTAAGAGAGTCATAGCTACTCCCGCTAACTACGACAGACATCTCTAGACTCCCGTTAGCATTGATGATGAAATCACACCTGCCGTTAGCATCAGCGGCGAAACCAAGATTTTGGAACCGTTTGTAATGATATCTAGATTGCGGTTGCAGTTCACAACATAACCATAACTACCTGTTCAGCGTCCATGACAAAATCACTACTATATAAAAAGGTGTTACACTGTTGATAAATAAATCACGACTTCCCTACTCAAAATTTCCCGGTTTAGGGACAAAATTCCTGCATAATTCCCAACTTTTCCAAAAACTCCCCTATGCTGGACACCCTGTGAATGCATCTCTTTGTACTGTTAACAGGTTTTCACTTTGTCACGCTAAAGGTGTTGTCAACTGACCTGCTCTCGCGTAAGTGTTGTATCAGCCGCAGGATCAGCCGAGGCATGATCGCCTCTGCAGTACACATCAGGTCGGACGGAACCGACGGCTTGTTCACCTGTGCCCGCGGTCCGTGTCTATCACAGAAACTGAAACACAACACTTCCATAGTCAGTTCTCACACAACAGATCACAAGCTAATAACCAGTTGTTTTTTTCCAGCTATAAGGCTTTTGATATTAAGTTGTTTAGTTATTACAGATTTATAGAAGAATTGATATAGGCCATCTTCGGATTTTGTTTATTTGCTAAACATAGTAAAACACTATGCATACAATAGACCAACATGTGTACATAGTGTTTTTAGTGTTTAGTGTTTTAGTGTAAATAGACAAAGCTCTGAAGATGGCCTACCCATAGGCCAAATGTACATCGATACAACCCATAAGGTCTACAGGCTACAATAACAGGTAACTTAATACAAGCTAATAATAACACTCTCTGTAAAACAAACCTCAGTTCATTGGTTATCATAAAAGAAACCCATGGTTCGCAGACCTGTGACAGGCTGGAATCAAGCTATGATTCCGAGATGCGGGTACAATCCCCACAGTCACCGCTTACATTTGTTAGGTATGTGAATATGCGGCAACGCTAGGTTGAGGTTGAGTGGTGCCTCGGCTTTGAGTAGCTTTTCATTTAGCTCAGGCAAGTTACAACAAAGTAAGCACATCATTGGGAGAGTCCACGGCAACTTAGAACTAAGAATTTAAAGTAGACATCAGTATGTACCAGGAAATCCCCAACAATAATAATAAGAACCCCAATAATCGGACGGGAATTTCCTAAATCAAGAACTTTGGGCAGGAGTGATTTATTGGATTTTAGCAAAAAGACAACTTAAAGAATTTTTTAACAATCTGTAATTTTTCGGTAATTTGACACTGATTGCTGATCAGCTTTCAAGGCTTAAACTCTTATGAAAAACTACCCTTATAGCTTAACAAATACAAATTTTAAAATAATTTTTTAACGTTATTTTAAGCACAGTGAGCAAGGCTGTGGTGGTCTCTTCTCTCCCCACCCCCGCAGAAAACAGTAGTTCCGCCTGGCTTAAACATTGGTTACGTATTTCTTACTCACCCAGTCTCTTTCATGACGGAAGTATCACCACAGTCACAAGCGCCGCCCGCCTGGCTGCGGAACATGTTGAAGTCGTGACCGTCATGGTCGCCCTTCTGGAAGCACTCGGCGCAGAGCGACATGCACGGAGATGCCGCACGTGCGGCACCGGTACGCCACAAAGTTAGCTGTCCAGACTAACCCGCAAGTAGTTGCGTTGTCATACCGCCTCACTGAAACCATACACAGTTAGGTGTCAACTGAATAGAATAGAAAATCTTTTTATTTGCAAACAAGGCAAAGTTAGGGCCTCATGGGACTTTCTTACGCTTAACCTTATAATGTAACTGTATACATAGAACTTAAAAATAAAGAAAGGACATGTAACATCACAAGGACAGTTTTAACCTAATATAAAATGTATAGAACTGTACACATGATCAAATAACAAAACTAGTTACCATCTTCATATTTTCACAATACAGTATTCAACTTAACCCCCACTCTCAAACACACCACCATTTGTTCATCTTTAGTTTTATACATTTAATGAGTATTTGAAAAGGTCGTAAGACAAGGCTGTACAGCCAACCAAGAACTAGGCTAAAATGACACAGTCCATTCTGGGAGTTCCCAGTCTTCAATGAAGATATCAATTAAGTATGATCTGCCTATCCCAGTAAAGCGCAAGACCTAGGACGAACCAGCCATAACCTCCTGCTCCAAGTAATAATACTTCAGTGACGCCACAAACCGGGAACAACTAGGAATCAATGTATTTTCTATAGGGAGGGAGGCGGAATGCTGATATGGTAAAGGATTTGTCAAAGAAAGCTCTACTAAAGTAAGGCATCTACAGATCTTGACCCTCTTGTACTCCTTTACACTACATATGTAAAGGCCTAGTGCCAAGCACTTACTGTAGTTTTGAGTATAGTAGGCCTTGCATTCTATGAAACTTTTCTGACGGCTATGAAACTACTTTGGAGTAATGATTTTTACAATCAGTTGGTATAAGTTAAGAGCATATTATTTCATACCACTGTCACTGTAAGTTAAAAATACCTAAAAGTCTCATATAGTTAAAATTGTTACTATGCATTCGGTTAAATCGATGAAAGAAAATTACCCCTTATTGATTCAATGAGTTTTATTGATTCTAGCCTTGTAACTTACGTGAAGTGAAATACCATTATTAACATTTCATTGAAAATGTACTGCCGTTACATAATTCGGTAAAAATCTAGAAGAGTGACTCATGGATTTTAGCACTTTTCTAAGTTCAAACCTTCCAAAAGGCCAAATAACGATGTTTTAACTTCGGGTAAGTTGCAAAAACCATTAAAAACGATGTTTTTACAAAAATAAATAATCCAATTTAAAACTTTTGCTATTCTAACTTCACGATAACACCTTATTCAGCTGCTTTGGTTAATTTGAAGTGGGTGACAGATACTGTCGTCTGTTATAGAGTGTCACAGACACCTGCCTTCCCTGTAAAATAGTCCCAACTTTAAAGCCAATTTTAAAATGTATATTCAACATAAAAAATAAACTAACCTAATTCACAATAATAACTTATTCACTTTTAAGTTATTTTAAAGTGGGTGACAGAGACTGTAGTCTGCCACATAAGTGCGCCAAACGCCTACGCCTTAAAAATAGTCCCAACTTTAAAGCCACTTTTAAATAAGTTGCGCACCCCAAAACAAATGTTTATATATTTAGGAGCCTCCTCCACGTCCTGTTAAATTAGTTTTAGCTCATAAGATCATAAGTCACTCTTCTAGACAAATACCCATAATTCTAAACCATACAACAAACATCTTAGTTATAGTTCTCTTTAGCCATTTTGGCCAAATTCTTTGTTATACTAGTAATTTATTTTCATATAATTTATTCATATCAAAGCATGTAAAACTCCTGTAAATTGGTGTAAACCGTGAATAAATAAATAAATAAACATAAAATTATATAATAACATCGGTTAGCTACAACTATAAGTTTTCAAAGACTTAAATTATTGTGAAAACATGGCAGGCCTTATCTAAATTTGGGGTCACAGACAAAACCTTTCATTTAATTGAGATTTATTGGTTTGCAAACAATTGAACCTCACCAATTCACAACTATAAATTTAACAGTGTAGCCAATTCATAGTGATTATGAAAAACAAGTAGTTCTATCAAGCATGCTATCAAACAATTAAACCGGATCTAGTTTATTTTATGGCTGGATTGTTTGTAATGAGTTCTATAAAGTTGGCTGTGATTTTTGGCCTAACCAGATGTTTGGACAAGCTCCATTTGGCTCGGGTTATAAAGAGAATAAACGACAATAATATATCTAAAATAAAACCTACCAACTAAAGCCTAGTACACCTGGCTTAGTTTAAAATATAAAACAATTGAAGTTCTTTTGAACTTAGTTAGCATCTAGGCCTGCTATTCTACAGCACAACTGTTATCAACTGAACACAGCCTATATAGTGAAATCAAGAGTCCCGGAATCAAGCCGAGTTATTCCATGTCCTATGATTCATGACATTCAGTGATCAAGCATTAACCAAGAGTTGAAAAGAAATTTATAAACAAAGCTAAATCCTTCAGCATCTCACTCAGTGTCTTCCATAAGATTAGATCATCAGCTTAGAAACATGCTTGTGCAGCTTAATGTTAGTCAATTTAAGACCTTCCTTAACCTTCCAAGACTGTATGTAATGTGGTACATCTAGACTAGACTATCTCCATAGTTCTAGTTCAAAAATTAATAGCTCTATACCTGACGCCACAGAGTTGGCAGTTAAGAAGAGCCCAAAATGACCCTAAAAGGGCTCTCAAAACTGATGGCCATCACTAGACCCTCAATAAGATTAGACCTTTAACATTCTTACCAAATCTACAAAACAGATCAATCATGCAGGCTCTAATAAAGCTTTTTTCGCACTTCTTAACAGCCAACTTTCATGGCGCTAAAAAGAAACACTTAGCTATATAGCCAGTTCAAACATGGTCGAAAACTCACCAGTTGAAGAAAACTCATCAGGTGTTCTTCCTCCAGCCATAAGCCATTTTATCCAGTCTAAGGTTTCCCACTCGTCTATGGTTTTTCCTGGATTCAGTAGTATGTCTAATATATCACATAAGATAGCAGAGGCTGTATTGTTGGCACAGTCTGCATGAACATGTGCAGCCGCACCTCTTCTACCCTTTTTCATCAAAATCTGAGCTGGGGAGTTTTCATCACCCATCTTTGAGCCTAAATCTGCCCTTCAAGTATCACTATTTGGCAGTGGCACGCAAGCCTAGGCTTAGATAGGTCAAACTACCGTCGTTGTCAGAACAAAATATTAAAAGTCAAACACGCGCTAAAAGTAAAATGGTAATTTTTTAACTCTCGAAAAATCATGTTTTCTACTGATAGGCCTAGCATCTGACTAGGTTTATTTATACATGTGTAAACGAGGCCTCATAGCCTAAAGTCTATGAAAAGTGATATTTTGAAATGTGTCCTAACCAAACCTAATGAACTGAATTATAACACGTCACCAAAGCAGGAATATATTCAATAATAACAGGTCAAAGTCAATTAATACACACAACATATTTATGACATTTTGCACTTAATTTTTCTTTACGTTTCACTAGACACAAAATTACAAGGATTTTACGAAGACTAATGAACTTTTGAAGCAGGTTAACCAACCAAAGAAAGATTTCCCTTGGCCAAATGTTGAAAATTCCCTAACTACAGCTTAAACTACCCGGAGTAATCACTTCTTTCTTATACATTAATAAAAAGAAACCTCCGGTTTTATAGTTTTTATTTTTAATCCTCTTAATTATGATTACTACGGTCATTTCATACAACTTTTCAAGGTTTAAACAGTGTATACATACATCATCAGCTTTCAAAAATACCCTTACATACGATGAAATACCCTAACACAACCTCAACATTGAAGAAACTACTCCAAAATTCCTGAATGTCGTAAACGTAGGTAAAGTATTTTTTTGGCTTGGCACTACTGACTTAAATTACTGAGTAGCAATGCAGTTTGAAAAATACCAACTTAGTGGGACAGGTATAAAATCAGTTTTTGCGTACTATAAAAAAGGTTAAAGATGATTTAAATGTTAGGAATAGGTAATGCATTTATTTACTGCACACAGCATACGCTAACATTTAATATTTAAAGTGATATTTGTTTAAGTATCATATTTAACCTACATCAATAAACAGGGTCTACTCCCACCAAAGCCACCGCCGCAACACCGAGCCAATGGAAGTCAGAGTTCTTTGACGGTGACAAGGCAAGGGGTCACTTTGTAAATTCTACTAGCCCGGCGTTGGCCTTACTGGAGAATCGTCCTATAACTCTCGATTTAGTATTCTATACTTGTGGCCAGTCTTTTATTATTATAAAATCAGCTCGTTATCAATCAAGGAGCCGTACATAAAGTATGTAAAGCGTCAGAGTAATCGACCTAGCGTTACTTTGCGATATGTGAGAGGGGAAGGGGTTGAATCGTATGTAGCACTTTTGACACTTGTGATTCATACGAATATACGGAGGAATCCAACACTCCACAAGCCAATTGGAGTCAATCTATTTTGCGTTACGTTATGTGGCGGAAAAGAGTTTGACTGAACACTACGCCGCACTTTATAGGGGCGTACTTTAACCCACTTTGTAGTGGGTCAAAGGTTTACTGAAATTGCATTAAGTATAAGTAGGCTATATGGCTGGCACGGTTTTGATATCTTAAGAGGATCTGCTACGGCTTGCTAAATGTCTTCATGAGGAATGCCAATGATGAGGAGGATGAGTTACAGAATGTATCAGTATTCAATGTACCAGTGGCGTAACTACTGGGTGGGGGACGAGGGGGATAGAACCCCCCCAAAGGCTCTTCTGATAGACCTTTTATTGTGCGGAAAAACACAAACTGGTTGACTCTAAACGCTATAAAAAGTCCTATTTTTGTTTGACTAACAAATTCAAATATATTAACTAAATCAGGTAGGCTAGTGTTATTCAATCAAGTTAACACAATTAGGTTGTGAGACTAGCCGGGTCCGCGCCGGTCGGGGAGACAGCAACCCGATGTACCGTGATGTGTCCACAAAGCTTCCTTGACGGATAAAATAAGTAAATTACTACGGGTTTCCGCTGGTAATAGTAGATGTTTTATACATCATTGAACAGCTGATTTCTTAAAGTTTTACTTACATAGATTAGTAGCATTTTGCATTCTTATCCATTAGTTTTGTTAATTAAACAACAATTACTGGTTCATTGTCAAATCTTCAAAATTACAACAAAACAAGAAAAAGTTCAACGTGTTTTTTGGTTTCATGAATCCAACTCTTCAATAACAGCTCAAAGACTTTTCAGAAGACGATTTAAGAAATATCCACCAGCCATTAATACCATCAAAAGTATCTTTGGATAGCTTTTCAACAAGGCGGGGCGACATCGCATTGGTCGACACAAGTTAGAACACTTACACTTACTTGAATACTTGGGTGCTGTATCTTTGACCGACATTGTCGGATGATTGCGTCGAGATTAAAGTACTACTAGACGAAAAAAACTATCTAGACGAAACCTTTCCTAACCGCTGGATTGGCCGTGGTGGACCAACATCCTGGCCTCCCCGCTCACCAGTCACCTGACATCACACCCTTGGACTTTTTCTTTTGGGGCTACATAAAAGATATTGTGTATATACGCTTCTCCTATTCCAGTGCTCACTTTAAGGACAATAATCACTGAAGCAATGTCAACAGTAACAAGAGACATGTTATCGAACACTTGAGGTACATAGAATATCGCCTCGATATTCTTCGGGCCACCAACTCGAGGCGCACGTGGAGGTCTGCTGATAATGTTTTATATGTAAATACAAGTTTATTGATCACTTTATCATGTAAATAAAAGTGCAAATATCGGTCATCATTAGTTTTCATTTTATAACCCGTCACGGACTTTGTGGACACCCGGTATTTTGCCTCAGTAGGTTTGTCTGTCTCTGCTATCTTGGGTACACCTCAGTTGCGTGGCGAAGCTTCAATGCAAGAGTTTAAAGCGGCTAGTTTTTAACTTTCCAAATCATATCACGCCTTATCACAAAACCTTCTGGACATCCTAAAACTCAACCTACCTAGTATAACTATCACACACTTACCTTACTGCATGCGGTTTAAAATAATCATCCCCTACTTATTTATCTGAGAAGGTTATTGTTATGTCTCAAATCCATAGGCACGCAACTAGAAGGGGTGAGCTATCTTTATTAATTCCTACTCACAGATCTACAGTTTTCAATAAATCCTTTACCGTAACCGCATGCAGGTTGTGGAATGCGCTTCCATTCGATATCAAAGTTTTCAAAGGTTGGGCCCGTTTTGCGGAGGAAATTAAGAGTTGGTTGACACGGGGGTTGTAGGGCTGATAGGTGGCGCTTTAGTGGCTCGCGTAGTTTGGCAAGTGTGTGAATGGGGTGTTAATGTAGCTAAAGGGTTTAAAGTGTTATAATTTTAATTGTTTATATCTTCACAGTTTATGTTTTATTTGATTTTAGCTATGATTGCGTTTAAAGTTGTATACATTGTTGGTTTCATTTTTAGTTTTAAGTGGGAAGATTATGATATAATATATTGTAAATTATTGTATTATGAATAGTGGTTAAGTGGAAGAGAGGACTTTATAGTCCAACTACACCACATAATAAAGACTGATTCATTTCATTATCTTTGATATGATACTGAGATCGAAGAGGTTTACAAGATTAAACTACAAGAGGGTTAATAAAACGCAATATTTTTCAAAGTTTTTAACGTGTAAACAAATCAGTCCAAACCAAGGCAAAACTATGATGTACTTGTACAGACCAGTGTTAGAAAAAGCGAAACTGTTGACCCTAATAAATCTCCTGTACATTTTAGAAACATGTCTTTTTTTCAAATCCAAGAGCGATCCCATGAGAGGAGGGAAACTAGAGACAGAGAGAACTACCACAGAAGATGTAGGTTACAGTTTGCAGTACTCTAGCCGGGATTTCAAAATGGGAGAGGGTTTCCAGGCCCTATCAGAAAGTGAACTACAAATGGGTCTGGAGGACTAGTACCCTCCACGTAAAGGGGATTCAAAGCCCTTTTTCGGAAAATGTGCTAAATGTTGAGTGTTAAGGTGTTTTGAGGGACTTGTTTCTTTAAGACTACTCTAGCTAAACCTACAATTATTACACATGGCCTAGATAAAATATTTTCAAATTCTTTATTTAGTTTTAGCAATGCTTGTGCTGAAATAGAGTTATCGGTATACACTCGAACTACTGTTAAACTTGATTCAATTTCAAAATGTAGTATTTATGCAGTTAATGTTCACTCAAGAAGTAAAACAGTGCTCACAAATCCACTAATGCCCATCACATAAGGCCATAAGCAAACCAGATCGGTGTTTTTCGGTTTTAGGCTACCTTCAAATAGTCATGGTTACTTCAACTGTTCCGAGTTTTGCATAGGAACTTTTTACATTGATGTGTCTTATTATTAAGAAATAGTAGTGATAGATGTTTTTGGGATTTGGAAATATCATTATTTGCTTTGCTGTTCGTGCTGAACAAATCGCCTATGGAATAAACTCATTTACACATTACTCACCCCTAAAGAGCCGTTTTGGGACCTTTATCAGAAGCATAACCCGGAAAACTGTTTGTCTTAGCCTCGCTCTGACAGTTTGTTTAAATATGATTTAGATTTATGAATACAAATTTAACTTTAGCTCACCAACAATAATGACGACCGCCAAAATCTTTCATTCACCAAAACATATTTCGAATATATTTATTTGTTTTCTGGTAAACAAAAACTAAAAACAAGAACACTATACATTCAGTGAAGGATATAGAGGGGCCTAGGGGCACGTGCCCCAAGGACAACACTTTTTAAACATTTTATTTAAATTGAGTAACATATTTAACGTAAAAATATGAATGTTGCCTGATTTTTGAGCTTTGTTGCAAATATGATCGAATCTACATTATCGAAATATTAGTTAAGCCAGTAGCCGTTGGAGTGTAGCACTAGGATCAAGTAGATCTATGAGTCTAGCAATGTTGGCATAATGTATTTAATTACAATATCTTAAGTTTGTTGTTGTTCTTTGTAAACTGAAGTTTCATTACACCTTGAACATTTAAAAGGAAGGAAAACGTCTAATTAACTGTTCAAAACGTTCCAAAAGTTTCTAAGTGACAGTTCTATTAATTTTATAGTTACCTATATTAATTTGATTTATTAGTTGCATTTAAAAGTAACAATATTTTATCTTACTTTGGCATTGTAAGCTATCTGAAACAATCTGAACATTATAAATCTACATTAATAAATCTCACAGTCGCATGAAGTAATCCTATTAAACTACAGAAATAAAAGTTATTTCAACCCTCTGTTTACTACGAAGTAAATGCTCTAAAGCGCTGAAAATAGTGTATTTTGCGTTTCAACTTCCCCTGCACCTCCATATGGCACCTCCCCTGCGTATTCCACACCCCCAGACCCTTTGGTAGTGCCCCCAAACTAAAATCCTGGATCCGCTCCTGTATACATTAAAAAATCAATTACGTGAATACGTTTATATGAACGTCGGAGGAAATTATTCCATAAGGAACAGATGTTTGTTTGTTTAGAAGAGGATCTGCAGTAAGAAAGCATCAAGCGAGAAGTGCAATCTGGACCGAAGTACTGAAGTAGATACAGGAGCATTCCAGAGCGATATAGGAGCATCGTATTGAATATAGGAGAGTCTTATCATTCAAGTGAATAAGCCTTAGGTTTCCCAACACCGATTATATTTCACGGTTCAAACTGATGCCAGAGGATCTAGAGGTTGAAACCTTATTCTTAATGATGCGCCTCAGTGATCACCTCATAGAATGCCTCAATTCATCAGCATAAAGAACACATGACACCGCGCACGTAACAACTGACTAAACAACGGGCCTTCTTTCAACTGATGCGGCCTAACTGTAAAACCAACCGCTTGCAATGTTTTACGCGCGTAGCTTTTTCAACGTTCAAAATAATTTTAACAATCATATTTGGAAACTTGAGGAGATGTCCGATTTCACATATGTAGTTTAATAGTCCCACAAAATATAAACTCTAAAGTTCTCCAAGATTTGACGCTTTTTCAATTCCTTTTAGTATATTTAAAACGCACAATTTTGAACTCCATACACATGTAGGTAAGCTCTAAGTTTTTAAAATAGTGCAAATACTCAATCTTGGATCATTGCATACCCTTGCTTTGAGTGTCACCGCGCAGCTGAGGCAGACCACGGGAATGTTGGATTGCACCACAGTAATCTGTGGGCGTGGGTGTTGATATTGATACTGTTATGCCAAAGAGTAAGGAATCAGCTGTTGTATGACAGATGACAGCTGATCTGTGCGATTATGTGTATGTGTGTAATGTGAGTGTAGGGACGCGGGAAGCCAGTATGTCACTCAAGGGCTTCACAGTTAGGTAACATCCATATCGCCGACTGTACGACTGTGTGGTGTGTGGGGGTAGTGTGTAGCGGGCCACACTACTGTGTGGATTCACGGATATACTAGCCTACTGTCAGGTAAGAGGTGATTGTTGTTTTATATGTTAGAAACTGGTGATATGGCAGTGTGATAATTTGCTTATTAATAAAGTAAATATGTAGAATAGCCAAATCCAGTATATTATGACGAAGAAGAACGTTGCAACTAGAACGTGGTAATGGAACGAACGACCGTTCTATTACCACGGGCGTTACGCTACGCTAGATTGTTCGCTACGCTCACAGCCTCGCTTTGGCCTTCGGTCTCAGACTTACGTGTTCTTTTACTCCAAGTTTTATTACATATCTTGAAGCGGTAACACATTTAAAATAGCATTAAAATAGAACTACTCATTCCGCTGTGATAGCAAAAATAATTTTTAGGCCACCATGTAGAAACTTAGAAAATTGATGGATTTTCATAACTTTTGGTATATATTGAGTATATTGATGTATATTTGTAAAATACATATTTATTTCAAATACTATGAAAATCGGGCGAAATTGATGTAATTTAGATGATTAAAACTTCTTCATTGGTTAAAATTCCCTCTCAAAAGGAAAGTTCCAGTAGTCCGTTTTCCTGGTTAACGAACTTGTCCGAGATATTTACAAAAGGAATATATTTGTACCGAAAATATGTATGAGAGTGTAAACCAAATGCTCAAAACGTGTTCTGGGGGTCAGGATCGGTGCTCATTTCATGGTCTCAGGTCTGGGCCTTACCATGCTCATGGAATTAATATCTAATTTTCCAAAACAAATGCGATACAAATATAAATTAAAATTTAATTTATCAATGTAATAAAAACTGTGCAGAGCTTTATGTTGTTTCAAAAATGTCGGTCAAAAACTGACTTTTGCTGTAACAGTAAAATGAGCATTCTGATTTTAATGATATTTGATAAGCTTTTCTTTCATGATATGCACTAAAGCTTTCAGTAAAATTTCACGAAATCTGAGACTGTGAGCGTAGCTTGAGACTCGTAAAGGCTGTGCAAAAGCTGAGGCAGAAAGATGAAACAAGGATGTGAGTGTAGCGAACAGCCTTGTAACGCCAGTAACAATAAAGGGTGCACAGCTAAGGCCAAAATAATCGTGAATTAGAGTAAACCACTGCACAACAAATTCGCTCCACTCAGCTGCATAAATACATACCAGTTCGACACGTTAACATACCATGGTATATGATATGTTACCATGGTAAAATACATACAAGCTAAGCGTTAAAGCACCGCTGGCATGAGAGAAGCGAATTCCTTTTTAAATTTGTTATTTTCATTCGCGAATTGGAACTCTAGTTCGCTGTGCTCAGAGCTTCGTTTCGTCCTTCGGTCTCAGCGTTCGAGCTCTATTACCACGGAACTTACGAGGCTTTTCGCTCCACTCACAGCATCGCTTCGGCCTCCAATTTAAGTGATATTTTACTGCAAGTTTAACTACATGACATTAACCACCGCACGCATTAAAAATTTCATTGAAGTTGGACTGCTTATTTTGTTGTTATAACGTAAAATCACTTTTTTCCCCCACTTTGAACTACAGAATGTATTTTAATACAGTTTAGTTCATTGATGGGTAGCATTAAAATACATATTTATTTCAAGTTTCATCAAAAGCGAATAAATATAGTTTTAAGATGATTAAAACAGTTCTTTTGTCTGAGAAACCCTCTTCTCAAAAGGTATTTTAGTAGCTGACTAACGAGCTTCACCAAAATATTTACAAAGGGACACAACATTTTATGAAAATCGAACAAAAATGCTACTTGCAAATGCAAACGTGTTCTGGGTGTTAGAATCGATGTACATTTCATGATCCCGGGTCTAGGTATAATCATGCTGAATATCTCATTTTCAAAAAGGAAATAAATTGACCAGTACCACTGATTAAACAGTAATTAGTAACGTAGACGAGAAGTAGATCGAGAACTGGAATCAGGACGCGAGTGCGGTATTGCACCGTGTTTATTGTTGCGTGCGGTTAGGCTGGTGTAAACCACACTTAGGCCAGGTTTTGCTCGTATCACTCCCAGCCGGTGTGTATTGTGGTCAGACTACTGCACCCCAGCGCTTCCTGCTCACCCGGGTTCCTCAGGCACCTCCCAGGACAACATCGGGCACACGACTCAAAACACCTCCTCAGGTAAGCTTCAAACTTTGTACCCCCATCAAATATTTGTGTTTTTTCCTTTTCTTTATAAGGTTGGTGTAGTTAAATAAATAAATATTTATTGTTGTTAAAACCATTATAAGCAATTACAATGGAATTTAAAAACTAAGAACATATGTATAGTCTTCATAATCCTAAAAATAATGATTGGTGGAGTAATATGTTTTGTTTATTACATATTTTTTTAATTTCTTTTGGAATTTCGTCAGGTTGTGTTCAAATTTTATTTCTTGAGGTAACTTGTTAATTAATTTGATAGCGTTGAATTTTAAATGTTTTTCATGAGAAGTTTTGTAATGAAATATATTTTCTAATAGATCTTTTGGTCTGATATTACGAGTATATGTTTTTGATTTTGTAGTTTCAAATGTAAAATATTGTGGATTTTCTTTGGCAAGTTTTAATTTTTCAAATATATATATGTCTGGTACAGTTAATAATTTATTTTCCTTAAAAGTTTCTTCATAAGATTCTCAAGCTTTTAGATTAAAAATTGCTCTATTTAAAATTTTAAATCTGAAATGAATAATGAGTGGTAGACGTTCAACAGGATTTCCTTGGAACAAAATTTGGATAGTATTTAATTAGAAATAATGATTTTGATAATTCTTTTGGTATGATTATATTAAACACGACCTTTGTAGTTCATACGTTCATCAATTATTAATCCCAAATAGGTGACATTTTTACTTTCCGTTAAATATTCTTTTTGAATATTGATTTTTATATGTTTTTATGTTGTTTTTGTTTATAAAAAAATTATCTATTTAGTTTTTGACGAATTAGTTTCAAATTCATTATTTGACAACCAATCGATTAAAATATTTCCTTCTTTACATGTTTGTTGTTCAAGCGTTTTCTCATTGTCATGTGACATCGTCATTGCTGTTTCATCAGCAAGCAAGAATATCCTTGCCAACAAACATAAACACGTACATCTTCAAATCTACATCTTCAAAACGTACATCTTCAAATCTACATCTTCAAAACGTACATCTTCGAATCTTCAAATCGTGCATGTATAAAATTATTCATAAACATCTTAGGTTCCTTTTTTTGGGATTTGTTAGCCTATTGGGGAGGGGTTGGGGGTTAAGAACTTGTTCTTCGCAGGTTACCCAAGCTAACGCTATCTAGAAGAGGCTTTGTATTTGTGACCGAAATATTTTCTAGATTCAAATGTATATTTTCGAACAAATAAGTAATTTGTCAAAGGTTGGATATGAATAAAGTCGACCTACGTCGCAAATGATGATGTGCTTGTTTATTTAAAATTAAGTATACGGAGAAGTTTATCACAATTTTTGCTTTTGAAAATGAAATGAGGTCAAAGGGAGCAGTACAAATTCAAAAATTCAATCTAAATTGTATAATAAACTTCCAGATAACTTGAAGCAAGAAGTGTCGTCGATTAACCGGATCAAAAGTAGCCCTTGCGTTGCTTTCCTGGGTCTATTTGTTATTTATTTGTTGATTTGTTCTTTTTTCTACGTTTTTGTTTATACTCCTATGTATCTTGTATGTGATGGATTAAATCTTTCTTTCAATTAATCAAAGTAGCAATTCACATTCATGATTCATTTCAAGATTCAAACTCTGTACAGTTAGAAATATGTATTACCATTCAAAGAAAACACCTTGATTATAGCGTTGCAAAAAGACAAACTTTAAGGGTCCGTCTCAGATGCTCGGGAGAACGTCGTTGCAGAGGTTTGCGTGAAATAAAATGGAGAATTTAGTATTAATGCTATTCCGATAAAACAACTCTTAAGTGAAAGATACACATATTATCTAGGTTTGTCTGTAATTCATTGTAGTTTTACTCTAACGGTTAAATTTAGAAAACATAGAATACTTTTAAAATCTTATTTAAGAAGCTAAAAATAGGTTTATCAAAAATTTAATCACAGGCAAACACAGATAAACTCTTTACATGTTCATAAAAATTGATATATCCGAATTTAACCTTTATATAAGATCTACTTTCTACCCTTGCAAGCGGAGGGCTTGACAGTTAGGTCGGATCAGTTGAAAGAAAGCCCGTTGTTACGTGCGCGGTGTCATGTGTTCCTTGGGCGGACGAATTCAGCCTTTCTCTGCGGTGACCACGGAGGCGGACCCTTAAACTGAAAACATGTTTGGTTTCCAGGCGAAGGATACATTGTTGAACAGACCAGGCTTGACTTTGACATGGAGAGATCTCTCAGTGTATGCCAAGGTACGCACCGACCGACTCTTCCAGTCCTCTTCCACCGAGTACAGGAAACTCATCAACAATGGTAAGTGAAGAGTGCCATATACAAATACAATATGCTAGAAAACGTTATTATTTAATAACAAACATATGGAGAAATTGAATTTACAATTAACAGTAACTGAATTGGAACGACATACAGTTTCAGGAGCAGTGATGCCCGGGTCCCTCGTCGCTCTAATGGGTCCAAGGTTTGTGAATTTGGAATATTAATTCGACTTATTAATATATAATTATACAATTAATCTACAATAAGCTAGGCCTTTTTAAAACCAACAAGCCAATCTTGAGAATTATTTTATTTAATTTTGTGTTACCAGTAGCGTAGCCAGGATTTTGGAATGGGAAAGGTGGTTTCCAGGATTATGAGGCCCTATCAGATACAAGGGGCCTGGGAATATGGGAGCCATGGGTCCGACATACATTATTAGGTGGGTCATGAAAACAAATTTGTGGTTGAATTGTGGATCCTGGGGGTATGGAATACCTCTAGCGTAATGGGGATCACAGGCCCTCTCCCGAAAAATGTTGTATACAAATCTGCTACTTTATAGTACTTTTACCTCAGTTTTACATTGCAGATTTGGTTTAACAATATTTTAAGCTATCAATAATTATACCTGTAAAACCAAATTGCACTTTTCAATGAAAAGCAAGTTTATTTTAAATAAAACATTTAGTTTTGAACTGGCTATAAATCAATAGTATAATAAAGTCAATATTTTAGTTTGACAAGTTGAAATAAATACAATGTATTCAAACAATAAACTGATTAATTAAACAATGCAAACGTCGATTTTTCGCACCGAAATTTTCTTATGAACTCGTTCACCAAGGTCTAATTTGCAAGTTGTCCAGCACTATTGTGATGGGTAATCTTCATTACTTTCGTGATTTAGTGACCAAACGCAGCTTTTTAGACCTAAATTTATCCATTTAGTTCTGCAGAATTTAGAATTACAGATTTGGGACCAAACTCAACATATAACACATAAAACACCTTGTATTGTTTAACAGCAGTATTAACATTTTGCAACAGTAGAAAATAAATACAATACCGCTACAGACAGTAAACGAAATGCAGACGATAATATGACAGAAGTCAAAGTTTGCTCTGTAGTACTTTACTACTGAAGTAATCAAAACAAAACCATTAGTACACGCTAGGAAATACAGACGTTTGTAGCTTCAATATGCTCAGCTCCAGCAGCCTCAGTTCACTTACGAGGAAAGAATGTAGCCCCTAATGGCAGGCCTATATTGTAAAATAAAACTAGACCAGTCTGAAGAGTGACACCCGGCCTCAGGGTATCGAAAAAACTACAAAATTGTATGTTTACACCCAAATATTGGTGGGCAGGGCCATACCAACAATGTGGCACGTGCCCCACCAATTTATGGGAGTCGGCATGATGGAGCCCTCCCCAACGCAAAGGGGGTCTAGGGTCCTCCCCTGAAAAATGTACTAAATTTTGATATGGAATTGTGAGTTTTGAGGCGTGTCATGGGTACGTTTCTACTTAAAACCAAAATATTAAATTCGTGTTCTTGTAAGAATTGTGATTGGCAGTTTTGTAGGCGCTCTGATAAACCTATGAACCTAACAATTGGATAAAAGATTTTCAGACCTTTCGGTACTGGTATTCCTTTTGCAGATACAGTTCACTGTATTCTACACCCTGATTTTCCTTACTAATTTTATACGGGTTCAAGGTAAAAATCTGTTAAGCTAGACAACACTGGCTGTGTAAAATAGTTTTTTTCCACAAATTTGGTTGGGTTGACTCGGTTTTGTTTATTGTTGGTACACATGTTAGGTACGGTGTCATAAGTGTCAGATGAAATAAAAGCATAAAAGTGTTCTTAACAAAACATCAAATGGTATACAGATTTTATTTAGAATGCTAATATAATTAAGCTATTAATAATGCAAGATTATAAGCCTTTGTATACAAAATTGTAATGAAGAGTTATTACATTTAAGTGCATTATTATTTATAATACTAGTATATGTATGCTTAATAACTTAATGTTATTTTTAGTGGAGCTGGCAAGAGCACATTAATGTCAGCATTGGCCTACCAAACTCCAGGTAAAGAACTTAATATGTTAAACATTTTAATATTGAATGTTTGACAGTAACATATTCTTAGTAATATATATATTAAACATCTTTTTTATCACCATTACTTTTTGTCCCCACAATTACCATAGTTTTTATCTTACCATAATATTTCATCACAATAACTTTTTGTCACTATAACCTATTATCATAAAAACATTTTTAAAGAATTTATTCATCCCCGTTTAGGACCTCTTTAAGTACTATAAATACCTTATTTATTATCACTATCATTTTTACCACCATCTTATATTATTGCAATTTTGTATCACCATAACTTTTTATCACCATAAGGTTTTTAGCACCATCATCGCAACTTTTTATCACCGTAATTTGTTATCACTGTGTCGAAGCTTATCAGCGTGAAGAGCCAGTTTAGTGTGTATGATGGCGCCATTTCCGAGTCTACTTTCATCTCACTTTGAGCCCCAAAAGTGAGCCTTTACGCGGGTTTCCGGTGATTGAAGCCGGGATTGGCGCTGCTCTTAATGCGCTTCTCTTTGATGGAAAAGTGTACTTTACTCGTGCAATGTTTTTGCATGCATAAACAACTTTACAATACTCTCTATGATTATACAGCGTGTCGTTACAAAAATGTGTAGCGCACTATGCAGAACCGGATTATACGTGCAAAGGAAGTTGAAAATATCCAGTAACATCTTTTTGATTTCGGCTTAGTTTAGCCATAACCACCATTTTGTAAATTTTGAAAATTGATGATTCAAAAACCCTTTGAGATGTGTTTATGAAAGTTGGTATAAACCTTAACTGTTTTCCTTATAATATTTTCCAAAATATCTTTTTCAAACTTTGAAACTTTTAATGGCCTCCATTTTGAAATTTGATAAGTTAGATGAAATATATTTTTGAAATGTTATTAGGAAAACAATTAAGGTTATAATTATATAGGTTTGGACAAAAAATACTGATAATGTTTTAATTAAATCACTATTTAAGATGCCGACCACTCTTATGAGAGTATTTTAAATGCAAATATGTGGTGAAGGATGAGTGTGATGAGTGGTAGTAATGAGTTATGAGGTGTAGTCCTGTTACAAACTAAGGCTGACTCCTCTTTAGAATGGGTCATTAATTAATAGCCCAATGACCAAATGGAAATACAAATGGAGGATGATAGGAATTGTTTGGAAAATTCTCCCAAACAATCATTTTGAAAGAACAAAAGCAAAAGCCTACTCACGCTTGCAAACCTGATCTAAAACGCCTCTTGACAAAATCATTTATCTTGTTCATAAGTAGTCTTCAACAATAAACACTCTTTGATCTTTGATAAAATCCTTGATTGCCTTTACTTTACAATAACATCAAATTATGAAACCAAAACCACTATATTACTGGAACATACATGCTATCTGATAGATATTGATATGAACTAACCAATGATATAATTTATGACCATGTAGCGTTCGTTGAAAATAACCAGTAACTTATTTTTGATTTCGGCTTAGTTAAGCCGTAATCCACCATTTTGTAAATTTTTGAAAATAATTAATAATTCAAAAACCCTTTGAGATATGTTTATGAAACTTGGTATAAACCTTAATTGTTTTCTTAGTAACATTTTCCAAAAATATTTTTTTAACTTTGAAATTTTTGATGGCCACCATTTTGAAATTTGATAAGTTAGATTCAAAATGGTTCTGGAAACGTTATTAGGAAAACAATTAAGGTTAAAACCAAGTTTCATAAGCATATTTTAAAGGATTTTAATTATCACATTTTTCAAAACTTACAAAACGGTGAATACACTAAACTAAGGCGAATTAAAAAGAAGTTACATTTCGATTACTTTTGTATGTAAAATCAGGTTCTGCATAGCGCCCACACATTTTTGTGACCGCCTGTGAGTTATTGACCTTGGCATGCTCTACGGTTTTCAAATGTTCTACTAACGTAACTTTTAAAAGGATAGGAAATTGTCCGGTGATTTATGAACGTGTGTCAGGGTAACCCAAAATTGGTTTGAAATAAGTTTGCCCTAAAGCTAGGGTTTGAGGCGTGAATTCTTGATCTCGATGTTTAACGAACCTCGTTTTGAAGACCTTAAAGAGACGGAACCTACAATATTCTAGAAAAACCTTCGACGCTATTTTATCGATGCCTTTTAAAACATGTTGACATTTTTACGGGCTCTAGTTGGCAAGTGATAAAGCCATTGTGAACATAAAGTTTTAAATTGTAAAGAGCTTTAAACTAATTTTTCTTTACTAACATACAGCTTTGGTTGCCGGTTTTAAATCACTCAAATATATTCTAGACCAGCTTTCTACAGCCTCAAAGAAGCCCTAAAATCATAGATATAGTCAAGCTAGCACAAGGGAGAAGGAGAAGGACATTTTACATTTTCATATTTCTAAAGGAAAAGTTCTTTTTGTTCTTAAATGTAGTCAATAATATACATTTGTACCTGTATCTATGATAGTTGACTTGTGCAAAAAACAGCAGCGTTCAATTGTATTACTAAACCCTTTGAATTTGACTTTGGCTACTTAACAGCTCATAGTAAAATAAAAACTATTCAGGTTTTACCTGATCCAATAACGATGAAAGTTTTCTTAATCTTTCTGAAACATACCGAGTACAGCAACTTGAAAATGGTGGCCAATCCCATTCCCATAGGTGTTCTTGAATGTGTCGTTGTTATTGTCCTTTCATATAATCTAGTGAGAGCTCATACAACAAGTTTCTTCCAAAGCATTTCAGGATTTAGTCTCAAAATTCTGATTTTACGCTAAGGGACAATATACCAATAACGTCAAAAGTACCGTCCTTACTTGAAAATGATGAAATGCTGATGAACGAATAACAAAAGAACAATGGCAATGACCATTTGGTTATTTTGGGTACTGTTTTGAACACCCTGTAACTGTTTCTTGATGTTCCTGCAGCTACAATGGTGGTGGACGGTGACATTCGTGTGAACGGACGTCCCCTTGGCCCTTTCATCCGCAACATGTCGGGATACATGGATCAGGAGGATCTCTTCATCGACTGTCTCACTGTCACCGAATATCTTCGACTCATGGCAAGCAAGTTTTGTCAACATATAACATGCATTAATTATTAATTAAGATTAAATAGTTAAAATTTAGGTTTACTGAAACAAATTACTTGGGGAAAAATAAAGGAAAGTGGGTAAAAGATTTGCAATTTTGTAATCATTAAAAGTTCTAAACATTAATCATAAACTGTGTTAGTACTTGCAGATGACACATATCCTGCCTCCAGCGCCTCTGGAACGAAACCCCTTTTGTTTAAATATTCTAGGAATACTTTGAATTCAAAGTTAATATATGTAGTATTTTTTGGAATCAACACATTATTTTTTCCACGCAATTATAACCAAAAGTAGTGCTTCCCGTTTAAACCAGGCTTGACCCATACGAGCTCCAAAACAACTTTTCCCAATTATTTAAAAACATTTTGAACCAAAATAAGATGAATGCTTTTTATTAATTAATTATACTGTCAGACAAGTAGGTTAAAATAAAATCTTTTAACCAAAATATATTTTTATAGTAAATCAAGGGAAAAGAATTGTGCAAGGCTTGATTAGTTGAATTCTCATGACCGAACTTCATTTTTGACCACATTCAGTCATTAGTTTTCAAGATCGCAATAAGCGTACAAATTGGAACAAATTATATGAGATCTTCATATATTCATATGAGAACACACTTTCAATCTAAAAATATAGGAGTGTAGGTCACTCAGAAGAGGAAAATCTCGCTCTCTCATTTAAAATTAGCTCGATTTTACTCTTTTTCACTCTTTCATATTTAGAGTGTTAACTTAAGACTACCAGTGTACAACTTCTAAAACTATTTAATCAACTTAATTTGTTTTCTTCCATTCACAAAGGGATCTAACGAAGTAGTTAAGACTTTGGACATAATTGACTATATGTTTGTTGTCTTCAACAGGCTCGGCTGAAGTTGGATCGACGCACAAGCTCTGCCAGACAAGAGTTCATCATCGTTCAAATTTTGAAAATCTTAGGACTTTCCGACTTTGCGAACACACGCATCGGATCAACGGACGAAAAGGTTGTTTTTGAGTCTTTGTACTTATGAAAACGTAGTTTTACTTTATGAAGCAGCCGGTAAGGTAATACATTTTGCTGCGCGAAATAATTTCAAAAGAAAGTAAACTTCAAAGCAAATAAGTAATTTGTTTTCCTTACATATGCGCGAACCAAGAAAAGCTTTTAAGAGTTTTTACGTGCGTATCTTTGAATTATGCATTCATATTATTTAGAAACTTTAGCTGTAAAGAAACCTTGCTTGCTGTGTTATAAGTTTTGATAGAAAAATAAACGTAGCTTATTAGCATTATTAATTTACATAAAATATCAACTCACTGAAACTAAGAACCGTTTTAAACTGGACACCTTATGTTGAAAACCTGATATATTTAGACAGTAGGCTATAAATAGTTTAAAAATGTGACCTAATAGTCATCTCAACCATACAATACTTAAAAACTGTTAAAGTTATAGAAATTCCTAAGAAGGTCACTTACAGAGACCACAATAAGCCTCAAACAGAGGTTGACGTGCGGGGTTTCGAACCTGTCTCCATCAATCAATCTCATATAAAGACCTTAGGTACGAAGACTAATGTATTATATTTTAATAGTAAGAAAAGCTACGATCAAAGATATAATCAAGATAAGAGGAACCTTTTGGCTCTAACATTAACGCGCTTTGTGCATAACATTCATGTCTGTTTTTTGGGGATTTACGCTGAGAAATATATTTACACTTATGTTACACTTTTTTGTTTTGATTTGTTTAATTTTGATGACGTAATATCCTGAGCAGACAGTGCTCTCTGGCGGGGAGCGGAAGCGAGTCGTTTGCAGCGGCGTGTCTGACCGACCCTCCTCTTCTCTTCTGCGACGAGCCCACCACCGGCTTGGACTCCTTCAGCGCCACAACCATCGTTCAGGTATGCAGGATATTGATGATAGATGATTAAATATATCTCATTAAGAGTGTTCAGTTGAGGCCTCCATTTTGATTTTCGTCCTATAGGAACAATGTAAAACAAGAATTTTATTGAGACGACTCACGCTTAGAAAATTCATCAACATATTATGGAATAAGTTTTATTTGAAAGATAGCAATGTACTGCAGTGAATTCACTGACTTTTTTTTAAAATTTTGTATCATTTTAAAGTGAAACACAAAAAATACAACATTTCCTCAATTTATGGATTTAAGTCACGGTTTTATAAAATTTGAAATTTGAAAAATTACAAGTTTACATTTAATTTACATTCAAAAGAAAAAATCGGACATTTTACAGGACACTTTTCTAAGAAAATGCACGGTACATTTTAGTCAGAAAAAACGGACTTTCTCCTTCGGAGAAAACCTATCCTTATCATTTTTACTAAATTGATCTCCGTCAATATTATGAACTTTAAATAACGTTTACATTTTACTGATGAGAAAAATCAAGATCCCGGCCACTACTGTGCACTCTTAAGAGAATATCTGAACGGCATTCAGCTACATTAGTTACTAAATGATTTAGTATTAGACATGGGTCATGTTTAGAGCTAGTGGTAGATTTCAAATTTGATAAGTTGGAAAGTACCAGCTGTAGAGTTGAATGACGACGAGCTCTTTGAAATTCCATATTTATCATGCCATCCGATCTGCAAACGTCATCATTCAAAAAATGTCAAAATCAGTTTGAGTCACGTTTATATTTGAAAGCAGTTATACACGCACTGAGAGGAGAAACGGTCTTAAAATGTGAGTCCTTTTTCATTTTTTCAAAAGCCAAATGAAAGGTATTTATACAGAACTTGTATCATCTGTCCATCTAGGCACTTCAAGCCATGGCTCTTCGAGGCAAGACAGTGGTGTGCACCATCCACCAGCCTAGCAGTGAACTGTTCACTCTGTTTCACCAGATCCTCCTGGTGGCTGACGGCAGGATAGCTTACCTCGTGCAACTCCACTGGTGCCTTGGAGTTCTTCAACAGGTATGTTGCACATTCTATCAATAGTACACCAAACCATGGCTCTACAAGGTTCAATAACAAGAATAGTTTAGCAAGACCTTTAGCCGGAATCTGACATACCTGTGCATATACTGGGGCACAACAAAGAGAGATCATGTCTAAGGCTGGGTAGGTTTCTTGGATACTCAGTACGACATTTCCTTTCTTTAAGTGGGACTAATAGAAGTGTGCTAAAGAAGGTTCACTCTTGAGAGTCAATTGTTGGAAAGAGACTCCGAAGAAATGGTAAATATTATTGGTTACCTCCAGATTGGATCTAGAAGACCTATGTGAAGCAGTTTGGAGACGACTGGTTTAGGTAGATAAGTATGAAAATCAATGCTTTCATTTAATCAGTCATCGAAACAAAATCAAATCAGTCGCTCAAGCATGATGCTAGCAGACCCATTCCCTTCCTTACCGTCTTCCATACTCTTCCAAGACTGTCGGCTAGGATAATAAACCTAAGGATTCGTTGCCCAGCTAAGCTGGTGGCCCGTGTGACCAAGCCAATAGTAAACCAATATATTTTAGTTAACAGATATATTTGATTAGAAACCTTTAAAAGTCCGAAACTTTGTCCTGCTTGCAGCCTAAGTTACGAGTGCCCAGAGGACTACAACCCTGCAGACTTCATGATCCGCACCCTGGCGCCTACCCCGGGCTCGGAAGCCAGCAGTCGCCGCGCTGTGCGTCACATCTGCGACCAGTTCGCCGTCAGCGATTACGCCAGAGAGGTCGAACTGCAGATCAACTATCAGCACCAGCTGGGCTCAGTCTTTGACGTTAGTACTGTATTGCAATTGCCAAAGCATTAAATAATTACTTTTGATTTAAATACAATAACAAAATACAATAAATTTACGTCTTTTAGTTCAGTTTTATTTGTAATCTTTTCCCATACTTTTGAAGATAGCTTACTACGTTGTTTTCATGTTGAAGCCACGGTTACCCTTATCAATCATGAATGGCTTAATATTTTGACTCAAAACTGATTCATCCATTCATTCACCCTTATTTTTATTAATATATGTAAAAATTATATGAAATGTTTTTAATAATAAATACTGATCTTAATTTGGTAAGATAAAATCCACTTTGAAGGAATACTATGGTGATTTTAAGGAATGAAAAAGTATCCTTGAATTCATTTTAATTTACAGGACCGGTTTCGAGAATAATCTCATCATCAGCCGTGTCTAACAAGTAGCTCAAACATAAATACAATTTTACAAAATATTTGTCTAATCATAGTTATTATTCCTTCAGATCTTAATTTGTATAAACGCTAAATAGCTAACTTTTTACTTATGATATTCAACGACAAAATGTTTGGATCGAACCGAGATTTGAACCTACTTCCGTCTCTCACTTTCCAGGTGTAGTCAGCATAATCGCCCGACAAGTGAGACCGGGTTCAAGTCCCGGTTCGGTCCAAACATTTTGTCTTCAAATTCATAGTGGCAATAAACATACTAATATATTGTATATTACATAATATATATTATGTTTTCCAAGACCTTTTAACTTATGAAATTAAAGAAGAAAGAAACTAGAAATATACCATTATTAACAAACACATTTATTCTTTACAGGAAATCCTCGATGCTAACTTGAAGTCTTAGTAAGTATTTAATATAAACTTCTTTGAGGTGTTTCGGTAGAGCAGAGTGTTTTACAGTTTAGTAAATTGTCAAATCAACATTTATTCATAAAAAAGAGCTGAGATTTATTTGCATCGTATTTATGTTAAAACACAATAACCAAGTACAGTACAGTGGGCCCAGAGGTACAGCCACAGTGCAAACAGTAGGTAGTGGACTGTACCGTAATCCGGGCAAAATTACACGATATTTTAGCGAACAGAACTGCCTGTTTTGCAATGGAATCCTGTCCAGCTCTAGATATTGTGTTTTTTACACACTCCGCAAGTCCCAACTAATGAACATTGCGAGCTCGGATTTCCCTGTTTATTTCCCGGGAACTTTGTTTCTTATTGTTTGGGAAAATCAGTTGAGTGGTGGATATGCCGCTTTTGTATCGCAGTTTTCATTAATGTCTTTTCCCGGACCGCTCATCATATTTGTTTATTAGTTTCTCTATCACATGTAGATTCAGTTTTCAGTTTTTACCACCACTTATGACGGTTGGAGGATTTCAGAGTTTGAAATGTTATTGTGATAGCATATCGTTAGTGACAAGAAGAATACGACGTTTTGGATTTGTAAACTCTACTGGCTCGTCTGCTGCTATCTGCTGCAGGTTCTAAGAGATCCAAAAGTTCAACAAATAAGACTTCTGCACAAAATTGTGAGTAGCAATATGTGTTTTAAACTATAATCAAGCTAAGCTAACACTATTATAATCAAGCTATATTCAATATATTTGAAGTAGTTTAACAGTAAAACAAATTAGCATTATTTCACAAAAAGTTATGTCAGAACGTAGGTTGAAGAAGTTTGGGATACTTGGGTTAGTATATTTTCAAAACGATCATACAAGTCATGAAAAAATACACAATGATTTGTTTGTCATTTATCAATATTTAGATGCATTTGTTTTGGCTTAATAAGTCACGGGGACGGCCTAGCGAAAAGGCCTTGAAGTTTTAAATACAACCCTTCTTTGTACTCATTTTTGTAAGACATTTTTAGTTGAGTTGTTACTTGTTCGCTATGTTATCCATGTTTTTTTACTTGTTATTATGGCAGAGTGCTCCGGGGTGCATGTAAAATGATTTACTCAGAGCAAATTGGTTGCAATATGACGTTTTCAGGCGTTGTGTCTTTAAAACATGTATTTCTAGTTTGGCTGACTCCCCACTGTATTAATATATTGGCATTTGAGCAGCAAAGAGCTTTTAATACAGTTCGCGGTTGATTCGGCAGCCTTAAACTATTTGAAAATATAATCCAGTTCGTCTAGCTAACAACGCAACGTCAAAACAACATAATAGTTATTTTGAAATATTTTGTTCTCGCTGTGAAGTAGCATCTAGTTACTGATTGGCTGATCTACTGTCAGGTTGCTGCTCTGCTTTGCTGAGAGTGCTTCAATGGCAGTTCTGTCACCAGTAGGATAGCAAACCAAATAGCTCAGTTTCAGCCAACCGGTTACCGAAGATGGAACTCCTCAGTGGAACTGAAATATTTCGAAATAGTTATTATGAAGTTTCGACGTGGTGTGAACTGGAAGAACTAGATTATAGTTGGGACATTAACTGTGAAGTTAATTAAATTGAAAGTTGACTTTTGCCGGGAGCATCCAGAAAACACCTGTTATAGATCTTCATTTTAAATGCAGGGTACTGGAAATATAACTTTTAAGTTTTTTTGATTTTCCAAAATATTTATCTGAGTTTATTGAAGAACTGAGTACAGTAGTTCTATATTGATACAATAAGTTACCCTGCAACTTTCAGGCCATCGCCATCATGGTGGGTATGTGTTTTGTGGACAGCCTTCATCTGACGCAGTCCGGGGTCCAAGCCACCCAAGGGGCTCTCTTCATGCTGGTCACTGAGAACACGTTCAGTCCCATGTACGCCATGTTGTCCATGTTCCCCCAAGAACTGCCCCTGTTCCTCAGACATTACCGCGCAGGCCTGTACTCTCCACTGGTCTACTACATCGCTAGAATCGTCTCTATTGTAAGTAGAAAAGAAAAAAAATATCCAGGAAAACATTTTATGGTTCTGTAAAAGAAATTCATGTAGTTTTGACACTCGTTAGGATCAGGCTGGCTATTTGCCAGCACAGGTGATACTTGGGTACATTAAAGGTGAAGATTCGAAAGTTGAACGAGTAGATTCTTCTATGTCAATGGCGTTGGTGGGACAAGAAGAACGACTTGTCTAGTACGTAGATGATACGACTCTTTGTTTCAGAGTGGGCTCAAAACAGGAACTCGAAAATAGTTCGTTCATTGTCATCAACTTAACAATCCAGCATGTTACAATGTTATCACAATACACTTTTTTATAATTTACCTTAGATGATCCGGTATGATCCTTCTACATGACTTATGTACGTTATGAGTCTTCTATTGGCATAAAGGTCTATAACTTACGCCGATATTTTTGTGTGGTAACGGAGAAATTGAGGAATTGCACCCTATATCGACTCGTTAGTATTTTCACTGTTTTCAACCTACTAGCATAAATAAAAAACAAGAAAGACAAGCCCAAGCTTTGCCAACGATTCACTAATTACATTTTTTTACTTGCGTCCAACATGAGGGAATGATTAAAAGTTTACTAAATGAAGTGTGTATTTAATACACCTTTGAGAAAAGACGACTTAACATTTAAAGTACTATTCCAAGTGATTACAAAAGGAGTCGATGTGGATCAAATGAGAAGCAAAGTTAATAATTGGGCTCAAACTGTAACTAGTTTGCCGTAGTTCAACTAGGTTATAACTATAACTGGTTTATCTTCTGGGTAGTAGAAACTATCTCCAAAAACGCGATCTCAAGTTACCCAACAACTAAAGGTCACGCCTTATAAATTACACTTAAACAATATTAAGGATGAGTTTACAGCAGAAGAATCATTGTACAATCATTAAAAATAAAATATCGAAGTAAGAAATAAGCCAGTATATTATTCAATGAGTTTGATTTGATTGTCACAAATCTGTTTTTTTCTATAGTTCTACGCCTCAATCGTACAGGATCATCATAAAAATAATGGGGTATAAATATGATTTAAAAATTACTTGCATTTTCAAAATATTACCTTAAACTGTTTTGGTTACGTATTTACTAAGCTTCCGTTAGCCGCTCGGCGAGTGTCCAATCGGTACTCCAAACCGCACAGGGTAGGATGGCAAGAACCTCTCCTGTGACCTTCAAGGAGTCCAGCTTGTCCCCTTGTGACTTTTTCTTGTAGGGGTATGTGAAGAAGACATTGTTTATGAAGAATATATTCGAGACCTAGACCACTTAAGATAGGTACCACGCAGTAGGTTTGTGACCTTGAATTTTGTCTCATAAGAGCAATGTAACAACATGCATTTTCTTGGGACACTTCACGCTCACAGTTTTCATCAGATTTTCATGAATTAAACTTCGTTTTAAAGTGTGTTAAATGTTTTAGTGACCCCACTAAGCCGAATTCCCATTTTCTCAATCATCAAACTGTCGTACAAAACTTACTAGATACGAAAAAACGTTTGGAAACGTAAAATGTAAGTATTTTAATTTTGATTCAAATCATGTTTTAAACCACCCCATTCTTTTATGATAGGTTTATGTCCTGAAACTAGGCGTGTAAATAAAAATACGGGGTGCTTCTATGTTTTATTTTATTTTTCTATTAACCTTACACTTGTGTTGTCCAGATACCAGGTCTAGTGGTGGAGCCCATAGTGTTCACGAGCATTATGTACTGGCTAGCAGGACTTCAGGACACTCTTTACGCGTTCCTGATGACTACATTCGTAGTGATTCTGTGTATCAACGTAGCAACCGCATGTGGTAAGAGTGGTACTTGCTGATTCATAATGGATAAATATAACTATGCTGAATAAATTAAAAACTAGAGCGCCAAGTATTATTAGAGAAAGAAACGCTAAATGAAAACCAGACGCTTCCTACTTGAAACTTCGAGTTCAAATAATCTTGAAAGTTTCCGAAGAGCAAAGAAACTTGTTTAACTTTTGAGCCTATTGCAGTCTGTAGATTATTAAATATACGATATATTTATTATATCCAAGACGAGAATCTTTGTCAGAACTCTCTTGTCGGACAGGTAGCTCATAGGAGTACACGTCATGGTGAAGGCTTCATTTTCCTAAGTCAATTTAGGTTTGGAAGAAGAAGCTTTTCATACTTCGGACCGACTTTGTACAACGGGCTTCCCGATATCTTAAAGGTGTTAAGTATTAGTAGTTTTAAATTTAAGTTAAGTCCATATTATTAGAAAATAATTAGTTTATATATTAAATTAAGGTTCATTTTATGTGACATGAGTTGCTCTGAAAAAACATATTGTATATGAAAACGCTCGAAATAAAGGCATTTTATTTATTTATTTATTTTAATACCACTTAACACGAGAATGTAATTGTACTTAAAATAATATTTGTTCTGTACTATCTGATATTTGCGCATGAGTGAATCGAATTTCCTTTGCTATATGTTACTCTAATTCGCTGCGCTCACAGCCTCGCTGTTATATTGTCATTGAAATAGGACTATTCGTCCTGCTATTATAGCAAAAATAACTTTTTTGCCGCTATTTTGAAACGACTCAATGGATTTTCATAATGTTTGGTATATTGATTGATAGATAATGTCCAAATACATATTTATTTCAACATTCATCAAAGATGGATGAAATTTACTCTTTTTATGGCATTCAAACAAACCTTTTTTGAGAAAAATATCCTCCAAAAAGGTGTTTGTGGCGATCCGATTTTTCTGGCTAACGAACTTGACTAATATATTTACTAAAGGACAATTTTACCAAATTTCATGACAATTAGACAAAAAATGCGATTTGTAGAGAGTACACACATATAGACATATGTATAAACAGTTTTGAAAAAATGCTCAAACCGTGTTCTGGACATTTCATGGTCCCGGATCTGGGTCTTACCATGCGGACGGTATGAATATCTAATTTCCCAAACTCGATAATAATCATATAGTTAAACATGTACTTAGTGCAATGTACACGCGATACAATTGAAGTTAAACTCGAGATTAGATGACGAGAAGAAACGTGACATGAAACGACATTAGAACTTAAAAGAATATAAACTATTTAACGATCGCATAGTTTACTTTCTAAAGAAATAGCTGCAACAGACGAGGGATCTACAAAGGCGTTTCACAAAGCAAAAGGAGTTAGGAACCAGTTTGCTTATATTGATACAGAAGCACGTCTGAACATTCTTGCAGTGTAACGTTTTTTGACGAGTTAAAGGAATAAAGGAGCTTTTGAACAACGACTTAACAAAGGTCATGGCAGTCTTTTCATTTCTAGTGGATAACAACCCTCTTTTGTATCCAAGTGTTTCTTGTTACAAAGGTTTATAAAGATGCCAATTATGATGGTTTTACACCCATTGTTCTTGACCTTTTTCAAGTTCATTTGAACACTCGTAATCGGCCTTTGGTAATGCAAGCATTGGGTCAGCCAAGATTGCCAGTTTAAATAGACAATAATTTGAACCATCGTATTAGTTTTAAATGGTTTATATACAGGGGTTATATAAGAGTGGTGTGGTTTTAAGAGCTCGTATTAATGGCGTAAAAAATTTCAAACTATATTCGGTATCAGTGCATCCAGTAAGTTGAAATATTTGTTTCATTTGACTACCGCATAGTTTTGTTTATTTCTAAGTTTATATGCTTCTTATTCTTTCTTAGTTCTGTTTATATTGTTACGAAACGGGTTCAAAGAAAAATATTTACTATTGACAAGTTTTTTCGAGACAGCTAGATAGGTAAGGCTGTCAAGGGTGCGCAGAAGTGACCGTCACCTTGAATTTTGTCTCATAATAACAATGTTAAACATGCATTTTCTTAGGAAACCTCACGCAGTTTTTATTGGATTAAAAACTTTGTTTTAAAGGGTATTGAATGCTTTAGTGACTCCAATGAACTGAATGTCCATTTTCACTCATATAATTGTGACATAAATACAAACTTAAAACAAATATGGAATAATTCCGATAGCAAAATACTTATTAGCCTGGTGCCTTTCAAACACATTTTGCTATAGTGACTTGAAAAAAACTAAGCTACCACATGCTGTTTTTGGAATTAATTATAGTTTTACAATATTTACGTTCCACAATGTTTGTGAGCCGTAAAACCCATCATTCTTTGAATGGTTTGCAGGTTGTTTTTTCTCCGCTGAGTCGATGCCCAAAGCAATGACTTACCTCATCCCTTTCGACTACATCATCATGGTCACGTCTGGAGTCTTCGTTAAACTAAAGTGAGTCATTTTATTAGCGAATTTGCATAGAATATAGAACTACCCATTTCTATCGCTAGAGCGAACGACACGTCGTAGAACAAAACTGTATGCAGCTTTGAACCTTCCAACACCTCCTGGGTGAAATGGCAAACCTAATATAATTATATAAATATACTTTTTTACACAACAAAAAAAGAAAACACAAATCTACAAGAAAAGATGGGTTAAACCAAATAGTTGTTAGTTTGGATCAATGGAAATTGTTGGACCATTAACGTGTGATTGAAATAATTACAGTTTTATAGTATAAAACCTTATTTTGGGAGAGCCCCCCTCCTAAAAGGGCACTTTCGGTGAGCTGACCTTGCTGGATGACGAAACTTAGAGGAAACTAGATTGTAAATCTAGATATTAACAAAAGGAATATTATTGCCTAAATTGGTGAACATCAGACTAAAAATGCGACCTAGAGAGTGGTCACAAGGCATTTTAAAATTTCTAAATTTTTTAGAGTGGCAAAAGGGTAATTTTACCTCGACAAGCGAAATTCGCTATGATTCACGGTAGCACTTGTGACTACGGGTCGGCTATGTTTTTAGTTTGTTTTAGCTTTTAGCCACATAATGGATTTCACATTTTGCAGCAATGCACTTGGCTTTGAGCTTAACTCAAAGATAAGCCATTTCTGGCCCGTAAGAAAGGCCTTGATACAATTTCTGAAGTGCTCTTAACAACCAGAGCTACTGAAGAAAAGCAACAGTTGATATTTTTTAAATATTTGAAAAGGTTTGTTCACACAAACTATATTATATTGTATAGTTGTTATATTTTGTTATTTTATATAATTATTATTTAAAAGAGAATGCACCACAATGATAATTCCCTGATGATCTATGTTTCGCTTTGCAGCACGCTGGCGCCACAAGTGTCTTGGATGCAGTACTTGTCGTGGATGATGTACTCTAACGAAGCCATGACGATCATCCAGTGGCAAAACATTCAAAATATCAGTAAGTATCAGGCTTGTCATGTAATATAAAATATATCTTACGAACTAATTTCATCTGATAAATGCATCTGCAAATATCTAACCAAAAATATGATCTAAGGTCAAGAATAGATCATTGCTAGGTTCTAAAGTAAAGCTTTTGGATACGAGTTTAATGTCCGAGGCAAGGCTTGGTAGGTCACTAAGGCTTCTAAGGCGGTGAACGGAGACAGTTTACCTGTGAAAGTACTCTATCAATTTGAATTGTCAACTTGTAGATTGCTGTACCCAAGTGATACGTTCTCTGCGCCGGTAAATTGATGGTCAGACACGACAGAATCTTGACTGAGATCTCATTTTGAATGACTTAACTCTTTTACCCCTATTGAGTTTTTTGTTTCCTGTACTCACTTCTCTGTTCCTTAGTTATTCATGATCAGTACGGGCTGGCGAAAAGCCGGCTGTAATTGTTTATAAAAAGACAGCGTCTTGTTGGCGTCCAAGGAAGGCTTGGGTCCGGGGGGTGAGCTCGGAAAAACGTTTAAGATTCAGCTTGACAGGTCAAAGACAGTTTATTTTGTGTTCTATTTTGTTACTTGGACGTGTTTGTTTTATTTACTAGTGTTTATGACATCACTCTTACTTTTATGTCCTAAGAATAAAAGTGTGAAAAATATGTTTTTTAATTTCAAACATAAATTGTAAAATTGTGAACTACTCAAGAAAGTAAAGAAACTCTTATTCTTGTTACAGCTTGTGACGTAGACAGACCACAGTTGCCTTGTCTGCACTCTGGTCAAGAAGTGTTGGATCGCTACTCCTTCTCCGAAGATCACTTTTGGAGAGACATCTACGCATTGTTTGGTCTATTCTCCGCCTTCCATATTTTCGCTTACCTGGGTCTACGTCGTCGTGTTAAACATTCACTTTGATACTGCAACTAGTGATGTGTTTTATTTACCCTGTTAGCCTTGATAGATATAGATTCAGGCTTTAAGTGCTTACCTTACACAGTTACGTTGAAAGCTGGATTTACTGAGAAAGCTAGAGCAACAATATATAATATACGGACTCTACCATAGTTATCTACAAGCATTTCATGGTTTACGGATTCGTACATAAACAATGGTTGAAATAATTTGCTAATAATTTCTCAGATGATAACCTCTAACATCAAAATAAATAAAATTACTAAACATGTTAGCTGAGAGTTAGTGACTGACAGATGCAAATAGTGTTAATCATCAATCTAAATTATTCATTAGGAGAAAAAGTACCTCCTACGTATGGCAGTTGGGAAACTCCACCCTTTGTCAAGGCCTAGCCTAATTTTATACTACATATATTATAGAAAACTCTTAAACCTAGGATATAGTCTGAGAAACATGGTCGTGGACTATGTTCTAGTTTTAGTGTTGATTATAATGTAATATAAGGTTAGGTTAGGCCTTTGACAACGGGAGGAGTTTCCCAACTGTTTGAAACGTAGAGAGTAGCTTTTCTCCTGAAGTGGCCGGAAAAATCCGAGGTAAAAAAAATTATAATTGATCTTCACCACTACTATGAATTTTCAGTCTAACACGGGGTACTCGTCTAACAAATGGTTAAAGTTCAGGATAATGATGGAAATAAAAACTTTGAAATCTGCGGATGGAGCTCACCTAATGAAAACCAAGAACTTTTGTGAAAACCTTCAAGTTTTAACAAGAGAACTTTTATTATTAGACGTGATCAAATGACTTTTCAAAGACGTCTCAGATGTCGTTAGGAGAAATTGCTGAAAGTAATTGGAATATATTGATTCCAATGGGGGATTAAGCGACGAAACTTTGCTTCTAATTGGAAAGAAGTGGTCTTGAGCAGTTTTAAATAGTCTGACTTGAGAATTCTTCTTTGCTGATCTCGTTAATTTCCGTTGACTAAGTTATAACTATGATTCCTATTTTAAATCTGAAGTGGTATCTTCTAAGTTTTGTTGTTTTATGATGACAAGACGTTCTTGATGTTCAGAATCTGGAATATAATTCCATCTTTAGATGAGAAGATAATACGAAACAGTTTAAGTTGGGTGTTTCCTTAATCTAATGTATTTTTTCCCAATTAATGCTTATTTTAGGCTCAATTTACCTGCACTAATAATCGGTTTTCATCAAAACTAACAGTGTTTCAGTTTTAAGCAATAAATCAAAATCAAATACATAATATTAAAAATTATCCCTTGATAAGAAGCAAGTTAACGTTAACCGGTATGTACATTTTAAACACATTTACATAAAAAAAACACAATTTTAGTTAAACAAAGAACGAAACTGTGTCAGTAATGTAGAAAGAATCTAAACGCAGACAGTAAAACAGTTAATAACATATTCACCGATCTAGATGAAAGGAAGACTACCTTTTAATTTGATTTTCCTTTCCCTTTGTAGACATTTCTCTGTTGTCATTGCAATTACCATTGTCTCAAAGTCGAAAGGTCCAATTAGCCTTAAAGCATAAAATATACTAAGAAGTATTTACATTACATTTAACTTCATTTATAATAAGTAAAATATATATTATAATATTTAAAAGGTATTACCTTTGTAGTGGCACTGTTCTTAACTTTACAGTTATTTGAGATAATGTTTTGTAACTTCAACTTATTCTTCTTTTGTATTTTATAGTACTTCAGAGATAAAAATTGTCAACAAGTAACTATGCAAAAAATCTTGCCTTTTCATGGCGTCATTTTAACGTGCGGGTGAGTTTTAATTGCCCCTCTTAACTTTTGAAAAAGGAAATATTTTAAAAGCCTTTCAGGGAATGTTTTTATAAAATTCTTAAGTTTGTTTTGACGTACTTTGCGTCAACCACTCCCCGCCCAAAAACCAGTGGGAGGGCCCCCAAATTTAAAAAATACAAACTTCCCCTTGTGGCACCTCAAAAGAAAGGGAATTTCAACTCAAATTCAACAACGCTAAGAAAACCCTTCCCACCGGATTTTTAGCGAGGTGGGTGAAACAAAGTACGCCAAAACACACTTCAGAATCCTATAAAATCATTCCCCAAAAGGTTTTAAAAATATTTCATTTGAAACTCACCCTTCATAGTTTTATTTCGATTCATTCAAATAGGTCAAACAGCTCTGCTTATGTAACACCCTGTATACAGTTATTATTGGCAATTTATAGAGTGTCAATACGTCATAGGTGAGTATCAGCATTTAGATAGAGTAGATGGTATGTAGAGGCGAATATCGGTTTCCCATTTGTAACAAATATACACAATATATCTCCTGGGCTATGGAACTAAATTGAGCTACGTATGCGTCATACATTGCTTGTCCTTTATACAGGGTGTTACAGGGTAGTACATGGCTAGTAGAGGGAACGTGGAAAAGGTCAGGTACTAAATAAAACAATCAACCTTTTATTGCGAAACATTTTGCAATGCATGACAATCGTCAGAAAAGTTCATTGTTGAAATTTGTCATTCATTCTAACATCTAAGTCAAGTACATACATACATTTTTCCATTCTCTCTTTCATGCATTCGAATTATCCCACTCTAGTCCTTCTCTAGTCTCCCAATTAAAAGCCATAACCTCGTCTATGTTTAAAACAGCTTGAGTGGACAACACATGTTTTGGATGAGCTTTAAATGCCTTGGGCACCTGTGCGTTTTTAAACGAATTTAGTAATTTGTTGATGAGGTGAACACCTGCCGGAGAAGGTAAGCGTTCTTGGACCACCGTCCTGTGTCTCCCAGTTCGGTAGTTTTCCCTGCCTCTGGTTCATAAGAGTGTGTGTCGCTACCTCTTATGCTATTGCATTTTGTTTTGAAAAAGAGACATGTCTTTAGAATGTAGAGGCAAGGGAGCGTCGACAGTTTGAGGTCTTTGAATGCTTGCCTGCACGACTCTCTCCAGCGCAATTTTGCGATGGTCCAAACTGCTTGTTTTTGAAGAATGAAAATTTTTGAAAAACTTGCGCTTGCGCAAACCCCCCACAAAGTCAACCCGTAAGATAGATGTGGGTAGATTACTCCATAATACGCTGTCATCGGTTCACTATTGAGAGGGTTTGGAAATTTAATATACACCCAATATTACATATCTTTGCAAACGCTGGTGATTACAGACAGCGTTTAGAATTTTGCCAGCGAATAATGAGTATCTTCCATGCGAATGAAGGTGCTGTTTTATCATCAATAAAGTTCGTTTTTATTTTGAAGGCTTTATAAACAAGCAGAACAGGCTGTAAACGCGGACACACTACTTGGAAATGTTGAATATTTTATTTTACTAACTTCATTAAATTCAAATCGCAAGGTGAAAAATTTGGGTTCAACAAGAAGGAACATACTGCACACATTTTAATGGAAGTCCAATGGGAACCCAACAAATTTTCCCTGAAAGAGTAATCTCTCGTTTTGGAGATATCCCTTACCCTACCTAGTCCCCTGGATGATGGCTTGTATAACAAATATTACAAAAGTGTTCCAGAAATCAACAACCACGAGTTTTGAAAATAGTTTACTTTAATTATTTCAAAAGATGAAGAGAAAATGAAAGCGTGTAAGACAGGAAGAGATCGCCTGCTGTTTCATTTCCTTCTTAAGGTCTTAACCGAATCTTGTTTGACGTGCCTTGGAAATAAACTTGTTCATTACATCTAAATAGAAAATAGAAAAAAACTACAAATTAAACTTTTTACACTTTAGTTTATACTACGAAATATTATACGAAATACAATCCCAGCATTTCAATACCCTTCACAGAAATTGGAGGCACTACAATATCTCATAATTTAAGTTTAAAACCATAGTTCTAATTTCTAACTTTATCATCATCAACTTTATTTTGTTTCCAAAGCACTAAAAATGCAAGATCTCATGAGTAGCAGTGAAAATATATTTTTAATCCGCTATTTTATACTTTTTGAAAATAGTTAATTATTCAAAACCCCTTTGAGATATTTTATGAAACTTGGTATAAACCTTCGTTGTTTTCCTAATACAATTTTCCTAAAATATTGTTTATCTAACTTACTAAACTTCAAAATGGCGGCCATTTAAAAGGTTTCAAAGTCAAATTCCATGAATACTGGTAGTTGAAATAATGTTTAAAATGGCCGCCATTTTGAAGTTTTATAACTTAGACGAAAAGATGTTTTTGGAAAACATAATTATGAAAACAATCAACACCTTTATACAATTTTATACTTTCTACAATTATTTAAATTTAAAAATTAAACTGATGACGCCTGGCATAGTCCAGACGAACCGTCTTGTAACATCTTGTTATTATTTAGTGGTACACCCATAAAACCGTTTCAATAAATATGTCTCACCACTTAAGCCTTCTTTTGAAAACAATTAAGTGTCTACCAAGTTTCATAAAAACAATTCAAAAGGTTTTGGAGTTATTAATTATTTTCAAAAGTATATAAAATAGTGGATTATACGGCTGAACTAAGCCGAAAAAAACCTGTTACTAGACATTTTCGACTTACTTTCGTATTTAAAATACGGTTCTGCTTAGCGCGCTACATATTTTTGTGACACCCTGTATAAACTATTTATATACTGAAGTGTTTGTGGCTGAAGACACAGAGGCTAGGTTTGTAGTGTAAACACAACTGATACAAAATGTATGATCAAGTCTTTGTGTGATGGTAATTGATTCCTGTGTTGTATCGACCTATAAACCACCAGTAGTATTGTGTTATCTCGCAGGTACTAATTGCAATAGAGTTAACAGCTTTGTACTTTAGCAACATAAACCAGCCGATTGATTCACATAAGAGTGTAAATGAAGAAAGACATTAGGGAAGTAAGATATTTCCAAGAAGTATACTGGGTGAGTTTTAAATGTCCCCTCCTACCTTAACTTTTGAAAAAGGAAATATTTTTAAAACCCTTTGGGGAATGTTTTGTAGGATTTTGAAGTTTGTTTTGACGTAATTTGCGTTATCCCCCAATAAAATTCCGTAAAAATTTAATAGAAACCCCTCGTGTGGCACCTCAAAAGAAAGGGCATTTGAAAACAAATTCGACGACCAAAATAACGTTTTTTAAATACTTATTTAAAGATACATGAAATTATGTTTAAAATTACACATTTCACATTCCTTAAAATATTCCATGGGATTACTTCATAGGGTTGTGATGTTTCTTTCAGAGATTTCCTAGGGCAGTTGTTTTTAGAGCAAAATGACAAACAAGTATTTTCGATTTGAATTCGAAGATACTCGTATTACCTTTTTCGTTCAATTGTCTTATACTTGTAAAGATTATGTTTCAGTAGCAAGTGTTGTTTCTGAAAGTACAACAAATACTGGATCAAATAATTTGAGATACAGTTTGTGTTTACAGCCGTTTCGTGACCAAGCGTAGTGAAGTTGATGATTTACAGTTATTACCTAGTTTCCCTTCATAAAAGAAACCCACGTTCTTCAGTACTTAGCTAAAACTGAACAAATAACTGACAGTTATTGTAACTTTCATGTTAACTTAGTTTTAGTCAGGGGTTGTTAATTAAAATAGCAAACTATTTGAGGAAACTAGATTTGTTAAAAGTTTCCACGAGCAAACTTGCTTTAAACTAAGGTAGGTATTGTCTTCATTCAAAAATGTTCAACTTTCATGTGGCAGTTATCAAAGAATGTACTCAAACAGTTATATTTTTTGAAATCACTATTTCTAATCGGTGAAAAGCTAAAACAACTCATTATTATATAAAACGTGTTCAACATTTGTGCAATTAAAAACGTAATTAAAGATAAAACTTACAAATGATATTAGTAGTTAATTCAGAAACTAAAGGAAAGATACACTTTTAGAGTAAGTTCGAAATCCTTTTATCCCAGCAAATCAAAATCTAGAGAAATAAAATATTTATTCTTATTAAATTAAAAATACTCAAAAAATTAGAACGGAAACTACATACAACAACATCATTGCTTTGACAATTTTTACCCTGAGTAACTTCGTTAAAACTAATGAAATAAGAACAAGGCGAAATATCAAAACATATGTTAAATACGTGTTTATAAAATAATACTCTTCACACTGTTCCCAACGATAAAAGTACCAAATGTATCGAACCGTAATTATGTGCTAGCTTGGATATATTGATCATAGTAACATTTATTTTCAGAAGAGTAAATAAGACAGGCGTAATCTGTGGTTTGTTGTAGCTTGTATCGTATTGATTATTATATTTTGTCTGAACAGCTGACTTTTCCGCAGTAGATCAAGTTGTTACATGAATGTTTTCAATCAATAGCTTGCTTGTGCGTATTGAAAGTAACGATCGTGAGTGCTAAGTGTTTTTCATTTATTTTATAGTTTAGTGTTATGTAAATTTTGTTGTGAGTAGCAGTTTCCAGCCTAGACGAAATGGAATTCTACAGAAAGGTAAAACATTATACTCGTATAGCTGATAAAACTTAGACATATTCTGGTTTAAACAATTTACGGTGTTCAAACATGTAGTATCCTCTAGGTACGAGACTAATATTAAAACTATTAATGATACAGATACAGATACGCTATTATTATGTGTCTATTTCTTTCTTAAATTAAGTCGTGACAAGTTAAAACTTTGTCAAAGTTAAATAGGTGTCTTTCTCAATTGTTAAATCGTCTAAGTTCATCGTTACTTGTACTTCTCAGTATCAAAGATCGTTGTCTTCTTAACTTATCATGTGTTCATTTTATTATCTCTGCAATACATCATATTGACTCTCGTTTAGTTCAGATAATTTATCATAAGCATACGACTGTATGGTTTTCAGTTAGCTATATATATTAAATCAAACGGCGAGTTTACAAATATACAGCAATAAGCGTGGGTTTCTGTTTTTATATAGTTTTCTTTACTTTAACAGCCAACGTGTCCAGTAGTTCTGTATCGCTTTGAGGAGTCATAAAAAATTAGAACAATATTTTCTACACAATGAAAAATGTAAGAGATTTACAATTCATTCATCTAACTGAAACTAAGCCCACTATAACTCCCAGGCAATAAATCCAACAAGAGGGTTAGACATTTTTGATTGATACGGACAAGAGCTTAAACCGAAACAAACAACGATTCATCACTGGCATTGAAACAAATACATCAGAGATTTTCTCTACAGTGAGATGTGAACAGTTTTAAAGCGGTAAACCCTATTAAAACACTGTATTTGCCGAGGGGTGTATATTTATTTCATATTTGTATAGCCTACATGATTGGAACTTAACATTATCTAGAAGGATCGAATCTAGGTTAAAGAAGACTTTTGCATCGTGTTTTCAATCTACTTCCGTACCGTGACTTACTTAAAACCAATATTAAAAATGCAACAATATTTCATGTTAACAAACAAGAAATTATAATAAATACATAAGTTAAACTAAACAAAACAAATGGAAGGAAACTAGAAGTGTGATGGCTGTAAAAAATGTTTTAATATTTTACATTCTGTCTACAATGATTTAGCTTTGATTTGTTGAACATCGCATCGATTAATTATTATACAACTTATAACCATCATACAAATATATTTAATTAAGTAACGCAAACCATGTAATTTAACCCTTCTGGCGTACGTTTGTCAGATACAGATACACATATTGTTTGTTGGTTTATTTTAAGTGAATCAATTTATTTAGTATTCTAGAGTTCGGGAGCCGCGAACTAAATTTAAATTCGTTTCTGGTTAAACTTTCCTTTTGATACAAAGAACTTTCTTTTAGTGATACTCGTTGAATATTAAAACACTGCTGTCAACCAAGTAAAACTATTGTATTAATTCTTTTGTTTGAAAAAATTGTTCATGAGCTTTTGGCTAATGTGTATTCATTGCTTTACGGTAATTATAACAATCAGCCTACATTTTCCTCATAATTATAGTGGTGAATAGTAAAACAGTGATGAGTTTTATGTATGATTATTTTATGTACATGAAGTGGTCCAAAACAACCTGAAAGTTTCAAAAGTAAAATAACATACGGTGAAATTATACCTAACATCTGTTATTGAAGTGAACAAAACCTTAACAAAGGCATCCAATTTTTATTTCTGAGATATAACATCTCGAAGGGTGTTTCTCTTAGTCATCTCACATTCTTATAGTCGTTTTTAGAACTTTGGCGTTACCTGACGTACGATGAAATTGTATTGCTGTGATTTAATTTCTCATACAGTCCTCTCAGCCGGTGATTGTACGGGGTTTAGTACCAAGAACCCTGCTTTAAGGTTTTATTATATGTTTTATTTATTTACCAATTTAAAAACTTGTTTGCGTTGGTATGATGATATACAATACTTATATAAAAGAAAACTACAAGCCACTAGAGCATATGGTATTAAATGTAAAGTGAAAGCGGTTATTTTAAGTTTAACACATAACTATATACAGGCTTAGTAAATTTTATCAACATACTTCTTAAAGTGAGTGGTCCATAAAATCTCGAACACAAAACCACTGGCAACAAAAAGGTGTTTAAAATCCTTTAAAATAACTTTGTATTTTAGAGATTTTTTTGAATTTTTTCGGGAGTTTTTGAAATAATGAGATTCTTGCTTGAGATGGCAGTTTTTTGAATAATTGAAGTCGATGGCTGTCGATTTTATAACTAGTTACAGATCGAGTATCATGGCTATGAATTTCAATACCTTGTGTTAAACTGCATTTATTTAATCACAAATTAATGGATTCATAAATATAAAGAGAAGGAAAAGTTAGAACGTCTAATTGTTTAAAAGCATCACAACAAGAGTCTCTTTTTACATAAGGTCTTTAAATTACATAAGATTCTAATGACAATTTTGTGTAAAGTAATATCCTTTTTACGTTAGTTTGTGCACAATTTCCCCACAAACAAATGACATATTTAAGTAAGGATAAATAATACCGTATTAAGCCATTTTCATTTATACAAGGTCTTTGGAGCAATACTTAGACAAACATCTTAGCAAAAACTGTTCAGATGATACTTTACCACATACATGTTCAATATGACAGTCCCATGTAAATTTGCTGTTCAGATGAATACCTAAACAACGTGAAATGATTCACTTCTTCAATGAGCTTAGTATTCAAAAACAAATCAAAACTAAAAATGACATGACCAAAATACTAATGGTAAACAGTGTGAGTTACTTGAATACAAGAGATATTCTCTCAAACGAGTATACTAGTTTGATTATTATAGAAACAATTAATAGAAAATCGAAACCCAATATAGGGATATTTAAATTCAAAAAGAAAGAATTACTTACTTTTCTTCCATTACATTAGCGTACGTTTAGTGTTTAATAATCAATGTTATTTTCTTAAAATAACTCAACGCTCTCCTAGTCACCAGACGAGTTTGGCTTGAATTAAAAACTGGTTATTATCTTAGAGGCAAAGGCTACCAATACAAAACTCATTTCCCTATAAATTGGATTTTATTCTAATACATTCAATAAAGACAGCTCAATATACAGCTTCGTAGATTCCCTCTAAGCTTGATTTAAATTTGTGAATACGCTGTATAAGGTGGTTGAGTCTATGCTTGTTTTCAGCAATTTGAGGGTTAAGTCCTCCTTGTTTGAAGTTTTTGTTGACAGTGGTACAATTTCTGAGGTTTAAATGTTACTATTACGTTCTCCATCGTTTTAAAGAGAAGAAGAACACGACGTTTCGGGGTCTGAAATATGATCCCGTCTTCAGGTGAAAAGTAACCTAAAGCATAACACAACACATTAGGAAATGAACCAGCCTAAAATTAATCAGTGCAGCTGCCCAGTCAAATAGTATATTTCGTCACTAGGTAATAAAACGTTCAGTAAACAAACACGTAAGTCTGAGGCCGAAGGCCAAATCGAGGCTGTGAGCGTAGCGAACGACCTCGTAGCGCCTGTGACAATGGACCACTAAGTCTGAGGCCAAAAGCCGAGGGCAAAACCTCGTAATGCCTGGAGTCACTCAGTAGGCCAAGCCGAGGCCGAGAGGCCGATCAAGGCTGTGATCTTATCGAACAGCCTCGTTACACTCGTGGCAATAGAACGGCCGGATGCCAAAGCGAGGCTGTGAACGGAGCAAATAGAGTAACAAATTGCAAAGGAAGTTCGATTCACTCATGTCAGCGGCGTATTAGCGCTTGCTTGTCTGCACGTCGGCCTCATTTTTCTTGTACCAGGTTGAGAGATGTGTCTTTTAATTCTTTAGAATTACAAAACCTGATCCACCTGTAAAGTTGAATAAAACTAAAAAGAGCCTAAACTTTATTGCTAATTTTGTTCAACTTGCAGGCCTGTGATATGTGAGTGGTAGTGAGCTACACACACAAGCACAGACCGGTTCGCACTGGTTAGGCTCGGGACATGTTTTGTCATGTCGGAACAAGCATGTTCCTGACACTCCACGCCTTATCTTGATTATATACCTGACCTCAGTTTCTTGTAGCCAGTTCAACACACATGTTTTGCTCTTTCCCGGGCAATTAGTTGAATTTACCCCAGAGAATATACTTTGCAGTTAAGTTTATAAATGTAGCATATTATAAATAATTAATCCCGTATGGCGTATATGCTTAGCCTCACCAACATTCCGGATACGTCTTGTATTGTAAATCTGGATTAATGGGTTAAGATTGTGTTTACCCTAGACTACTAGAGGAAACTAGTTTTCTATCATCGGTTTGGGCTAATCCTTCCTTTTAGTAAATTCTCTTTTACCAAATTTACTATAGCTTTTGTTTAAACCTCTTCTATGATTAACGTTTATTGTGAAATTCTGCCGCGTAAGAAAAAAATAATAATGAGATTCAGAAAACAAGATATTTTTCCACCGAAAATCTTTTCTCCCCATTGCGTAGAACAGAAATTCCTATTATTGTTAATTTCTATACGTGATGGATTGTTTTGTTACCAGGTCAAGTTATTGAGAAATTTGGAAAACTAGAATTTAGAAAATGGTTTACTTTTAGACGAGATAATTTTTAATGAGAACGACATTACTTTCATCTATCTAAAATGTTACCTTAGCCTCTGTATTATATACAATCTTCGGGCTTTATACAAAATGTATAGTTAAACTGGTACTCAAAAAGTGAAGTAAAGTTTACGACTTATAAACATTTAAGCTTTTGCTTTGAAGTTTATTTAATTTATTTTTCGTTCATAGAGCAAAGAAAACATGAAAACGTACAATATTAATTTCCAATAAGGTCTTTAACTGTCGTACTTTGAGAGGAATATTTTGTTAAAGGGAAACTCTTGAACAGGTAATGTTAATAAATTACGTTTAAGAACTTCAATGAAACGCCCTTGAAAAGAGCTAGACTCTTTTGATAAGGAAAATAATTATTGATGCCATTTAATTACCATATTAAAAAAGGTACAAGACATCTAAATTCAGGTGAATGGGACACACGCGGTAACATGAACTAATGGTAATTTCAATTTAATGGTAATTCCATTAATGTGTAACATTTTACCCAGATCGACTGTTTTGTACGGGGTTTGAAAATGGAAGGGGTTTATTTTAAATGTTACAAAGACTCCTTTTGTAAATAAAATAAATTGGAAAAGAAATAGTTCGAACTGTACAACAAAATGTTCCGTTTTGTACGCTTGCTGTTGGTTGCATAGCACTTGCAATGTTGATCAGTTATACAGGGTGTTTCAGAATTCTCTACAAACATTTCAAGGCAGGTCTTGATATTTCTACTTGGTTTTGGTTCAGAAGCAATGCCTTACAATATTGGTGGTAAAGTAACTATACGTTTAGTTTTTGAAACGGTGTAACAATATTGCATATTTCTTCGTTTCCGTTTAGTAACATTAAATATTTACATAAATTTACATGTTCGCATTTGGCCCAAATTTTCCAATTTTGAAATAAAAGACGAACTTATTAAATTACGAGAAAACCCAAGCGATGCGTTAATTTTGACCAGGAGTGTATGTTATTTGAATATTACTCCAGATGTATGTGACATTTCTAACTGTTATGTTGTTTGTATTTAATGTTTACAATAACACCTTTGCTCAATGGTACACAAACATATAACTCACTATAACTACATATAACACTCATACATATACACGTAATTTCATACTTATTAAACGCCTTGTTCAAAGCCTGTTCTACAACATATGTGAGTACGATTCCCGGGAGGCATTGTGGGAGGAAATGGCTTTATAATTGCAATGAACACGGTTTAATTACAACCCTTGCACAAAGATAAAGTTTACCATAATTATCTCATTAGCTTTTTGTTCTAGATGTTCAACTTAAAAATGTATATATTTTACAAAACAAAGTAAGGTTTGACTTGTTTAAAGATGTGAAGTTAGGACTACAAAGTCCTCTCTACCACTCAACTTCGACCTTTACCTATCGTTACCATATAAGTCACAGTTTAACAAATGTAAGAGGTGACTGTGAAGATCGAACCCACGCCAGAGGAGTGGTGAGCTCCAGAGTCGCGCACGATTCCAACCCCTCAACTTTTAAATAAGATTCGTATTTTTAGTTGAGGCTTGTTGTTGAAACGCACAGTTACAACGAACTTAAAACTAATTTTCTAATCCATGACAAAAACTCAATCGTGTTGACATTTTTATTTAAATATAGAACTTTATACAACTAACAACCTACCTTGCAATAACAACTTCGTGGTTTAAACAGTTCGTAACAAAGAATAACTTAACTTGGCGCTTCCTTTTGAAAGTAACATAAATATATTGTAGCCTTCAAATAGCCCAACCCACAGCAAGGTAGTCAAATGTCCACAATACAAATTCTTAGAAGCTTACTAAACCAAAGTTTTCTTATTTAAAAAAATGTACCACATTTAAAGATCCAACAAAATCTTAAAAATATCAAGTTAGTTATCATCATAGTTATCAAGCTCTCATGCTTGATACTTGACTCTTGTCCTCTTCATCGCTGACCAAAGGTTTTCGGATGGATTACATCAGTCTCAGGTAGAGGCACCATTTTTCAAAATGTTGTAATATTATTCATGTGTTTTTTTAGATAAATAAGAAAAATATAAGACGTTTCCCGTATTTAGCAGAAAAGTAATCTTAAACTTAACATAGAATATTACACAAAATTTTAACATCAGAAAATGTCCCATCGTCAAAAAAATTCAAACAAAGTATCAAGCTTAATCCTATTTTAATTACTGGATAGGTTGTATTAACTCAGCGTGTGTTTTATGTACATTATTTTTATTAAAGTCTGCTTAATATGGCTCCCCACGTCTACCGACTCTTTGAGTACTTTCAAAAGAGTTAGCAGTTAAAAGATATATTTTACAAAACAAAGTAAGGTTTGACTTGTTTAAAGATGTGAAGTTAGGACTACAAAGTCCTCTCTACCACTCAACTTCGACCTTTACCTATCGTTACCATATAAGTCACAGTTTAACAAATGTAAGAGGTGACTGTGAAGATCGAACCCACAGGGAGGTGAGCTCCAGAGTCGCGCACGATTCCAACCCCTCAACTTTTAAATAAGATTCGTATTTTTAGTTGAGGCTTGTTGTTGAAACGCACAGTTACAACGAACTTAAAACTAATTTTCTAATCCATGACAAAACTCAATCGTGTTGACATTTTTATTTAAATATAGAACTTTATACAACTAACAACCTACCTTGCAATAACAACTTCGTGGTTTAAACAGTTCGTAACAAAGAATAACTTAACTTGGCGCTTCCTTTTGAAAGTAACATAAATATATTGTAGCCTTCAAATAGCCCAACCCACAGCAAGGTAGTCAAATGTCCACAATACAAATTCTTAGAAGCTTACTAAACCAAAGTTTTCTTATTTAAAAAAATGTACCATTTAAAGATCCAACAAAATCTTAAAATATCAAGTTAGTTATCATCATAGTTATCAAGCTCTCATGCTTGATACTTGACTCTTGTCCTCTTCATCGCTGACCAAAGGTTTTCGGATGGATTACATCAGTCTCAGGTAGAGGCACCATTCTTCAAAATGTTGTAATATTATTCATGTGTTTTTTTAGATAAATAAGAAAAATATAAGACGTTTCCCGTATTTAGCAGAAAAGTAATCTTAAACTTAACATAGAATATTACACAAAATTTTAACATCAGAAAATGTCCCATCGTCAAAAAAATTCAAACAAAGTATCAAGCTTAATCCTATTTTAATTACTGGATAGGTTGTATTAACTCAGCGTGTGTTTTTATGTACATTATTTTTATTAAAGTCTGCTTAATATGGCTCCCTACGTCTACCGACTCTTTGAGTACTTTCAAAAGAGTTAGCAGTTAAAAGACATGTGTTACAAACTATTGAAATACAACACGTACGCGTAGATGTATGCTGACGACAAGCAGACAAACTTACAGCATTTCAAACTTAGAAGGCAATATGTCTGCTCAATGGTTTGTGTAGTTCTTTTGACTTTGAAATATGTCTCATCATCAGGGTCGAGAGCAGCTTGGCTTCAACATTGTATCCGGGACAATGACTTCATTTACAAGTGAAATTGTATTTCTTCTACTTTCAGGGGGTTTCTCTTTCGTCGTATGTAAAACTTTGAGGGAGAGTTACAGTTTTTAATGTGATTAAAAATAATATTAAACGTATTGTATACTAGTATTTATTCTGATTTAAGATAAATGTTTCACTTTGCTGATGATTGTTTCAGAAAACAATTTAAACTTGATTCATGAATTTATAACATGAAACCCACAGCCAGTAAACAGATTTATGAGGAAATAAGTTATGACTTGCGTTTAGCATCAATACACGTTGCACAGTTAGTTCATTATATTATAGGATTCCACCTATTGACTTATTGATTTATTCAACTCATTGAACTTGTGGAATTCAACGTATTGATTTATTCAATGTACGTACTGACACATGATAAATACATCCCGTTTTATGATGATCCTCAGAAAAACAAGATCAATAACGATTTTTACTAATAATTCAGTGACGCATTTTGAACAAACTGATAAGTCAAACGAGATAAAAACAGTTATCTACTAACTTACTGAAAAATTTCGAGAAAGTAAAATACATTTCCTAACTTAGTGGAATGCAATAAATTGAGATCATTGATTGCATTCTCAGTCTTTTGTCCTCAATACGAGCTCTTAAATCTCTCTGAATATTTAAAACGGTTAAATATTACTAAAGGTTTTAAACTTGGGGAGAGGGTTTTATGCTTATTTGACAAAGATGAAGATCTTTAACGATCTCGTTATTTCTCTTTAATTGATATTATTATTGTCCACACAGGTTGATTGTACATTGCAAAATTGTGTACGTTTCAAATAAAAAAAACTAACGAAACTAAAGTATAATTTAATAGCTTCTTGAATTCTCGAAGCGAACAATCGCTTTTCACAGCCTGCTAATCGGGAATAATTACTTGCAAAAGCCTCTATGTAAAAATTGTTGCATTTATTAACCAAACTTTTTGTCAAATGCTTCTTTAAGCTTATAGAGCCTAACCATGTTGAACAAGAGTAAACGGTTGACTTTTAATAGTATACTGTATCCAATTATTTGGATTGCGTTCGGTTTTGTTTAGTTGGGAGTTCTCTTGTATGCAAACCATTAGGTTTATAGTCATAATGATATACAGTTTCAACTTATGGTTGTCGATTGTTTATTAATTAGTTGATTGGTTGGTTCCATAACGAAACAATCTGGTTTTGAAATATGATTGCGGACGTTTTCCATCGTTTGTGAACAAGATGTGAACACGACGTTTCAAGATCCGCTATCTAAACTTTTGAGGTGAAAAGTAAACTGCAAATTACACTGAACGTTAGAATATTACCTAGCCTTGAGTACGGGATCTAAAGACGGGACAAAATTGAAGATTCCTAAGCGTTCTTCTTGTTTGCTAACAATGGAACACGTTTTAAACATATTTTAAATTTAGAAATTTTACCATAATCAACAACAAACTTCAACAAAGAAAACAAATGTTCTAAAATACAAATCTTCCTGTCATTGGAGGGAAACTAAACGAATAACGCTTTGGTTATAAATCATGAAGAAGGTCTGACATACTCTGGCGAAAGTTCAAACGTTTCGTTTAACAAAAGAGATAAGTCACATAAATCTACGAATATTCCTAATTCTATAAAGTTTTCCGTTAGGCTGCTGTGCTGATGTTTATTTATTACTTGAATAGGTTGTTAGCAATAACAAGGAAAGTAGCCCTTGGCCTTATGCCAAATAATGGTACATGCGACTTTGCATTGAAAACCAGGCCGACGCGCAGCTAAGCGCTCAAGCGCCGCTGGCATGAATTAATCGAATACCCTTTGCAAATTGTAACTCTAATTTATTTTATTTTCCATTCCAACTGCAAAACCATAATACATTGAGTTGACTCGTGATGACTAATAACTATACTAAATTATACAATTATACAGTTAACTATGAAATTAAACTAAAATATAGACTAGCCTATATACAAAGGTATAACGATAAGTAGTAATAAATGACGATAGTGAATAAATATGAAATAGTGTGAAGGATATAGTCATGTAAGTCTGAAATACTGTACAACAGAGGATTATTTGAATATTCGAAAATGATGAGAAATTATACTAAACGTGCTAAATTACTATACTAAATAAATTACGATTAATAAAAATTGATAACGAGATAAGACTGTATAATATATTATAATATAACAATAAATTAAATAAATACGGTAATACATCCAAATTAGCTCCACACAGCCTCACTTCAGCCTTCGGCCTCAGTTTTATGGGATTTTAATTCCAAGTTATACTAAATATTATGAAAGGAAAACACATCGTACTACTCGTTTCACTGTTATAGTGGAAAATTTTTTCCGCCAGTTTGAAACGGCTGGATAGGTATTTATAATGTTTTGTATATCAAATTAAATACCTATTCTCTTTAATTTTCTTCAAAATCGGATGACATTTAATGTTTTTAGATAATTAAACCCCTTTTTTTGGTGAAAGTCCCTCAAAAGGTCTTCATTTTGCTGGTTAACAAATTCAGCCGAGATGGAAACAAGGTGGAAATACATGGAACATTTGTACCAAATTTATTGAAAATCGGACAACAAATGCGATCTATACCTATATATGAACCTGTGAACCTACATATGCGCATATCAAGTTTTGAAAAAATCTCAAAACTTGCCCTGGAGGTCAGGATTGGTGGTATTTCATAGTCTCGGGCCTCTTACCATGCGGATGGCATTATTATCTCATTTTACCAAGGAAGTTCGATATAAAGAAACGTTATTAAAGAATACAACAGTACAAACCTCGGTACAAACGCTGGCATCGCACAGTTTAGGTTCTTCTCTCAACTTAAACTTTGATAATTTCAATCTTATATTAGTTTGTCAGAAACATGTGAAATGCGAGCAAAGTTCTTAACTACTAAACTTCCCTGCACTCAAAGTGTCATTTCAAAGTTTCTTGTGTCTGTTTGACTTATATAAGTGGCACACGAATGTGCATACAGTTAGTTAATATGAGGAGTGAGTTTATAAAATACTGTAATGAATATAGGTTTAATGTATACACACCTAATTCTACTACATTTGAGAGTAACAAATACAACGTCAGCAACGGAATATTACAATGTAAAATAGTAAAAACACAAAGTATTTGTTTATGAAATGTTAATAATGCAATGAACGTTATTACCTTTAGTAGTGTTTTAGCAGAATAAACTATATGTATCACTACAGATTATTATAATTAGATTGATAATTAGGTTAATTACTATTAACTTCATGCTCTATTGATGTGCAACTTTAAGCGACTGGTGATAATGCTCAACATGACCGGTGTTTCTGCTCATTTATTTCTACCTTTTAAAGTAAAACATTTTAATCAATTCCAAAATACATAAACGTACAGTATTTAAATAAAAATATGAACCATAAAAATATTATGATTTACTATTTAAAAACATAAGTTTACATAAAAACAAACAATGAGTCGTCTTAGCGTTTAAAACTTGTCATACATTACAATAAAACCATGCTTTGGTGTTTTAATTAAAATTTTGGAACACCATCAGCGTATATGGTGGCTTCATTGTGCCATTATTTGAGGCAAAATCCAACACATGTGGTATGACAAAAAGTATCGTTCATAACTCCTAAAATGTTTTTCCAACAAGACATCAATGTTCTCCGATTTAGCATTGCCTTAACGTCAGTACTTTCTTTGTAAGATACAATAACCAACGAATTTCCTCTGGAAAGATGAGATATTCATGCCGTCATCATGGTAAGACCTAGACCTGAGGCCGTGAAATGAGACCCGTCCCTGACCCCTAGAACACGTTTTGAGCATTTCTTTGACACGTTATATAGATAATTATGTATATGTATGTTTGTATACTCTCTACAGGTCCCATTGTTTGTCCTATTTTCATGACATTCAGTAGGCCTACAAATGTTATTTTTGTTAATATCTTGGCCAAGTTTGTTATGAACCAATAGATGGGGCCGTGGTCACACAGGAAGCCAAGCTGAAGCCCAAGGCTGAAGCGAGGCTGTGAGCGTAGCGAATAAGAATAACATATTGCAAAGGAAATTCGGTTCATGCAAACGGCGCTTTAGCGCTTAGCTGCGTGTTGGCTTATATTAAAATAATGGTTTGCATCCAGGTTATATGAAACGTTATAAGAATATGTTAAGGGTTGTTAAAACATATGTATTTTAGAGTGAAAGGAAAATATATGAACAGCTGTCAGTGACAACTGTTTGATCGCCTAAGGTTAGCAGTACTGTTAATAACATAACACAGAGTCAGGCTCTCGAGTGTTGTGTTAAACTCTCTCAAGAGCCCTCTCAGCTGTGTTATGTAGTCAAACATTGCAATGTTGTTTACATTTGTTTACATACAGTACGCTACGCTGTAGTATGTAGCTTTTCACTCGTATGTAGCTTACGTTTGGATGAATTAACTCGTATTTTACGTGTTTTGTGTTTTGTTCGAGTATTTGATGTCACCCACCTCTGTGATACTCGTAAAACTAGAGATTACTTTATCAGCTGGATGCTATTACTTAAAACAATTATTTGGAACACATAACTCTTTAGATGAAAAAAAATGTTTAATGACGTCCCTGTTGTTAAACATGATTCACTGAGTGTTCTTAGACCAAAACGAACTATAATCTTAATTAGGACCTGAGATATGACAGGGCAAAGCCAAGAAAACTTCCAAAAAAAGCCTTTTTTGAGTATAACTTGAGAAGGACGAAAGTTAAGCGATTTTTGATGTTTGATGACCATTAGATTTTCATAAATTCATTTGATAAAAAGATAACACCTTGTATGAGGCAAACTACATTGCAAACGGTTGAGTTGTTGGGGTCAGATTTATCTTTGTGGTAAGTGAACAATAATTAAAACCACGTTTGCAGTAATTACAAAACCATTGCCACATGAATAACCCGTCTAACGCTGGTGGCGAACACCAGGCAACTCTTTACTCACATTGTTATACGTATAAATGAGGACGTGAATTAGTTATTAGGTTTAGTGTGTGAAAATGAATTGTAAACATTTAAAAGCGGTGTTGAACTGTGCATAAGTGAATCATGGATGAATAAACAACAACAACAATAATTGTTACTGCTGTAGCAATAGTTGTTTAACAAAATATTAGAACATACAAACGTATACGGGACGAGTTTAAAATGCTCCCCCACCTTAAAGCTTGAAAAGGTTATTTTAGCTCGTCAGAGGCGCATGCATTCTTTTTAGAGTCTGTTCCTCAAGTAAATCACAGTTTGTAGCAGGACCTAATAGTAATAGTAAGGCTGTAAAGAATCAATTGCGCTCAGATCTTTATCGTAAAACTCACCGTTTATTCTATTTAAGATGTAACGCTAAATACCATAAAATAGCCACCGTTTTAAAATGATAAGTTAGATCATGCTGGTATTTTTTTCCATGAGTGGTAGATACAAATCTATGCTAAGTTTGAGTCAAATCCGATAAGTGCTGTGTAAGATAAGAAATAATTAGTGACAAATATAAAATGGCAAATATTTGGTTAACTAAGCGTTTTGAACAATTCTTATTCTTAATTTTCTGTTTTTTCACCCATATAACCTTTTCCTAGAGTTTGGCACTTTACTTATGGGACACCCTGTATATGTTTATTTTATCATTGTTCATGTTGTGTTCAGGTGACTATTTGTTTTAGCAGTTACCATGATGTGTTTGAACAGATTAAAACTATTTGTGGAGTAGGTAAACTTCCTGTTCACTAAAAAACTGTGGAAAAAATCTGTCATTGAATTTCGACCTCACATACTCGTATTCTACCACCGTCAACAACAAACAAAGAAATGTTTTCTTTAACATTGTCTTATTTAACCTTTCGTGTCATATATAAACAGTGTTATATTGTACCAATGTGACAATAAATGTATTGTATTGTAATGAAAGTCCACAACATGCTACGATTTTTACTCGGCGATTATAAAATGTGGCTACTTCTTAAATACCAGCTTTGGACATGACTACCCACAAATACGTCTATATCCCAACTTCATTCTTCAAAACATTCTGTATTATATTTGAATAAAGCAATATCCGTTCTGATACTGTTTCAGTCTTCGCTAGCAGACATTGAATAATGCGCAATATAAACAACAACATTGTGGAATAACACATCAAAACCTAATCCGTAGTATTACTCCTTGTTTGTAGTTTATTGCAATATCTTCAACATAAACAATATTGTGGTGGGACAATATCTCTAAGCTGTTCTAGTTTCCTGAATATCAGCTTGTGTTACAATATAGCTAGATAAGTAACTATACTACCCCAGCAAAACCGTGACAACCTTTCTTGTTTATTATACTTCAGATCGTTCGTCGCTTCCATTGGTGTACGGCCCAAAGAGAGTCCAACCAAAACTATAAAAGTGTTGCCTATACCTAGACAAAAGTCGGTATTAGTATTGTCAAGTAAAAATAATCAAACAAATGTCAGCCGAAACTTATTTTGCTACATTGTACTCATGGCCAAGACTTTGATAATATTTCACTTTAAAAAGATCTTCACACATTATTCATGTACAATTAGAATATTTGATAGGACGGCAGACAGCAAGTATTTTAGTTTCAACCAATCAGTGACTAAAGATAGTACTCCACAGCGAGACTAAAATATGTCCAGCAAATTATAATAATGTTTTGACGCGGCGTGAACCGGAAGAACTGGATTATTAAAGATTAATGCACCCCAAATTAAGTTTTATTTGCATTTACTCCTTATCTTAAAAGTTACAAAGTATACAAATTATGTGTTCATGATTTAGTTGCCCGTGAATAAAATCATCAATCATTAATAAAATGTTTGCAAAACATTAATCAAACCGGTATGTAGAACACCAACTTGATTCCCAGCCAAAAACTTAACTTTGTGCATCGGTTCCATTTGCTGTGACCTACTTTCTGTGTTGATACGTAATTGACACTCGGGATTCGTTGTTATGTGGTATTGTGACAGTAATTGACATAAACTGTTTGATAACTCACACAGACACACAAACTAACGTAATACATTTATAATAGTTTGAAATCACAAATAGGTCTTTGGTGGTAAAGACTATTTTGTTTTGATACTGTAAATGTGTAAATGAAAAGTTGGAATTTGGTATGTAGTTTTTTAATGAAAAATTAACTTTTACAGAAAAATTAAATGTGAAAATTTGATTTCCTTGTCGAATTACTAAAATTATGACTTTAGCGGAAAAATAAGTCTTCCAGAGTGTTTTGATAGTGAACTTTAGCTTCTACTAAAATGACCTTTTTCAAGTAAAAATATCAAGCACTTTTATTAATTTAAAACTTTTTAAATTAGGGTCTCCTATTTGATTAATATTTGAAAATAATTAAATGTGGCGGTAATCTTTACTACGTACTAACTTGATGAAATCAAGGTAAAGTTAGAAGTCACGCGCCAAGAAAGATCATATAGTTGAAATTAGAATATTCTTATATGGCGATAAAGGCAATACAAGCTGGCAATTCAAATGATCAAAGTTGAAATGGAAATTTCCAACTTAGCAATAGAAGAAATCCGCCTTACGGACTTTGACAAAATTTAGTACTCAAAAATTGAAAATTATGTTTCAAACTAGATTGGATTGAAACCTCTCATATTTAAAATCCCTTACATTTGTAAGAGGCAGTCTTTTTAAGGCCTCTGGAAAGGCTTCAACCAGACACGTATACAAATATCTGTGATATTCAAACTTTACATTCACATAGGCCATAATTTATTTACTGTCAAAGGCCACAATTTGATATATTCATCGTTTGTTTGTTACAGAATAAAGTAACCTCGATGTGGACACATTTCCTCGTTAACACGTTACAAAGGTATGCAAACGTGTGCTTTCGGTCGCTCTCAGGGCAAAGTGGTGCATGCTGTATACTGTACAGCAACGCAGCTCCCTTGTTTTGAGGGGACAATTAAATTAAGGCAGGGGATAGGTTTAACTCCACATTATGAAATTAAGAAGATATAGTATTATTTTTATGGTGTCAACGATGGTGCTTCTAGCTTTTGTGGACAAACGGAGATGAAACATTTTGTACATCTCTTGCTCTTAAGATGATTTGGCTAATCTGTAGGAAGAAAACTGTTCTATTAATAAAATACTTAACAAGAAACCTATCCAACACCATGCTTCCAGTATTCAAACTATTAACCAAAAGTGCAAAGGCTTTTATTTGATCGTTAAATTACATTGATAAAAGAAATATTTAGTTATGACAAGATTGAAAGCAGGCCATCTGGTAATTCCAATTGTAGCAGCAGAGACCAATTTGTGTATAAAGATTCAACGTAATGTGTCTTTAGTACCATTGTAATCCTGTACTACTATGAAATGATATACTACCCATTTAAAATTACCACAATATATAATACCAACTCCTGCTAATTATATATTGCAGGAGTAAAATTTAAGAAAGTAAAATTTCACTCTTTTGGGCGTTGATACCCAACCACTCTCATTAAAGAGTGGGTTGATTTTCACTATTTGGGAGAAGTTTGCATTCTTTCATATTTAGAGTGAAGGTACATGTTAAAGTATATTGGGCCATGTAAAGGATTTAAATGGTTTCAAACTAGAATGAATGAATGTACTCGTATGTTGCTGCAACTGAATGGAAAAGCATTTATCAAGTCAGTTTTGTGGACATTAACTTGAAATTTGGCAAGAAATCAAGCTTTGTGTATTTAGTCCTTGTCAACACGATGTAGACACGAGAACGTTACATTTTACACACTGTTTTTAAGGAATGAAGCTCCAGGTACACATTATGAAATGACCTACCCCATTGGGTTTAAAAATGTGTTGTTTTAAATTTTAATTGTTAACCAGCGTCCAGCTGATAGCTAAAAGTATTTGCAAAGTTAATATTTATTAACCCATAATCTGTTTTACGCTTTATCGATTGAGTTTACGCTATTGTGACCTTTTGTTAAAATGGTTCAGTATCGATTTAGAATATTTTCCTCCAGATCGATGGTTCTCATGTACCATGGTTTCCTCGGTTTTCTGTTTTAATTTGCAGATTCCTAGTCCCACCAAGCTTTCGAAAGCAAAACACTAGGATGGTTTGGTTGTTGTCTGTTAAGAAAAGTCGGCAAATACAACCGCGCCTCTTGGCCAAATCCATTGGCACGCCCTTGTATAAATATCATTTTAGTAAAAGGAAAGAACGGACTTTTCCTGCCACTTTGGAGAAAAACTACTCCTAACGTTTCGGGTAGTTAAAAAATCCACCCGTCTTCAGAGGACTACACTAACCTAGGAACTACATTTAATTAATATCTTAACTTAAGATCTAACCTAAGACTATTCCAACCAATATTTGAAAGTACCGCTACTTCATAAAATTGATGGCTTGTCAAAAACAATTACAAATGTAAACAAGTAAAATGAGGACACGTTATAGGAATAAAACTACATGTTAGCCTTAACGTAAAAGAAATAGCTGAAAAAACAAATAGCTGAAAACACAGAAATATAATAGGTAGTTATTAATTGAAAGGATCTCATCCAGACTCGGACGACGAACCTCGCACTATGGTAACCCGCTCCCCCCTCCACTCATCTACAGACCGGGCTGTCAAGCTACCGGCCTACTGGGATGTTAGTTTGTGCGTGCCCCCCGTAGTGCACAAATACAAGTTAATAATACAAGTTTTCTTATTCTTGTAAATTTTTGTTTTATGCACCTATTTCATGGTATTTCAATTTGAAAAATTTAAACAACCGCCATTTTTCTGTGGGTTTTTATGAAATAATATTTTTTCTCAAATTGACCTTATGACACATAAACACCCTATTAAGTTTGAATGCAATCGGTCAATCCGTTATGGAGATATACATTTTTAAGTAAAAAATACAAAATGGCGGCTACCGGGGTAACGAAGAATTTGAGGACCCATATTTATAGGTACTTATTTCATTGTTTTTGCATAAGGAACCCACCCCTGAAATTTGGCGCCATATTTTAGAATCGCCCTGTATAACAGTTTTACCATTTAACTTGGTACGTTTTGAGATTGTGTAATATTTAAAGTTGTGCTGGTTATTTCAACTAGATAAAATGACCAGAGCTATTTAAGTTCGTAGAGCTTTTGCTATATGTTTTTAATTATAAATGAAATCTTCATTATCTTAGGAACTTTAAAACTGCGTTTTGGCTTGCTCTATGAAGTTTCGATTTATATGGCTTCAGAATTGAATAAGTGTATTTCCTATAGAAATCTGCTATGAACTAAAATACAGTTTTGCACAATGATAACTTTTGAAGGTGTTAACTTTATCAACAACAAAGTTAATGCAAGTTAAAACATTCCTTTAAACCTTAGTTGTTAGACTAAACAAACTTATTTGCGTTAGAGATAACAAAGCCTTAACACGGTTGAACACTTCAAATTTGGTAAATATAAAAATACTTGTTTACCACCTTGGCGTGGGTAGCAAATGATCTACATTAGCGTGCAAACTTTGTGTTCGTTGAGCGTTTGCAAAGTATGTAAAACTTTGATGAAGTTTATGATCTAAGTTGAAACGTTACTTTCCTGTTAGGCTTCCGTGGGTAATCAGGCTAAGTAATAATTCAAACCCACTTCACTGCTTTCTACAGCTGATTGCGTACAATTATATTTGAGCAAACTGTTTGAAAATTTAGAGGAAAGGAACATTAATATAGGCTATATACTTTAGTTCTAAAGTATACACTGAAAGATATATTTTTTTCATAACTATAATAACAATTTATTAGACACTAAGAAGTAACAATAAGAAAACAGAAACAAATGTGATAAAATCTAGTTAAAAGTATTTTAGTTTAAACAATGTGAATACATTCTCTTAATTAACTCTAGGGCTAACAGTGGTATAGCATCAAATCTATGAACAGTTAGATGAATAAATTAACCAATATTTAAACTATAATAAATCTATTTTTCTCTGTTGATGTTTAAATTTGATGTGTGAAATATTTTCTTTGTCACCAAAACAAATTTTAAATGCCTTACAGAATAAAAACACAATATTATACAAATCAATAATAAATAGGATAAGTTCAAACTTATTATCGACACTAAATATTACTACTGTATATTACTTTTGACAGTTTCTTTTCAAATTTACAGTTTTGAGAGTCAAGAGTCTTTTATTGCCACCCAACACATTTTACAATCATTATATAATATGGCAATATAGACTTGATGAAAAATAATAAAGACTTTATAGTACAATTAATGTTTTATTGTCACTAAACTAAATCAATAAAATAGTGTTTATTTGTTGTAAAATATTGTGCTTGGGGCTAGTACCCAAATTTTAAACCATAATTGTGTAGTTACAGAGGCAGAAACTACCTTAAGTTTTGTAATCTAATATTATTTAAAGACTGTTCTAAGAATCAAGAGTTTAATATGATAATCAAAACTAAGTAAATAAACAGTTAACGTACAAATTTAGCATCTTGTCTTAAAATCTATTTAATGAAATGATCACATAACAGTATAACATACATTTTATCTTAAACTTAAACAATATTTTGTACTTCCTCATAGTCAAAACTAAAAAGCCATTTTTACCATTGAAAATTGTGCCGAGCTCTTAGCAGAGCTTATGTTTAGTCGTAATTTATTAAAAACCTCAAAGAACTATTTTCTTTTCTAGGACTAAACTTTTTAGAATTTAGCCATTTGTATTGAAAGTTAAATAACTAACGTTATATACGCTTATTTTGTATTGACCACTTTCGTGGTGAAACTTTGATGGAAACAGACAACGGATTGGTGTGTGACTAACAACCATCAATCACTCACACAGGCAACTGCTTCTTTGTAAACATTGCAGGCTTTAGTGTAGTTATAACTTTGGAAGTAATCAAAGTTGGCTTGAAAACTCATGAAATAAAAAAATAAATAATATTTAATGATATTTCATTATATGAACCAAAAGTTACACTTTTTTGGTTGATGATAAAAGTTCAAGTATGAGGCACATTGATTTCTTTTTTGACTCCACTTTTACAAATAAATGCGACATTGTGTTGGAATGTATTGAATTAGACCACTCCTGTTAAGCTATCATCAATTTCGTAAATTTATATTAATGTGTAATTTTCTTAAAGAATTACCTTCACACAAAAACAACTAGCTTGACCAACAAACATGTTTAAAACGAGTTTTGGTTCTAATACTTGCAGAAATCGATTTGTAATCATAACTAATAAATCGATTGGGTGTAAAACTATTGACTGAGCAATTGTATTATGAATACTTTTTAGTGTTGAAATCTAAATACAATCTTCCTGTTCCCCGGTACACAGGGTGAGTTCTAAATGCCCCCCTCCCACCTGAACTTTTGAAAAAGGAAATATTTTTAAAATCCTTGGAGGATGTTTTTATAGGATTTTGCAGTTTATTTTGACGTACTTGGCGTCACAAGTCCGAGGGGAAGACTCCTTAAAATGTTTAAATACAACCCCCCCTCGGTACTTGTGGTACCTCAAAAGAAAAGAGATTTTAACACAAATTCATTGACGCAAAGAAAATATTTTGATCTCTATTTGGTTTTTTGTTATACCAATTTAAAGATAACGCAACATCAGGTTTAAAAATGCCACATTTCACATACAATTTATTTTAGATGACAAATATTTCTTCAAAATACTCTAAGGGAAACATCACAGCCCTATAACACAATCCCAAAGAGTATTTTGGTATGACAGAAAATAGAGTCGAGATAAAAAACTTTTCTTTGCGTCGTGAATTTGTGTGGTAATTCCGTTTCTTTTGAGGGGCCAGAGGGAGTGGGTTTGGGTAGTGGAGGGTTTGTATTTTTAAAAAATAGGGCCCTCCCTAGATTTTTGGTCGGGAATTGGTGATGCAAAGTACGTCAAAACAAACTTCAGAATCCTCTAACAAATTTACCAGAGGGTTTAAAAATATTAAATAAATAAGGTGGAGGGAACCTTTAAAACTCACCCAGTATGTGCTGCGGGCTACCACCTCGTAGAACACACTGACTACAATAAGCTGTTATCCAAGTCCAAAGAACCCGTGTGCAAATATATAACCAAACAACTTAAGCGTAGCTAGCTTGTGTTTAATTGTTGAGTAATTTGCAAGTGAATGCAGACTGTTTCTGCCAGAGGCAGTTGTTAATTGTTATTCAAAGTTATTCTCAGCGTAGCAACACCTACATGTCGATTGTGTCTTTGAGCAAAACTGTTTCCAGCAAACTGTATTAGAAGTACTCCGTTTTAAAGAATTAGAGTTGTTACAATTGCATGTTATAATTACCATAATTAATGCAATATTTTGTACTTCCACATTTTGTTTGATTTAGATAAAGCAATACCTCGTTGTCTATAGTATTTTGGTACCATAATTATTTAAATTAACTCTCACTCAGTTTTAACTATATGATTACTTTACAGTTGCTGTTGTTATGTATAGCTTTCATTCGAGTGGGTAGTTAAGTTTTGGATATAAGTAGGGTTGTTCTGAAACTAAACCCGAAACAAGGCCCATATGCCACAGTACTGTTGCATATAATAAACATAAATACCTTGACAGCAAACGATGAAGTGTATACGGAAAAAAATGTAATAAAATCATGCGCATCAAACCGTTTAAACCAAAGATTGTTCATTAAATGTTATAAACCATCATTAAGTAATTCTGCGTAAACAAATACACCTGTAAGACCTTCTGCCTAACCTCCAGACATTTGGTTAAATAGCCCCAAGACAAATAAAATAACATACTAGACTTTAATTTATCTAGAATAAACGTGTATTGACCATGCGGGACACGAAAAAGGTTACCCAAAACAACTTTTCCAATAATGTTTATTTCCAGTGTTAATGAAAATGAGTAGTTTGGTTGAATATAGAATTTAAAGTGAGCTGTGAGAAGAGAGAAGCAGTAACCTAGAGGTCACGTACAGGTCAGGCTGTGCCTACGTGACTGAATCTACGTGACTTGACAATCACGTCCTCAGCTGCGGACAAACTTACCATTTAGTTCTAATTTTACGTTTAAGTAAAACGTTTGTTTCATTTAAGATAATTATTGTTATTGTTGCAGCTTCTGAAAACGAAACTTCTTACTCGACGTTTAAATATTATTACGATGTTTTCCATCATTTTTGAGTGAACAAAAAGTGTACGACGTTTTGGAATCTGGAATCTGATCCCGTCTTCAGGTGAAAAGTAACCGAAACATAACACAAAGCATTAGGAAATGAACTAGCCTAAAAGTAATCAGCACTAGCTGACTATATTTTATTTTTACTATATTTTATCTTAAACTTATTAAACTTTGACATAGGTAGTCTGGAAAACAATGCAGCATGTACAACAATTTTACGGAAAAAAAACAAATAGAAATCAAGCGCGTCCACGACCAGTAACAGCTGCACACTGACTGACTGCCTGGCCAGCCACCAGACAGCGCCATTAGCTGGCTTGGAGCAGCGGACGCCAAATACAGCTTTGGACAAGACCAACCAACCATAATAAAGAACAGAAAATCCATGCACGGCCAATGGAAATTTTCAACCTCAGAAATTTACCATCAACAACAAAAAACAACAAACAATGAATTCTTATTCAACTTAAGCTAGCAGTATTTGTGCTGAACTACGAAAAGCTGTTCCTAATCTAGTAACTACTGGATTATAAAGAACTTTAACTTATATCAGATTATCCGCTTTGCATTGGTCAGTTAACACATGTGGTCCCGTGAAGATCGACTCGCACGATTTTAGCATCATCATTGCGTTTAAATGTGTATATAACAGCTTTCTATAGCCTCAAAATAAATTTGCAATACTATAATAAATTGTAAATTTATTGGTTGATTTTTGGCCAGCCGTTGTGAAGCAATTTATAACGAACAGAAAAAGTCCCTTAAAGGCCAAATAGCACATTCAGCCGTCATTATTTTGTGTAAAATAGTGTATAATATAGTTTTCTATAACCTAAATGTAACCAAGTGGCAAAAACAATCTTTGGCTGAATGAAATAACTGTCGGTGTTTTCATTAAAAGCAGAAAAGAACTGATATGGTAAACCTAAAAGTTATGTTACTCAAAATTACAAATATTCAAGTTAACCATAACTTATAATGTTAATGGACTAAAACTAGTGAAATTCGAAGGACCAAAGAGAGGAAGGTGAGAAATTGTAAATAGAAAGGTATTGAGATGATAAATTAAATGAGTATAATGGAAAAAGATAATAAGAAAGGTTTAAATTATTTGTAAAAATTGAGAGAGAGAAAGATATCACAGCATATAAAATCCCTACAAAACATACTAGTAATACGAATCTACAAAACTCACTACATTGTAGTGATGATACAATATGGTTTCAGAATGAACAATTTAATACGTTTTGTAAAGAAATTGTATTACCAATAAAAGGTTTATTTAAATTATTATTAAAACATATCAAGTCATAGAAGAGCCTATATGAGTTTCTCTGGGCATCTGAAATGAATTTAGGTAAACCCCAACTTAAAAATACTCGTAATCATGCTGGACAGCCAGCTTAGCGCTTTAGCCCTTAATCTCTGTAACCAAACATCGTTTCCTCTTAATTCCTGCCAGTAAACTTACTTACAAAAACGTAATGAAACGTCAAAGTTCCCGGAAAAAAGATTCCAAAACTTTACCTTTGCTTACTTTATATTCCACCTGTACCCGTGTCATTCTCATTGGCGGAATGCAGTTTAAATATAAACTTGAATGCGGCAGAGACAATTGTTCTGTTGTTGTTATGCAAATAGAATTGTCTTTGTCGAGTAAAGTTTGCAAAGTTCAGCAAAGATGTCCCATTGAACTTGCACACAATGGAAAGCTTGGTTTTGTTTCTGCGGGCAGGGATCGAGTTTGTGAGAATATTGCTCTTAATAGTAGGAGACAACTTTTAAAAGTATAATGCAATTTTGAATATCTCAAAATATTTACACGTATATATCGTGATGAATTTGGTGTGACAAACTCGGTATTTTGTTTACTGTCTAATAGGTAATATACCAGTCCGTTGTGTAATATTTAAAGTAACAATATTTTTTTTTTAATTGAATTTGTAGTTTCTATTTAATTAAATTTTACTTTGATGCCGTATGTAGGTTAGTATGTGTAAGCCCCTGCACTGAAAATAAATGGTCTATGCTAGTTTTTATTCAGTTAGCTTGTCTCAAATTGGTTTTAGTGTTCATAAAATCAGCAATCTTATTAAATACAATTCATAAATCTCGCTATTTACAAAGTTCAAATCAAACGTACTTATTGGAACAGATAATCATAGTTACGGGACAGGATTCAACAAACAATTTAGGAGAAGGAAACATAATACAACAATTTATGAACCATTGGCGTCTGAAAGAGGAAGACAATTTTAAATAAATTACCAAATAATTTTAAAAATGAAAATACTCAAACAAGTTTGAAATAAAGAATAAAGCCTATTTATTATCAAAGTTCTTTTCCACTTTGGAAGGGACACGTTAAACTGAAACCCGGAAGATGGCAGGCTCTCCTAGATTTAGAGATGAAAATTAGGTTTGTTCATTTTGCAACACATGTAAATGTACAACAATAAACTATTATTATTATAACAAAAATATAAATAAAATCGCTTTCACAATTATTAATTTGCGGATAAACTTCGCAGTAATTTTTTACATTGATGCAGCCAAATATTCACTTCTAAATCATTCTAAAGTAACGGTTTTTGTAAGCCCCTTTAAGGTTGACACTCACAGGTTTGTTTTACAGCTGTATGTCCATGTAGAAATTATACAGTTCATACGTTCAAAATATTGTACTACGATTGGATTTTATAATACAACATATAAAACCGAAGAACATATTTATTTTGATTTAAACATACTGTGGTCTTTAACCAACATAAATATAACTTTTACTACTATTGGTGTAGGTCTTACGGCGGAACCATTAAACTATTCATGTCAAATTTTCAGACAGTTGGAAATATTATTCACATAAAGTTCAAACAACAGTCCGAAGTTACCCAACTTTAGCAGATGCAGTTTGTAACTTTGTTGCTGAACGTCGACGACCAAACGTTTCAAATTACCTTTCAACAAGATATAACACCTTGATTATTATACGCTTGGTTACTTTACTGAAAGGTATTTTAACTTTTCAAACTAAGAAAGTTCGATGCAAACTAAGGTTGAAGTTTTACTTGTAGCAATTAAAACAATTAAATTGGCTCCAAACAGCTGATAGTTTCTGATTTTGCAATTATATTTGGTAACAAATACGGAACAATCATTAAAGAACGAGCGTTCCGCTTAAACAGTTTGTTAAGTTTGACGCTTAAAACATGAATTCGGCTCTCAAAATCACTAGTTATCAGCTAGTTTGTAACTAGTGGTAACAAATGCCGACTTCGCGAGGAGTAACTAGTAGTTCTTTAAACAGTAACCTGGCAGCATTGGTCTATTCTTCTAACCATCTTTCAAACCCTTTTTACCTAAAACTGAGATCATTAAATATCAGTAACAGCCGTAAGATAAAATAAGAACAAACAATTATAATGGAAAACATTCTTCTTAAAAAACCTATAAAGAACAATTCACTGTTTTATGACAGTAGCATTGTTATATGTTGTCCAGCAAACCCAAACTTGTGTCGGAGACCAAGGAAGTTAACAAATATTATTCTAGACATTATCTTTCATTTTTATTTTGGACCAAATCATTGAACCCTGATCGGTAGATTTCCGTTTTACTGGTCAATAGAAGCAACGATAAATCCAGCAGTGGCTTTACAATGAGAGCTGTATTCAAACCATCCTTTTGTTCTGGTGTTTCAAATTGTTTCCCTTTTCAACAATAACTGTTCGGATTCGCTTCAGGTACGAGTGTTTATATCACCTTTGAAATGAATTATTGTTTACCATCTGAATGAACAGGTCATTATAGTAAAGAGACTAGTGATTTTCCAGGCATAATTATATTTGTCCATTTAACCACATTGAAAATACAAAAGGCTTCAAAATGTTTAACCAGATTTTAGAATAACAAATTTTGATGTTTGATGTATTAGAGCTATTATAAAAAGTCGTATTTTGAATACCTCTTAACTGTACTAACATAATATCCACTCAAGTTCCAACCTAATACTGGGGTCTATTTCAGGTAACATCTTAGTTACACTAGTTTTGCACTAAGGACCTAGCCTGGACATGAACGATCTGTATACATAATTTAAAGCAATAAAAACCTAAAACATTGACATTAAAACTTCAAGATAAAACAAGATTTACAAGGAACAAAAATATTTAAAGATAAGAGTCGGTATTAAAACAAAAGTTTGCTAGGGATAGGATTTAATACGAGATGGAGCAAATAATAATACTAATTGTAAAGTTGGGACGCCAATCTGAGATTTAATTCTCAATCTTGCTTGAAGAAGTTGAGGACGGGATTGTCTAGTCACTTAGATTGAGTCACGTAGTCTAGTCTGGCCTGCACGTGACCTCTTGATTACTCTTGACCTAACAGCTGACTAATTAAACATGTTCCTTAAAGAAATGTCAAGTTCGGTAACATCAAAAGGAAAACTACTTCTAAACGTAAAATGCACTAAAGGCTGAAAGATCCCGCTCATTCCAGTTCATATCAAAGTGCTTTTACAAAGTGGTAGATCATTTTGTTGAGTTTGACACTTAAAGTGGCACATTTCAACAAGGCAGTCTTATTGAAAATAATGTTTTTAGTTCAAACAAGGATACTACAATAGTTTATAAGGAATCACCAGACTCAAAACTAGAAAAGAACAGTTACTAATTACTTTACTCACTTGTTAACAAAACCGGAAAGTCGTATTGGTTTTCCAATAGAGAAAGTTGCAAGTGAGAGTTTCGGTGTCAAGTGAGATATAAATTGAAGCGTGCACTGAAGAGAATCGGCCGTTAGGAAACAAACTCACCTCCGAGACTCGTAGAAACTTGTCCTCCCTCGAGCTGTGTTACTTCTTCAACACAATTGTGATTATACTGAAGATTATGTTATGGTAGGTAGATTGCGTATAGATTCCATATGACTGAGGCAGGAAAATCAACATTGTTCGGCAGCCTAAACACAGATACAGTAAAGTAATGGACAAAGGACAGACTCGAGCATGTTGAGCCGAGGGGGAGAAATACGCCAAGAGATGGCAACGCTCGCAACACTATCTGTGCTTGGGCTGCCGCAACTGTGTTGATTTTCCAGCCTTAGCTATGTGTCATCTATGCCCAATCTATCTACGATAACTTAATCATTGATTTTTGTGTGGATGTCTTTAGTCCCAACTTTACAAAGTATAATAAAAAATCTTAACAGTAAACTCAGCGTGATATTCGAAATATCATGTATTGATGTAAGGTATATAAATGGTATTTTCTATAATTGTTAACCCACTCCACGTAATAAAATAAAAATATCCTTAGTGTTCAGATAGTTGAATTTTAATTAAAAATCTACGTCACCTCAATGACTACAATAGACTCAATGTTTACAAATAGAAATGTACACAGTATTAAATTAAGTTTAAATATAACTAATAGAACCCTCAAAGGAACACCTGTCCACGCTTTGAGCCACGCTTGAATAATCTGTCTCACTTTGAAACTAATGAATATTTCCAACCAACTTACAGTTTAAAGTTTCAGAGAATTCACGCTTGCAATTAACGGCCCGCATCACTGAATTAGCTATAATTATGACTTTACGAAATTACTTTACGAAACTTTCATCCAGAAAAGTAACTTTTTACCTTGAGTTAAAATTCCAATTGACTTTTAAAGTTTTATAACTTTTTTATCTAGGTTGTGGAAACGTTGAGTTACGATGTTCAGGGATTTCAATAAGATGTGTAGGTATTTGCTAACCTTTAACAAAAGCCGTTTAGAAAGGTAGAACTGCTGTATTATGGAGTATGTCATGTCAGAAATAAAATATTACTGATGAAGAGTAAACATACTAAAATATTACAGTTATCTGATGAAAAGTATTGTAAATACTCGAAATATAATAAGTTTTTCTCTCTGCAAAATGAGTGATATATTTTAGAAGATGAGTGCCAAATAAAAGTCTAATAAAATATTACGATTTGATTTTTGCCTTACGAACCTTTGACTTTTAAAAATCCTAACAAAGCAAATTAAACTGATTTTTAAAGCTAAATATCTTGAGCTACGATGATGGTTTAGTTCACTTGTACTCTCTCCTATAACAGTATCTAGTTTAACTGATTGATTGTCTTGTGTTGGTATCGACATTGGCTCGATTATTTCTTAACTAGTATAACTAAACATTTATAGAAATTGATAGTCGCAGTCATTTTTACTTACTACAATTATTCTCTACTTTGCAACTGTTCTATTTATCATTCAGGTTAAAACCCGTAAAACAGCGGATGTCTTCCGTCAACGATGGTAAAAACAAATCTCCTATTGAAAGGAACAAAACTTATGATTGTACACGTCATTACATTACGTTTGGGAGGATATTTTTAAAGTGAAAAATCAACAAAGCATTTTTAGCCATGAGTACAAAGTAGCAAAATGCATAGCGGCTGACATTTGTTTGATCACTTTAACTTCACAAAACTAGTACCGACTTTTTTTCTAGGTACGCAACGTTCGTTCACTTTGGGTTGGACTCTCTTCGGGTACACAATTGGGGTAGAAAAAAAAACTATGTAAGTATATTAAACAAGAAGAGTTGTAACAGTTTTGCTGGGGTAGCGTGTAGTTGTTTCTCTTTATAGCTATATTGTAACACAAGCTGATATTCAGGAAGGAACAACAGATATTGTCCCACCACAATATTGTTTATGTTGAAGATATTGCAATAAACTACAAGCAAGGAGTAATACTACGGATTAGGTTTTGATGTGTTATTCCACAATGTTGTTGTTTATATTGCGCATTATTCAATGTCTGCTAGCGAAGACTGAAACAGTATCAGAACGGATATTGCTTTATTCAAATATAACACAGAATGTTTTGAAGAATGTAGTTGGGATATGCAGACGTATTTGTGGGTAGTCATGTCCAAAGCTGATATTAAAGGAGAACCATATTTCATACTCATCGAGTAAAAACATAGAATTGTTTGTACCTATCCTAAAATAGGCAGACATTTGTTTGTTTGTTGTTGACGGTGATAGAATTTGTGAGGTCGAAATTTTGTTACGGATGTTTCTACAGCTTTTCTTTAACAAGAAGAACACCTACATTACAGATTGATTGAAATTTCAAATTTTATTTAATCAGGTAACTTGTTAATATTACAGTAAAACTTCAATGTAAAATTTAAAGTTTTAATTTAGGATGGTTCCATCTTCATACGGTAAACATTTTATTTGTTTCCTTGTCCCTCGAAGCCTTAGGGAAATTGCCCTGAATATTGAAAACTGAGTCCAAAACCAATTTTTGATAACACTATCTGATTTTTTCCGTTTTAGTGAAAGCGTGTAGGCCAATTTTGACAGGACTTTCTTGAACTCAAGACGAAGGACGCAATCTGTCGTGCACACCATTGGGGTGAATGAACATCGTATATCTTCTGACGCACGGTCATATTTCAAGTGTTTTTTTCGAGCATGGTGGTTTAAAGTTGTTGTCCAGTCTTGGGAACGGTAGGAAGGTACGTCTGGATTAACACTCTGGTAGTCTAAAACGCAGTCCTTCCTGATTCCCAAGGACCAACAACCTCAGGTCGGCAATCAATGCTGGAGTGTGCAGTCCTTCGGAATTTCCCGTATCATAGGCTCATAACTTACAGATAGTAATGCAAGCATCGATATTTGAGCTCCACAATAACGAATATTGTTATGATCATGTTTTACAAGTCCTCCTTTCTTGCAGTTTAGTGCATGACAGACACTCATCGGTTCATCGCAACCATCACAACGATCAGGAAGGGATATTTCGTGCCCATAGCGTAAAGACAAAGCATCGCGGAATTCATAGGGTGAAAGATCATAATGGTCTGCTGCAGTTGGAATGACATTGAGCCAATGGCTAGCATTGCCCTCAACAATTCTATTTAAAATTTGTTTTTTGTTTTCTGGCAGCATGTCCATTAAATGTTAATTTTTCTCCCTATTTCTTGCCTCTTGCAAACATTTACCTTCTTAGGAGAACATATTTTAAATACTGTCTATGATTTTCTATGTTGAAAGGTTCATGGTTAACAATACTTTGGACCAGTTGTTCAAGAGTCTTTTTGGACGTTTCATATAACCTTTCTGCAGTTGAGACAGGGTCGTTGATTGCCATACCACCTAATCTAGTAGGTAAAGCCAGTATTGCATGTTCCAGTTCTGACACTTTTCTCATTAAAATGGCTGGTGTAAGATTTGAATAGTTTCTCTTAGATTGACATATTTTTCAATAGGGCAATTGATTGGCCTAGTTCTTTGTAAAAGGTTCAACTCAAATTGAAGTGATCTTGTGAATCCTGCGTAGGAGTCTTGAGGTGATTTTTTCGCAGTGATTCCAAATTCTTTGATAGCTTCTATCCAGACATTGATTTTATCCTCTACAAAAGATTCTTCTGACAGATAGAAGAAAAAAAATGTACAAAAAATAGTCACCTGAACACAACATGAACAAGGATAAAATAAACATATAGATATTCTTCAGTTGATTTCGAAAGTTATATTCGAAAAAGATATGTTTTCTAGAAACACTCTCACATTTCTCCTTGTAACAGTGGTTCTAGAAAAAATGGATCAGAGGATGATCGTATTTACTAAAAATCAAAACGTTAAAAAATCAAATGAACTTATTTTACAACACCAAAGGAAAGGTAGTGGCATTTTTCTTGTTACCCAGAATATTTGTAAAATTACGGCATATTAGAGTTATTTGCAATCACAGAAAAGCAACAACTAATGCCCAACTCGTGCCTCATACATTCACTTACTGAAATCAGAGAAATGTTAATCTGTTGAAACCCATTTTGTCATCTGCAGTGTGTTCTTGTGTTCCAGGATTAATGGACTTGGAACCTGCTCAGACTTCACCTTATTGTGTCAGTAATTGTGGACAGAAATATCAATTCTAAATGCCCTTATACAGGGTGATTCAAAAATAGGGCACTTAAATTTCAGGGTTTCCTTATGCAAAAAAATGAAAAAAAGTTCCTATAAACATGGGTTCTAAAATACTTCGTTACCCCGGTAGCCGCCATTTTGTATGTTTTACTTAAAATTTATATCTCCAGAACGTTTGACCGATTGCATTCAAACTTGGTAGGGTGTTTATGTGTCATAAGGTAAATTTATGAAAAAAAGATTATTTCATAAAACCCACAGAAACAAAATGGCGGCTTAAATTTTTAGTCTAAATACATGATGGTGTGATTTTACAAGAGTAAAGTTGTATATTATTATTTTACATAGATTAAACTCATTTTTTCAAATTTTACATTAATATTTTCACTTTTACGTCCTTACAACTGGTACATTTACAATGTAAAATTTGGAAAAATGAGTTTTAATCTCTATGTAAAATTATAATATACAACTTTTTTACCTTGTAAAACTTTTATTATGCGCCATTTTCATGGTATTTCAATTTGAAATTTAAACAGCCGCCATTTTGTTTCTGTGGGGTTTGAAGACATAATTTTTTTTTAAAATTGCCCTTAGGGACAAAACACCATACCAAGTTTGAATGCAATCGGTAAACTGTTCTGGAGATATAAATTTTCAAGTAAAAATACAAAATGGCGGCTACCGGAGTAACGAAGAATTTTAGGACCCAGGTTTATAGAGACTTTTTTCATTGTTTTTGCATAAGGAACCCACCCTGAAATTTGGCAATCCTATTTTTGAATCACCCTGTATATTTGAGGAAAACTCAGAAGTATTCAGTACACTCTTTCACTTGACTCAAAAGTTAAATGTATACCATTTATGTTTAAACTTACACATTCTTCCATAAAGTTCATGTACCAGCTGTAGTATCAGCTCTTCTGTTGAATAAAGTAGGCGCTAACCTAATTGAGTTGTGAAACAAATAACAATAATACATCTGTATTTTCCTGGACATCATTAGATGCAAAGAAACAGACAGTTATAGTTCATCATCCCTTATGGCTATTTCTATCCGATTCTGTTATTTAAATAACAGTGTGTCTATCAAATAACACAGCATTATGAAAGAGAAGGTTGTCTAGTCAAATCAAGTCAAGGATATATTTAAAACTGTAAAACATAGTCCTTACATCCCTAATGGGAGCAATGGGGGCAACCCATCGTCAGAATATGTAATAAGCAAGGAACTACTATGTAGTTTACGGTCGTCGGTTGAACTAAAAATATTGGATAGTTTAACCTAAATAATATATCAATAAAGCTATATAACCGTAATGTATCAGTGACGGTGGCCGTAACACAATGATTGACATGTTGTTTATTTTAGTTGTCAAAGATATGTTAGTATGTAGTAATAATGGTCCTGGTGGTGGACAAGATATACTTGTTTTTACAAAACAAAATGTGTCACCTGCCGAGAAAACCTTAACTACACCGCTATTTTGCAACCACCTTTCTCTAGGAAAACATCCGCATACGATTGCATTGAAAACAAAACTCACCGTAATATTACGGCCGTAATGTAGCGGTCACCGCTTCCTAGGAAACCAGAGATTTACGAATCACTTGATGTGTGTTGTACAAACAAGGTAACATTATTTTATGTTGAAAAATAATTATTCAATCCGCAAAACACACACAAAAACAAATCCGCCTCTTATAATGTTCGTTAAAGAGTAATGATTGTTTACTTCACAAGACGAGATATTTACGAGGCAATGGAAATGTAATTACTGCAAACACGGTTTTAACCATTGTTCATTGACCACAGAGATAAATCTGATCCTAACATCTCATTTGCAATTCCCTTTGACACAGAGCTCGATAATGTTGGTAAATCTGTACTTCGCTCAAGATTCTTACTTATCAATTTCTTTATTGCAATTGGAAATGTGTTTAGTGTTTCAAGAATCAGACACATTTCAACTTTAACTTCAGAAACTCTCAACTTAAGCGCTTAACCTTATGAATTATCTTCTTTCTTTGATAATTTACTGTAAAGAAATGTTTGCTAATTGGTCATAGTTAGCCAGATTGCTTGTATATAATATAAACTATTATATCAACTCATTTTAGCAATCAAATTACTCTTGATTAGAGAATATCTATATCGGATTGGAAGTATAGTTGTTGGATTAATACTTTATCTGGGAAGAATTTACAGTTTTATTAAACTGTTCAAACACATCTAGTTTTTACTTTTGACTGCAAATTTAATTATTTCTAAATGGTTTGATATTAACAAGTGATTGTAGTTTTGCTGGATTAGGTGTTCTGCAACGTTTGTGACTAGTTTATTTTGGGGTTTGTGGGCGAATGCTATTTATAGCGGATTTTAAACTCCTTCCAGTGTGTCCTATGTAGTATTTTTGATATGAGGGACCTTCAATTTGTAAACTTCCATTCCTTCATGTTCGGCATCTGGAAGGTGCTTAGTTTTTCGATTCAACATCTGGGTCAACCCCGATTTGAAATCAGATTTTGGATACTTTTGTTGGCACTGCTATGGTATGTCATGGTAATACATTTGGGGGGTTCTGAGTTTTGAATTGTTAATGTAGCTCTTTTTTAACCATCCAAGTTTGCTCATCCAAGTTGTTAATCATCCATTTAATTAGTCAAGTTGGCTAATTGATGATTTTGTCAATGTATAGTATATTTCAAGCGATATTTTGTTAGTTTCTTTTAAATTTACAATGATGCCTTGCCTCTTTAACATATATTTGGCACACTTAAAAGTTAATAGCGTTGAAACAAGACAAAAATAACGTAAAAGCCTATTTTTGTTAATGAATAAGAATTAATAATAAATTTATTAGTGTATTACAGCTGTCCATCAATTGAAAGCTGTTTCCTTGAGTGACAAGACATAGAATGTTAAACAAATCACAGAGTATGATAACCACACAGCATCTTGCAGATACAGCGTCATAAATCTTACAGACAGTTTTTTGTTTCTCCTTTGATAAATGGTGCAGAATTGTTTGCCAATTCAGTAGTCGTTCAAAGTCGACCGTGGAAAAACAAACGCGACTTACCATCACTCTTACAATTATTGTTGTTAAGCCCTGGATTTCTAATGTACAGTTTTCCATTCAAAGTCACATGCTAATTCAAAATCACTTAGCTATCTTCTGTTAGAAAATTGAATCCAAAGACGTGTTCTTGAGACTACTGATATAATATTGTAAGAACTTAATGAAGTGTAGATTCTACACAGTTCTTGATAGATCTTGAATTTCCCATACTTTAGACATACCATGCAATTTTATAAGGCTTATCTAGAAGATATGACAATACAACCCGAAATATTTGCTGTAGGATCGAGAATTAATCCCAATATCTCCGAGATATTCTTGCTATATTGAGATATTCTGAGATATCTCTGAGAATTACTTGAATCAGCTATCCTTCTAAATTATCCCCATTGTTTATAAGCAGAACTAGCGTAACATTGTTTTGTTTTGACACATCGATTACTCTTAGAGGGTATTTTAAGGTGAATAGTAGACCACCCTTTCTTAGTAGACCATAGTTTTACTGGTGAGATAAGCTTGTATCAGCTGATCAGCAGTACAAGTTCCCAAATGATTTTCTTTTGTAAATACTCGATAAGACTTTGAGAAGTAGCGTCTTCCTTCCAAGTTTCTTGTTGATTTTTGCAGAAAGTTCTTAGTTTTGAGATACTTTGCTTTTGGTTGATGGACGATGAGGTGTAGTCTTATTACAAACTAGGACTGACTGTTTCCCAGATTAAGGTATTAATTAATAGACCAACGGCTTAACGTGTCTTTCAGACCACGGGGAGTGGCCATCGTGAAAAGTTGTCACTGGGCCCGGGAATCGAACCCGGGCTGATTTGGTGCGAAGCACGCACTATACCACTGAGCTATGGCCACCCCTAACTTTATGCAAGAAGGTGTATAGCGACCAACATGTTAGTATTGCTCCTAAAGGTATGATACAAATCAAATTACAAATTCTAAATACACAAATTTTTCATATAATATACCGAATTACAATTTTGCTCATGTAGAAACTCTTGTTATATTATCTACCTGAATACGCACCACAGGTATAAACAGATTTGATATGACAATTTGAGTGTTGATGTGAAGTAGTTATCAACTTTGCTCGCATTTCACATGTTTCTGACAAACTAATACATTACTGAAATGATCAAAGTTAAACTTTAAGTCTTTAATCAAAGTTGAAGTTTAAAACATTATGTGTGCTAACTTACTAAATTATTTAAATTCAATAGATTATTGCGATGTTATTATTTTCAATATTACAAATAACTACTATGTATCATTAACGTCTCTTCGAAAGGTGTCGGAATAGTCATTTACCATTTAGTAAAACATATGGAGAAGTTTCAAATATTTTGACACAGTCTTGTTGTATCTTTGAGGCCAAAAATTGCTTACACAGAAATTCAGCACTTCAAACAGTTATGTTGTCACGGGTTCTTGTGTATTTGCCATTGCAATACTTCCGTGGTTAAAAAAATTTTTGTTCAATTACCAATGTTCATTACCGTTCATACCGTTCTTTAATTACTTTGAATCATCCACAAATTCGTTAGTCAAATGTTTCGAAAACGTATCTGGTACCAACCTTTTCAATGTGTTAAAACCACTTTGTAAATAATGCCCCAACGCAAAATAACAGACACCATACGTCACCAACATCGGTTCGTTTAAATGTGCAAAATATTCAGGAAATAGATCCGATCTGCAGATAAAAGACTCGGAATCCAATCGAGACTCTTAATTGCATTTCAGCACTTCAGCGGAGTGTTTTCCAACATTGTATACTATACGGTTTTTTCATTTTATGTTGCAGTTTTATTCTCGGCCAAAAGTTGATAAGATTAGAAGCATAGTGTTAATACTTCAAAAAGTATACTAAGTGGGAAGGTATTGCATACGTGTGTCATGTCGATTTTTGAACTTAACATCAACCTCGGAGTGTTATGAAGTTAAACATAAGTGTCTTTATTCAATCAGCTGATTACTCAGAACCCCTGAGCGCGTAGGGTGGCCACCACTGGCTGAAATCCCAGTAATAAGAACAAACCCTATTACATAAAACAAAAAGTGTGTTCATGTCATTACTAGTACATTTTAATGTATTTTCTTCGGCCAGAGGTGTTCCGTTGTTCCTCATATAAAATCTTTGATATGTTCTGATCCTAAAATCCAATTAGCAACAATGCACAACAATAACTGTTTGAAACGCTGCAAAAATAGTTTAAATTACTTTTGCTCCTTCACAAGTTAAACGTGAATTGTTCTTAATAACTACGAAAAAATTATAGTTGAGAATAAATTATATACGTGAGGAAACTTTGAGAATCACCTCAACTAAGACTTTTATTCGCCATGCTTAGCCCCAGAAAGGTTTATCATCATCAGCACCAGGCATTTTTGAAGATTTGGTACATATCTTTTTGATTGATTAATACGAGTAGTATAAATAGGTTTGAAAAGCGTGGTATATTATAACAAACAGCTACAAAAAACACAACTGGTGCATCTACAGGCTCAAGCACAAACGTCATGAGAAATGACAGGTTCTATCATACGCTTAATTCCTATTTCCCCTTCTAGTCAAACAATGGCAAGAACATTATCATTTACCGTCAGTTTTATCGCTATAATATATGTTTTCGTTCGTTTAGAAAATTACTATCGTTTCAACGATTCACTGCCATAATCCCCCAAACCTTAATATGTTGTTAAAATTCTGTAATATTTTCCAACATTTAACGCCAAACAACATAGGCCCAAATCTCAGTGTTGAGAAAGGACAGTATGAGCGAGAATGAAGTGATTGTCACGAAGTGAAGCCAAGCTGTCTCAAGATGAACCACATCTGCTTCCGTCACCGGGTCTTGTGTTGTGGAGCATTTCTCAGCTTTTCACTGACAAGTCTGGAACATTTGTAGAAATTTTTCAAGCTACATCTGTTAATAATAACATTTTTTAATTTAAAAATTGAAACAACACTCAACCAAAAAATGGAAATCAAGAAGAAATTAAAGGTAACATTAATATCCCGTGTGTTGAAGGAACATCGGAAAAACTTCGTTGTACTTTCAAAAACATACAATTAATACTTCTTTTTAACAACTAATACTTAAAACCAAATTCTTAATTCTACAAACTACAAAAATGACAAAGGCCTAATTTATGAAATCTCTTGTTCAGGTTGTGATGAGGTATATGTCGGTTACACTAGGGGTTGTTTTGCAAAAGAGACTAAAACAGCACCAAGATAATTTAAGATTCGGCAAGTATAATTAATCAAATTTAGTTCAACACCAATTCTTTCAAAACCATAAGATCAAATTTGAAGAAACAAAACATTTCTAGAGAAACCATGAACACAAAAGGGTATTGTTAAAATCTAGATTAATATTATATGTAAACAAAAATGTTCAGTTGACGTAGCAAAGATCTAGCCTGGCCAAACTATGTAAAAAAAAGGAATAAATTAAATTCACAACTTTATTAATTAGTTTAATGAAAATGTTCAGGGCTTTGCTTTTGTAATACTATTGTATTTTATATTTTTTGTCGTATGGTTTTTGTATATGTTCATGTTCATTATTATTTTCTTGACTGGTGAATATACCAGATATTTTCGGTATCTAAATAAATTATATTGAATTTTCAAATTTAAAACTATTATTAATACCAAATGTAGCCTGAAAATGCATACAAATAAAAATCATCCGTCCATACCAACCTTCAAATTTCTAAAATTATGTGTGCTTTTGAAATTTCGGATTTTGCGTTTAGCTGTTGCGTATGAAGGAACAAGAAACACACGTGTTTTAATACTACACTCATGGACAAAATTATGGAACCAAATGGGTTTCTTTCATTTCATCGCCCCTTTTTGGTTAACAACCTGTATAATTTTTAGTTTTTGTAATTGTTTAGTTGGTTTTAATATTTGCGTACGCTTTGCTAAAGAGGATTCCAATAATTCAAACGAAAAAGATGCCATGAAATTAAAACAAAACAGTTGGTTCCATAATTTTGTCCATGCGTGTATTTTGTTCGGAGTAATTTGTCAAAAAATCAAATAACACAAAGCAAACAATAGAGACTCGTGTAAAATAACCTATATTCCTAATAAATTTTATGAAATTCAAAAGTTTATTTGTTTTGTTCTCTATGAAATAAAACCAAACGGCACGTAATACATAAAATCAATGTAAGCTGTTACGTTTGAATCTCTTTAAAAAAGGTTAAAAATTCTCATAATAAATGACAGAGGCAGTGTTAAAGTGTTACAGATTATTTAATAACTACACCCTTACATATATTTAGAATTCTACCAATATATTAAGAACTACCTTACAACTAAGTTTTGTTAAATTGTAAATTATGTTGTTTCTGAATTGACCGGTTCTTTGTGTTGTCATACAATTGTCCAAAATAACACCTTACAAGTAACATCACAGCTGTGGTGTAAAATGAACAAGTAACAGCTGCAAGCAATGGACTCTGCAAGATTAAATCACCAATCACGAAGCAGTTGCAAGTATTGTACAATTTCACACCACGCTGTCAAACAATACCTAAACACGCTATGTTATGTTATATTGTATTTTTCATGTAATGCTAACAATGACAATGTTTCCAACTCCAAGGCTTTTGCAGCCGGTGTCACAACAATAATCTAGTACTTCCGGTTCACACCGCTGAAACCCAATCAGTGACTGAAGATGGCACTTCTCAGTGAGGCCGAAATATCTCAACCTAATTACGAAGTTTGGACGTGGTGTGAACCAGAAGAACTAGATTATAACGACAGTTTTTTGCAATAGGGACCAATACTTGTTTTGATGTATTTAAATGTATTTGAACTATAGATATTCAGGGTAAAATGTTGCTTCTGGCAAAAAGCAATTTTCATGGTAATTTTTTGTCAAAACAGAAGAGGGAACCATAACTTATCTTAAAGACAATAATGTACGAAACCTTTCCTTTCTACAACACATGTACTACTTCTACATATGTAAATCCAGCCAGATTTTATCATTCCATATGATCTATTAAAAACAATTCGATTTTACCAAGTTTTTATGAGTTTATCTTGGTCAGGGAGGTTAACTACTCAAATGAATGAGTTTTCTCAGGATCTTTATATTTATGCACTTTAGCCAAATTATAATCTTTTACTATGGTTTTGTTAGCTAACAATAATTTGTCAGGTGTTTGATAGTAATATAGGGGTTTACTTATCAGCATCATGAAAAAATACGATGTATAGTGACTCTTCTCACGAGAGCAGCGCTTTTTGTACTGCAAACCTTTATAAATTCAATATGAGACGCGTGTACAAAGTTGACGTTAAGTTTCGTAATTACTTCTACTTGAAAACCTTTACGTCATTTTACACCCGTGGACAACTTTGATTGGTCAGACTACGTAGTCAATTTTAATACTCGTACTGCACACTCTTAGCCTTGCATTCAAAATTAATATACTTTAAAGAAATAAACCGATGGCTATTATGGCTAGATAGATAGCTATGAAAACTCAACTTTTAGAATATCGCTTATTAAGGAAAAAGTCATTCATAAACATATTTTCATAAACGGCAAATAGCCTAGTTTTAAGTGGTTATTTTTGTTTCTTGATTCCTAGTATTCTAAATCCACATCTAACAGCAATTTAGTAAGAAATAATATACAGGGCCAGACAAAAGTGTGGAAACACCTTTATAACGTTTTAACCAGTTTTTTCAGCGCAACCAAACTCGGTACATTTTATTAGAGGAACCAAAAGTACCTTTTAATGCATACTGACACTTTGCCCCGGTTTCCAAAATGGAGGATTGGGGGGTAGCCCCATAATTTTCATAGGGAAGCCCCATCTAGTCCTTATTTAAAGGTCTTAAAAAATGTTGATGAATGCTGAAAACTAGAGGTCTCTATCTTAATCCAGAAAGAAATGGCGCCGATTTGGAAAGAACAAGCATAACACAGCGAGAAAGCCGTACACAGTGGAGAGCGCCTTCACAGGTGTAGCGACTAGTCCCGCAGTACAGCTCAGTAGTCGGTTTGCCACCTGCGCCGTGCAGTATTCAAAAGACAATTTGTATTCAAAAGAAGCTAAAACTGCAAAACGTAGTAATTTGTTAAATAACTGTACAACCTACCTTGTGTTAAAGTTCAATTGAACTGCAATAAATATTAAAGGCCGTAGACGTTTTCAAAGTTAAGCCTTGGTTCAAATACGGTGAAAAACGGGATTTTTCTTACTCTTAATAGGCCTACGTGAAATGTTTTATTTATTATTTACAAATAATTGATTTATATTTTATTACGTATAGTTCAACGGAGACTATTTTGGTGTGATTTCTATTAGTTTGCGTTCACTGAGCTGCGTATAGCATCCATTCAAACTCAAGTACGAGTATATTGCTTTTGAATTCGATAGTAGGCTAGTTCGAATGATGTATACAGGGTGTCACAAATGTGTAGGGTGCTATTTAGAACCGGGCTCTACATACAAAAGTAAGTCGAAAACAACGAGTAAAATGTCTTTGATTTCGGCTTAGATTAGCCGCAATCCGCCATTTCGTAAATTATTAAAAATAATTCAAAAAACCTTCGAGTTACTTTTGTGAAACTTGGTATAAACCTTAATTAGTTTTCTAATAACATTTTCAAAAATATTTTTTATGTAACTTGTCAAATTTCAAACTGGTAATATTTCACATTTTAAAGTCAAATAGAACTAGTAAATAGAATTAGTACCTCTCTTGACTCCTAGAGAGGAAATGTCATACTGAGTAGCAATACACTCTACCCAGCTTTAGACGTGATCTCTCTTTGGCTTAGAAATGTAGTTAGATTCTTTAAAATCCTTGTAATAAGTTTATAAATTGAAGAGGAAGGCCTACACACAGAAGTTAAGTTTATAGTCTATCATAATCACCATAAATTATGTCATAAATAAACAAGTGGCACAACTGCAGGCATCACTTTCGAACTAAGCAAAACTGACAGTCGTCTGCAAACAAGAATTATAATTCAAGTAAACTTCCATGTGTGTGTCTGTGTGTGTTCTATGGTTTCTGTAGGAGTTCTCCTCTGGACAGATTGTACAACACAACGGAATTGTCAACATCAATTCATGTTGCATTCAAGCTGATCTCCGGTACAGGATTGTAGTTTCCTGTTTCAGAGACATTCATCAGTTTTCAAATCTACCTCTTGCAATATTTTACTGTAAATATGACAAAACCAATACCTGTAATGTGTCAACCGCTTTAATCTCCGATGAAATACTTGTTTAGATTGATTGTAGCTTCGAAAGTAAGTAACTTGTTTCAAATAAATAAGATGGTGCAAATGTTAATGCACTAATTAAATACTATATCTTTTGTTTAACATTTAAATCGTACAAAAAAGAAGAAAAAAATGGAATAGGAGCTAATATGTATTACATACTTCGCCAAGCAGAAAATCCGCAAAATTCCTGGCAAATACGCAGAAATAACATGGGTTACATTTTTGACTGAATAACTTGAAACCACTCGAGAATATCATTATTTGCGAGGTAATATCGATATTATACACCCTAACATGTTGTAAGGTAGCGGATGTTTGAAGAGTTAGGAATTTATCTGAATATTTCACACCAAAAAGCTTTGAATATTATTGACCTTAATTCTAGAAAACTTAATGCGAGAAAGTTCTATTATTTAAAAATAATTCTGTCTTCTGCCATCTCGATTTATTATGCAGCTTCTATTCAACACAGTTGTATTTATCAAGAAGAGTTTTTTATGCAAACACATTTTGTTGTATCAAGTTCTCTATGATATTTATACTACGATATTTTCTATATCACGTTATGTTGTATAATGTATATTCAAGCCGGAAGATTTAAGTCTAGGGATACTCAGTTCGTCAAAATCCAAACAATTCTTTATATACCAATTATATGTTGTAGTATATAGAGCAACCCAAGCCCTTCCTGTGGTAACAAAATGGGTGGTGAAATTTTGTCGAGGCCCTAATTACCACCTAGATATCTACAGAGTTAAGTAAAGTACTACTCTAGTAGAGTAGCTTGACTCACTTTAGTCTCAATTAAGGACAGTATTACTCATATGCCCCTTGCTACAAAAAACCTCTCAATTTACAGTTTACGGTTCAAACACTAAAATGAAATACGATTCTATTTCATAGAATTTAAATGGCGTGAATATGCAGATTAAACAAATGACACTATCTCACAAATAAGAGAGGAGGTAGAGAAGCTCCATTCGTATTTCTTTTCATAGTAACTCGACAGTAAACACGCAAAAAATAAGATCAATAGTAAACCCCGAGTTAAAGAGATGCAAGTAAGATTATTGATAAAAATTTACCCACAGTGTAAATATGATTCATTTATTATAGTACAATTCGTTATTGAAGTTGTTTAAAATCATACATACTTTTGTTCTCCAGAAGAAAAACAGATGTAATCAAGTATTGAAAGAACATGTGTTGAATATTATTTTGGTCATTGTTAATGTTTGCAATAAATAGTCGAGTCCTTTACAGAATTGATGCTTTGTTTTGAATTTGTTGAGATTTGTTAATGTAAAGGTTTATTGTTAATACAGTATCGAAAGATTACGGGTTTTTATAAATTCCAGTTTGGAACAATTATAATATAAATTAATTAACTAACCATTAGCGGACCCGTGGCGGTTTCGATCCCCGCAGCCACCACTTATATTTGTAATGTGACTATACAGTAACGCTAGGTAAAGGTCTAGATTGAGTGGTAGAGAGGACTTTGTAGTCCTAACTTTGCTAAACAAGACAAATTATACTTTCTTTTACGAAGGCAACTTGTGTTAACAAAGAGTGAGAAACAGATTCAAACTTTACATCAAGTAAATTGAAGCTGTTTGACACGTTTAGCCAATTACGGGTCAAATCGGAAATAATACAATTGTCCAATCATACGTGGCCTCGACCTAACAACGTCTATTGTTACGCTAACAAGGCACACAGTATTCCTTCTCACACTGGAGGTTTGATTTCGTTATGTTAAACATAACTTTAAGCTATGGTTTCCTAGAAAAAAGTTCACCGCTAAATTACGGCCGTTATTGTAGCGGTGAACGTAACGGTGACGGTGGACGTAACACAATATTTAAACAGATGTAGACAAAAACAACTTTTGACATGTTGTTTTTTAGTTGTCAAAGTTTATTTACGTATGTAGTAATGGACAAGCTAGACTTTTGTTTACAAAACAAAATGTGTCACCTAGTGAGAAAAACCTTAACTAGTTTTCACCGCTAACTTTACGTCCACCGTTTTCTAGGAAACCACTCTCATCTGATAACATTAAAAACAAAACTCACCGTCATATTACGGCCGTAATGTAGCGGTCACCGCTTTCTAGGAAACCATAGCTTTAGCAGTTTACAAACATATGTATGCTTTACTTCATAGCATAACATGTGGGTCAATATCATTTTGAAGATAAAATATTGAAACATTCGTATTTTCGCGAAGATATTATTAAACAATAGGATGATTATTTAGTTTACGACACGTTTTGTTGTTTATAGAAATTATCGTTGTTAAATCTTTGAATTACAAAAGTATAATCTAGTTCTTCCGGTTCACACCGCGTCAAAACATCATAATAATTAGATTGAATAAGTTTCGGTCTCGTTGTGGAGTACCATCTGCGGTCACCGATTGGCTGATTGGCACTAATTATTATTTTTTTTGACGCGGTGTGAACCGGAAGAACTAGATTATAGTTGTGACACCGGTCACGAAAGCCTGAGAGTTAAGTTTATGTACAAAAGGCTTAGGACTTCAGATGGTCTGATAACTTTAAATGATTCAACAGCAATGAACATGTTTAAGGTTTGTCATGTACTTCCTCTTGTTATTATCATAACCGTTTACAGTTGCAGCATAAATATGGTGAATTAAATACTAGGTTATTCGTTATTACTAATATGACTTTTACCACGAACAGCTCAGTGCCATAGCTCAGTGGTATAGTGCGTGCCTCGCACCAAATCAGCCCAACTTCGATTCCCAATTGCAGTGATAACTTTTCACGATGGCCACTCCCCGTGGTTCGGAAGGCATGTTAAGCCGTTGGTTCATTCGATTGGTCGTCGGGCTATTAATTATTGACCCAATCTGGGGAACAGTCAGCCCTAGTTTGTAACAGGACTACCCCTTTTCCCACTTTAAAAACATTCAACACACTCACCCTTCATCCCATGTTCATCTTAAAATACCCTCTAGGAGTGGTCGCTGTCTCAAATCAAAGTATCCTAACTTTAAATTTAAAAGACATGGGGAGTAAGTAGACTGCTGGGTTCAAAATTGGATACCTTATTTGCTAAATTGTTCGTGTTTCTGTCTACTTTGTTTGCAAACCTGTCAATAGAACTAATATAAAATGTCTCTGGTGACACTTATTGAAGCAGGAAGTTCAATCTAAGACTTAGACTTACAGGTTCAAAAGTTTAACTTCTTTCCTGGTGCATGAGGGTTAGGTCTAGGATAAAATGTATTGTGTAAAAGCAGTTATTGCCAGTAATATTCATCTTTGGCGATTTGTTTCATTGGAAGTAGTTCATTCTTAGTCTGTAAAGAGATTTTTACTACTGAAAGTATTTTTAATTGAACTAATACACAATGTTAATTTAGGTTTTCTAACATAATATGTCGGCTAGACTATACAAATTAAAAATTATATAACTCCATTGGGTAATCGTAAAAGTATTGAGCAACGAACTGACGTTATGAAGATAATAATATTCAGTGTTGTATTCTTTCATGTTTTATATTTTTCTTACCATCTATATTATACTGTTGTATATGCAAATGAATATATACAATAATTATGTTATTTTATTGTAACCACCCATTTTCTCACAAAAGAATGCAATTAAATATAAAGGTGAAGTAATGCAACAATGCAATTCTCTTAGTGATGAAAAAGGTTAAGTGAAGATTTTTCTCAGGTCAAAGCTCAATTCTCCTCCACCAGCTTTAAAATAATTACATTTTAACACTATACCATTCTTACCTTTTAGTAATTTATCAAATTTATGCATTAAGTTTAAATTGAAACAAATTACTATTGATGTTATTTAGCTAACACCCCACTCTGGTAGCAGGAACACAAACAACAGCTGATGTATTTGTTTCAAAGCCAGTGATGAATCGTTGTTTGTTTCGGTTTAAGCTCTTGTCCGTATCAATCAAATATTTCCAACCTCTTTTTTTGGATTTATTGGCGGTTTTACACGCCTTGAAGTTAGGCAAGATGGATGGATGGGGTTTTCATAATGTTTATGTACGTATATTTCAACATATAAAAAGTGTTTTTCTTTTTTAACACAACCCAATGTTTAAACTTTAGTAAGTCACATTTTACGAGCACTATATGGTCGTAAATTGGTTTGTTCACTTATATCTATCAGATGGTATGTATTGTTGTATTAATATAGTGGTTTTCAATTCGTGTTAATGTGAAATAAACGCAATCATATTTTAACAAAGATGAAAGACTGTTTATAGTTTAAGAATAGTTAAGAGCAAGATAATTTTCTCAGTCTCAAGAGGCGTTTGAGATCATGTTTGTAGACGTGAGTGGGTCAGTTGATTTTGTTGTTTCAAAATTCTTAAATCTTTCTAGGAGAATTTTCTAAACCAACCCTAACATCCTCCATCACTTTTTCATTCAGTACTGTCCGCCTTCTGTTATGTTTTCTGTTCCCTACAGAACCTGTTTCATTAAAGGTTTAAACAAATCTGTGAATTTTTAGATTTCTTTGAATACCAACACCTGTAAACTTGACCACAAACGCCTCTTGAAACCCAACAAATTATCTTGTTCTGAAGTAGTCTTCAACACTTAACACTTTGTTATCTTTGCTAAGAACCATGGTTGCGTTTATTTTTGAATAACATCAAATTTGGGAATCATAACCTGTATTTTACTGCAAAAATACATACCATTTAATATATATTAAAGTTAACAAAGCGATGGAACAATTTATAACCATCTAGTGCACGTAAAGAATGACTTTCTAAAGTTTTAAAATCGGGTTGCTTGAAAAAACACTTTGTACTAGTTAGGTTGTTTATTTAACGTCTTATTGTACATGTCATGGTCGTAATTCAGCTGGGTATTCAGTATACTAAAGATAATTTAAAGAGTTTTCAATAAGTTATTATGTTTAATATTGAATATTTACATTTACCGAGTAAAAAAGAAAGATATTCTTGGTAGTTTTAAACACCGTATTCTTCTTGTTCAAAAGATTTTGCATTTACAGATGTAGCTGCCATAGTTTTATGTTAATAATGGTTTGGTGGAAGGTATTCTCTCAACAAAAATGTGCCGAACTCATTTTTATAAAACTTGTCTTCTGGAACAATGGTGTTATATTGTTTGAAAGATATCGGCATTTCAATGCCTTGTCACTATTTAAATCCTATTTCTGTTTAGCTATGTTTTCAAAGAGAGCAGACCTTTTTGCTTGACAACATAATTGACTTTTTCATCTATGAAGTGTCTTCGATACTAATTTAATCTCTAGTTAATAACGTCCAAGCTGGGCACATGGACCAACTTTAGATTTACGGCTATAAGTTGACATTCACCCGTGGTTTAGAAGTCACGTTAAGTTGTTGGCCCATTACATTGGTCGTTGGGCTATTAATTAATGTTCCAATCTGGGAAACAAACACTCGGCTCTAGTTTGTTACAGGCCCACATCACATTCCCCATCATCCCATATTCACCTTAAAATACCCTCTGAGAGTGATCGGTGTCTCAAAACAAAGTAGCAAAGTATCAAATTCACGAAACTGCACTCTGGATTTTAATAGACATTAAATAAGGTATTCAAAGAATAAATGTTTGAATAAGTACTAATAAAACATTGTTTTAAACCTAGTTTTTTCCAGTAGTCTCAGAAAAACTTTAAGAGATAAACAGTAAATAATATATTGTCAAACGCCCAGTTTCTAATGTAAAATGCAATAGTTTGTAATTGTAAAACAGCATACTGCAGATTTTGTAACAATGCGATTGATTTCGCAAAAAAATTATGTACAAGATTCATTGTAGTATTTTGTAACGGTTTGTGACTATTCTATAATATTTATTTCGAATTCTGGCCTTGTATAAACGTTTGGGAAAAAACAAGATTATGAGCTTTAGAAACGAAGTACAATGAAACTAGATATCATATTTAAACCATCATTGAACTATGTTAATTTAGAACAATCTGTTAAATGCAGATAGTCCAACTTCTCAGGTGATCGTTACGGGAACCATGATAAACATGTTATCTTTCAAGTTCGATGATGCAAAACTGTATCCATTCTGTAGGTTTTGAAAGTTTACCAATATGTGTGGCAGCCCAAGGCGCTGTTGATATTACATGCTGCGTCAGAATATAGATGAAGGTTTAAGCTCGCAGGGTAGTCTTTTTAATACATTATATACATTGTGATATTTACGTTGCCTGAATATATTAGAACTTAGTTCCAAGTGTTTTACGCAACCAGTAAAATATTAATGTTAAATTAATTTATAAGAAAATATATTTTAAGCCTATTATTTACAAGAAGCATATTTGTGGCTTAAAGATTGCTCGTGTACTGCTTTAAATAATAAAACCCTTAAATTACTATTTAAAAGGTGATAACGCAACAGTTTCTGTGAGTTATAATAGTTTTGGTGGATTGTATTTATTGAATGAATAAAACTAATAGTCATTATCAGAACCCAGTGTGGTTCTTTAGCACTACGGCCGTTTAGGGGTGACCCCATGGACGGGTGCAGAGTGATGTAGCACTCAACATCTTGAATATTATCACAAGCAAATAGTCTTCTCATCTTCCTTTTCTGTAAGTCACATGAGTTTTGTAAGCCAACCCATGCATTGACTGTAACGGTCAGCTTTGTTCAGAACCTTAACTGAGCTTTGGAACTTTGGTCAACATGAATTGAAGTCCTAGACACCATGCTTTGCTGTAGAAACGGAGAGTTCTTAGCCAAGAGACATAGTGTTTGAAAAGTTGTTTAGATTATTCTTCACTCTTGGTCGACTCAGTGATGATATAAAGTAGTGAAACAAAGGACTTAGTTCACTAACCAAAAGATTCATTATTCAAAAATATAATTTGACATAGTAAAATTGTATAACATAACATATTACCTGCATGCTATTAGGTTGTAAAATATTGAAAAACTTGGTAAAAATGGTGTTTTTAAACATTGCGTTCTTTTCTTGCCACACCCTATATTTCGTTTAAAGTAAAACCCGTTGTGTTTATACGAAATAAACCTCCTTTTTAGAAATACCACTCATTTGTGTTTAATTGTATTTAATTTGGATCACGATTTGTCCAAACAATTGCAACGTTGAGAGATAAACAAGAGGGAATCAGGTGCGTTCACAAAAAGTCTAATGAGCTCTCCAATTAACAGATTCCTGGAAACAATTGCGACCCTTCCGCAATTTCTGCAATTCTACTTTTCCTGGTTTGTCTGTTTATCCGGAAATGGGGTGAAATAACTCCTATGGACAGGCACATGCTCAAATTTTGAGAATAATAGACTATAACTTCAAATAAGAGCAATGCTATATACGAAACACTGTTTAAAAATATTTTCACAACAATGGCTCGCTGAAATCGAAAAGTTTTGGATCTATGGTAAAAATATTGAAATTAAGAAATTAAGGAATTCAATTCAATCCAGGACTCTGTATAACATTACACATTTTCCATGGTAAAAATGGAACAAATGTATAATTTATACTTAGTCAAACGATCCATAATAAAGAGATCCATCTACCGGTTTCTGCACTAGTGTACCATCATCATGATGTTTTTGCAGATTTATCGGTCATTTTGAGCCGTCAGAATATTCACTCTAACACTTATAACGCAAATGTACAAGAAATAAATTAACAATTAACACAAACAAACATCCTGGCTAGCACGCGAACCGTTTCGTATAAAAGGTAAAGGTAAAAAGGCTCGTAAGGTTTGTCTTGTTTAACGAAGCGAAGTTAGGCCTACAAAGTCCTCTCTACCACTAAACCTCGACCTGGTATACGATATGGCTGTCACACTGGTAGATGAATATCTTCATAAAGAACTGTTTGGCCAGGTATATTATAAATTTAGTCAATCTCCAATCCTTGGGCTAAAATGAACAGTTGTAACTGTATGAGGTATTCAGAACATATCTTATTATCGTATTTCCATTGAAGAATTACGATAGTACGGTATACTCTCTAAAGGTTGCATCTTTCGTCCAATTTTCATGAAATTCGGTTCAAATGTTTATTTTGTAAATATTTCGGTACAGTTCGTGAATTGGCAAAATTGGGCTTTTTGGAACCCCCCTTTTAGTAAATTCCATCAGATTTTGATAAAATTTGAGATTAAATTTCTTTTACCAAAAACTGTGAAAATGCATTGAGTTTCTTCAAAATGGCGGCCAAAAAAGTGATTTATTGCTATTATAGCGTTGTTAGTAGTCCAATTTCAAGTCTGAGGCCAAAGGCCGAATCGAGGCTGTGAGCGGAGCAAATAAGAGTAACAAGTTGCAAAAGAAATCGATTAACTCATGCAAGCGGTGCTGCGTGTCGGTCTGGTTTAGTATTCTTATTTCTTAGCAATAAAACCATTAATTTTATAATTTAAAATTATTTCAAATTATCTAAAAAATTTGTTAAGCAACTTTATTAGATAATTTGAAGTAATTTTTGAATTATATACATATAGAAAGAAGAGCTTCATCTCTCCATGGAATTAATTTTATTTTTTAAATGTTACAATTTGAAAAGAATTCAAGGAAACACACAACAATAACTGCAAGTGACATAAGCCTGGCACTTAACACTGTTTGAAAGCAATAAGGAAACGTTTTGGTTGCGACACATTTCTCTTTTTCATGTCACACCGAGTTATCTCAGCAAACATATTTCAAGATTCAACTCTCTGCCACGGTATTCCTTCCTTCAATGTGTGTCATCAAGTTTTAATGCTTAAATCAACCGAATACTTCACTGGCAATTTAATTTTTCGAGTGTTCCTTACACCAACAAGGTACTTAAAAATTCACGAATATGTACTCATTTTTATGCGCAGACAATTCCTGGGGAATTCTATCTAGAGTTCAATATTATACAGAGTGATACTGGAAGTTAGAGATGTCGTATGAGACCTTCGTAATTTATTTTGAAAACTTTGAATATATGATTTTCATGGTTTCCTTTGTAAATCATACAACCAATGGAGTAATCGAGTTTTGAACTTAGCGGTACTTGATTGCTTTTCGGGGTTTGTGGTGGGAAAGAAGTAGTCATATCTCAAATCTAGAAATCGTTATTATGAAATCCAATTATATACAGCTTTTGTATTTTAAATTTTCACTGTTTTAAATTTTTCGATTAAATCGCTTTTTGAGTCGGTATTTAGGCCTAGACTATATATAATACACTACTTATATTTAACTGACAAGTTTGATGCATTATTTTCATGTGTTTGGCCATAACTACAATTTCAAGCTTGACAATTAGTGTAATGTCTTATTTTCATCTTACGGTCAAATATAAACCTGGAGCGTCAAAAATCGTTCTTTTTATGAGTGTTTAAAACGTTTGGAATGTATTATACCTTTCTCTAATCTTGAGGACAATTGTAAATACGATATCAACTGTATTGCAACAAGTGTCACCTACAACCTGAAAACCCAACACCAAGCAGTCAGGATGTCCCAACCATTGAATATTTAATTTGACTTTAAGTGCCCTTTGGTTCATGTAGTTAAGATAATAAGAAGCATTTTTCGAAACTGTTTGGAGTTCTTTCTGCCAATCTCAACAGTGGTTTTGATGAATAAATAAAAAGCTTAAATGTTTTCCTGCAAACCTAATTATGATCTGGGAAACACAAATCGTCGATTTCATTAAACAATTTTAGAACTTTGAAAGAGTTTGCTATTAGATTGGAAAAATGTTTTGTTTTTAGTCAACAGTACCTTGAGTTGTTTTTTATTTTGAATTTGGGTTTCCAGTATTTTCATTATATACAGCAATACTGTTGAACGAAACTGCTTTTTGCCCTCGATTCAGAATCAACTCTTACTACGAAAATTCTGTCAAAGTTCGTAACCATTCTTATAATAATTAAACAAACCCCTTATTGTAGTGTAAAAGGTAAATTTTGCATGTTAACGAGGTGAAGTTAGGACAACAAAGTCCTCTCTACCACTTAACCTCGACCTTTTTCTAGCGTCACCGTATATTCACTTGTGTAAGTGAATAGTATATTCCACACTGATTCTAGTTATTTGTGCATTATCTAAGGAAAATACTGTGCAGTAAAGAGGGAGATTGGGCTGTAGATCATCCGGAAGACTCAAGTTCAATCTGAGTTAAGTGCATTCCAGCCCAGCCCTGCATGCTCAGCTCTACTGACCCTTGCATCGAGAACAGGCTAGCCAACCAATTTTTCGTTATTGCTCGTATATAAAATAAAAAAAGTCCTTACTCATGAGGAATTTATAGTGGTTGAGCGGTTTCTTCCGCTATGTGCAACATGTGGAAATTAAAACGTTAAATAAATACTCCGTATTTATCTAAACGTAATTTATAAACGTTACAAAAGTGAAGTTTTTCTATCGAAAGGTATATTACAGTAACAAGACAGAACTACGGACGTTTTATTGTTTGGAACAAAAGCGAAATCAATTACACGAAAACAAAGGCCTGATCATACATTTTGTATAAGTTGACTTTACACAAGAAGTCAGACCTGAACTCCTCTTTTGTTCCACAGCAAATACAACTGTATATGCGCAATTAGTTTTATTTGTAAACCCGTTTTGTAAAACTTTTCTAGTTACGAAGTAGAAGTTTGGATCTTGTGTTAAAACATCTACCATAAGACAAAATATATCTACTTAAATACAGCTGTGTAAATTTAACTCAGGCCTTCGCGGCCGGTGTCACAACTGTAATCTAGTTCTTCCTGTTCACACCGCGTCCAAACATCATAATTAGGTTGACATATATTGGCCTAGCTGTGGAGTACCATCTTCAGTCACTGATTGGCTGAAACTGAGCTACTTGCTGTCTGCTGTCCTATTGGTAGTAGGGCTGCCAACCGTCCAATGGAGCAGGAATGCCAACTGTCCCTGAAATTTAAATCATTAAATCAAAATTTGTTGAATTAAAATTTAATTGAAATAATTAAAAATGATGATAGTTTTAACAAAGAAGACAGCATTAAACGTTCAAGAAGCTGGCAATCAGTCCTGAAGAAGTCTTTTCGATAGCGTCACAGCCAATAAGAACACCGACAGTTGGCATCTCTGCTCCATCGGACGGTCGTTAGCTCTACAGCTGTGTACTTTCTGTTCTTATTTATTTATTTATTAACCAACGGTAACTCATTTTACATATGATAATTAGATAGTGAATTACTTCAAGGTGGCATGCATATGAATATGATATAATAATAAATTAACATGATAAGACTACTACACAACAATAGTAGTTGTTCAACAACAAGAACAAAGTAGTTGTTCAAGAACAATAGTTAATCTTGTCTGAATATTAAAAGGTGCTTATCTGTTACCTGTTTGGATTGGCTTAAACATTTGATGACAGTTTCGTGCATTGGGTTTGTTGCAGAATTCAGATAATGGCCATTTTAAATCTTCTCGAGACCAATATTCTTTAGGCTCCCATGGTTTAAGCTTTTCAGCACGATATCGATGAATTTGGAGTCTTATGAAAGTGTGAATCAATTACATCTTATGAGATGTTTGGTTTCGTGGTGATGTCGTACTGAGTAGTTTAAAAACGGTTTGGAAGAGTCTCGATCATAAATTAAATTAGTTATATTTATAAATCTGCATAGCTATTGAATAGAAGCTAACAAAGATTTAACTCGCATTTTTAAACTCACATAATTGAAGTTGTATAATAAAGCCTGCAGCATATGCCATACCCCACATAATTACCGCTGTAATGATACTTGGTACTTTGTTCATATATTGATAATGTTAATAGTTGCTGTCAGATAAAATTAAACTTTAATTATTTGTTGGTTAATTCAATATGTTGCAGGTATTATGCATATTTTAGTTATAACATGTAAAGTTATTGTTTCCCAGGAAGATGAGACCGTTGTTTTAAGCCCAAATATGACAGTGAACTGTTGTTTTTGATACACTCGTGAAGAGTGCTTTCTTAGAGAACGGTGGCCACTACAATACTAGTAATTTTCTTAAACTGTAGTTTTACATTTATTTTCGTCTTTATACGAATATTTTCATTTGTAGACAGGTTAAGTGGAAAAGAGGACTTGGCAGTCCTAACTTCACCTGAAAAAAGACATGTTTTATTGCATTACAAACAGAATTTAACGTAAAGTTGAGAGAGTAAAAAGTGTTTAACGCTTGCTTACCATAGGTTTACTGATGAGATAAGCTTGTATCAGCTCATCAGCAGTACCCCGATGCCCCAATGATGTTTTTCTTGATAATACTCGATAAGACTTTGAGAAGTAGCTTTATCACGTCTTCCTTACAAGTTGTCTTGTTAAAACTTGTGGATTTTTGCAGAAAGTTCTTAGTCTAGAGATGCTTTGCTTTGAGACACCGACCACTCTTAGAGGGTATTTTAAGTTTAATATGGTACGACGATGAGTGTGATGAGTATTTTGATAGATGATGCGATGTGGTCTTGTTACAAACTAGGGCCGACTGTTCCCCAGATTGGGCCCTTAACTAATAACCCAACGACCAATGGAATGGATGGAACGACGGCTTAACGCTACGTCGGAACCTCAGGGAGTGGTTATCGCGTAAAGTTATCACTCGGCCCGGGAATCGAACCCGGGCCAATTTGGTGCGAAGCCGGCACTACACCACTGAACTATGGCCAGCCCCTTGGATTTATTCAACCGAATGTCGATTTTTAAAGTTATCATAAGTTATTTTATCAACGGAGTCGTACATTAAAAATACAATATACTGCATTAGAAGACTAGAGTTTCAATTATAGTGTACAAAATCAATACAGTCTGTGAAAAACCCAATACAATTGTGTGTATCAATCTATGTAAATGTAGGTATTTCTTCAAATACGATCACCTAATAATTTGAACTAAGCAACATAGTGATAAGTATTGGAGCGTTACAAAATTATTTTCGTTACAATTAATTTGATTTCAAATGGTGTACCATTCTTTCGTTTACACTAGCACATTCTACCTCATGAAGCAACATAACTAAAACCTAGTTAACCTATTGTACGGGACTTAGTCAAGTATTTATATTGCATTCGTGAGAGCTCCTGTAGGATAAAGCACGTGACCTGCAACCAAGAAACCCCATCTCCTGACAATTTCACCTGAGGACATTTAGTAGATACATTCCATCATAACAAACATTGAAGATATCACCCTGCTTGTTTAGTCTATGGTCTGTAGTGTGACGTAGACAGGGGTGTTCATCCTCGTGAACTTAGGCCGGACCTTCAACAGATAAGCTTAAGAGAATGTTATTTGAAAATAATCTTCAAGTATTCCAGTAATAAGTTTATAATTACCTGATGATTTTCTAACGCAACTTGCTGCTTCAGAGGCACATAAAAACCAAATACATGGACGATTAAAATTTAAAATAAATTCATATGTTACAATTGTTAAGAAGTTTTAAAACAAAGAAAATTTAAAACTAAACAAAGAAAAATGATACTGGTATTTTACGCTGCATAAATTCAGTTGAAGAAATCTGAGCAAAGAAGAATTTTGAATAATTCTGGGTTTATTACTTATTTAGATCATATCATCTGTATGCATGTATAACTAACTATTTCTTTGCATCTAAGTATTGGTAGTTTAGTACTTCTTGGATTGAATTGATTTGGTTAAAACTATGTCCATTTTCTGAACAATGCTTGGAAATTGCTGCCTTTTCTCATTAATTGCTTTAAAAATTACAAAATTAACAAATTGAGCTTCATTAAAATTGATTTTTTTCGTTTGCCCTATATATTTGTATTGCAGCATTCACATGGTATTTCGTAAATTCCTTATTTATCTTCACTAATGATTTTGTTAGGATGACCAATTAGTGGATTTAATCTAGGTTTAGTTTAAATGAAGTGATAATGTTTGAGTGTTTGGTAAAACCGCTTTTGATGGATTTAGAATAGGGAAAGTAAGTTACACTTTGCCATTGGGTGTTTTCAGTAGTGTAGATGAAAATCAGCGTTGTTCTATACCTTTTTTTTTGTACTACTTGTTTTCTTTTTATTATAGAGTCCATTAAATTTGGAGTATACCTCTTGACATTTGACATTTCCTTAATCTTGCTAACTTCTTTTAAACAACTTTCTGTTTTAAGTGGAGTATTAATAGGGGATGAGCGAATTTACGGGAGTACGTTTTCGGTTTGTGTGATGACAGGAACCGTGAGGTAAAAAAGAGCATTTTAAGAGGTGTAACAAATTCATTATCTTTTCACATCAATTGTTCTACTTGAATTGCTAGTGTTTAGAACAATAAATGCCTTGTAGTACTGTATACAGCTGAGTTGATGCTAAAGTACTGAACGTATCGAGTGTATTGTTACTGTTTCCACGCAATGTGTAAGCACATCTCACCTGTTGTCTTATTGGTTTCCAAACATTATCTTTGCTTCCAGTTGTTATCAGTGAAAACTGTCATCAAACATGGTCTTGTTCATGGCATCTGACTTATCGCTTCTTTCTTTAATAGGTAAAATTGAAACTAGGCCTATGTATTCCGGCAATGACTTAATTGAAGTCTTATATTCCTCAAAAATATACATTTCTCAAATATTTGTCTTATTTTTTAAAATTATAAATTCATAATTTATTCTTTTTACAAAATGTTCAATGTTTATACACGCAAAGGTCTTCACATGTATTGCCAGCTTACCGAACAATTCTGCGTTGAGATATGTCGGTAGTGATACCCAGTAGTTTTCAGTCTTTTTGTGATAATACTGATAGGAATAATTGTGTATAATTTAGGGTGTATTTTCTAAAGTCTTCCACAAAGAGCTGTATTATCCAATATAACTTGTATACATTTCTTTCTTTATCTGCTATTTAAATAAAACCTAATTTATGTTGAAGGTTATGCAAAACATCACCGACAACAGACGGGTTTGCTCAGTCAGATTTATTCTAGAGTTATTTTTTACGTTGACAACTTTTAGATCTTGAGTACGTGTGAACAAAGTTCACTGAAAACAAAACTCTTCTCAGTACGGTTGTAACACCTGTGAGTTCTGTTTAATTATACCACTGTGCCATATATTGAAAATACGTATTTAAATACATTCCACACTGGTTTGACTAAGGCAGCTAAGTGCTATTGCTGTTGTAATTTTTTGAATTGGCTATTATCAAGTGGAGCCTTGTCGGGTTGATATTGCGCACTTCGGAGTTCATGACCCTGGTGGCACGGGTTCGATCCCTGCAGTCACCCACCACTAACTATTTGAAAGAGGCGGCCGGGTAGAGCGACCGTAGGACCCGCTCTGGGCTTCACCTATAACATGGAGTAAAACTATAAGCGACGTGTTCATCTCGTTAACGCACCTAAATGAAAAATCCGCTTCAATGGAAGCATAGAGCGGTTAAGAGAATGCTGCAAATAAACACTGAAACATTATTAATTAAATTTATAACACGTTATTTTTCAGTGAGAACAAAGAACTTGAATCCTCATAATACTTTTTTATTTTTACTTAAAATATTGTTTGCAAATTTTCCCATGTTAAACTCCCTATCCCGGTTACAGGCCGTTCGGGCTACATCCGGCGGCCTCCTAAGTGACTCTAAGGTTACGCTAATAAAGGTCGAGAATGAGTGGTAGAGAGAACTTCACCTCATTAAACAAAACAAACTTTCTTTTACCTTTTGATTAAAAGGTTTTCAATAACAGATGAAGATATCACGAGTGTGGAATCTTGGATTGCTTGATATCTATAACTTAAATTTTGAGTACCGTCATAATTGATAACTTTTATAAAGTGCTTTTCCAATAGTAACACTCACAGCTCTCATTGTTAAGCTGCAGCTCTCATTGTTAAGCTACAGCTCTCATTGTTAAGATACAGTCTCTATTGTTAAGCTACAGCTCGTTGCCGTACCTAATTGTTAAGCCACAGTTCTTATTGTTGCTGCAGCTCATTGTTGCTGCAGCCTCATTGTTAAACTACAGCTCGGTTACAGCTCGTTAAGCTGCAGCCTCACTGTTGCTTACAGCTCTCATTGTTGCCACCGCTCATGGTTAAGCCACAGCCTCATTGTTGCCAGCTCTCACTGTTACAGCCTCATTGTTGCTGCAGATCATTGTTGCGCCTCATTGTTAATCTACAGCTCTCATTGTTAAACTACAGCTTTCATTGTTAAGCTACAGCTCTCATTGTTAAGCTACAATTCTCATTGTTAATCTACAGCTCTCATTGTTAAGCTATAGCTCTCATTGTTAAGCTACAGCTCTCATTGTTAAGCTACAGCTTTCATTGTTAAGCCACAGCTTGATGTATCGTTCTCTCTATGAAGCAGATAAACGACACCTAACTATCAATCAGGACTCGTACAATGCTAACCCGTCAGTTTCGGACATATTGCTGAGATTACTTGTTCAGGAAGTCAGTCTTGGGTAGTAGTGAATGTGAAATTAAGTTATTTGGCTATACAGGGTGGTTTTGAAATTGGGCGTCAAAATTCCAGGGTGCGTTAGAACTTTAGAACTGTTGGTTTCGATTGGTGCGATGAATTTTGTATAACTTGTCTGATTCAGTGCTATATTTACTTATTGCTATTTATTAACTTTCAGCTGTACAACAACAATATTAATAACAATACTAGATATTAAAGAAGTATTCTATTTAATTTTTCAGCTGAAATCATTGTGTTTGAAGCAACCTACAATCCTGCTAGATGTAACCTGTCAAGTTTAAATCATTAAGCTTTCAAACAAAGGAAAGTATTTGATTTTATCGAATATATGTTAAACTTCATTTCTTTACGTTGTAGCCACAGTGTATAAACAATGGGTTTCAAAGTATAGAGCTTAATGACAAAACAAGATGTAATTTTGAATTTATGGATAAACAATTAATGGGTATTACCTTTGTCACTATCCTCTTTGTCGAAGGATGACGCGTTTTCAACCTAATTAGGCCATAATCATGTCTTCATCCGCCAGTTGGCTTCGTCTTCACATTAAACTTCACAAAGTACATGACACACACGAACGACAACGATAAACGAAATAAATTAAAACAAATACAATAAATACAAAACATCGAGCCGGCTCACGAACAAACTCCCGTCAAGGCATGCAAGTTACACTGAGGCTTGCATCTACGTCTTCCCTCCCCCTTCCTCCTACAAGCTGGACTGATAACAGATGGCTGATACTGGTTGTCTTGAACTATTGATAAATTGGTTAAAGAGATGGTGTGATTTGTATTGTAGTTTTCGTTTAAAGTGGATGATTATTTTAAAGGATTTGTATATTTCGAATTCTTCTATGGGGTTGAGAAAACGTTTTTGGGAGTAGTGGAGGATTTGTAGACTTTCGTTTATAGGAAAAAGAGAATGATTCCAGTGAGGCTTTTTATAAAAACAAAATTGGTCCTGACGATATCAACATCTCATCAATATTGGGAGTGCATTCCCTGTGTCCGTAAGATAATTTATTATGATTTGCCGTCATCGTTGACAAGGTAACATGACAACGCAAAAATTACTTCTTTCTTAGTGAAGTTTATGATGTGAGCATTTGTATTGTTTGAACTTTTAGTTTTTTTTGGGAACTGTGGTTCTTTAAAGACAAATGACTCATTTCGTGATCCTCAAATTTGCTAGTATTAACAATTTGAACTTTCGTTATTATATGTCGTAATTAACAACGTTCTAATACGACTCAGACTATGTGACGTTTGTGTGAATTCGGGTTTTACGCTTAAAACTTATGTAGCTCTCTTGAACTTTGTTAACTCATACTGAAATAGTCACTCAAGATCAATTAATAATAAATCTCAATTTTTATTTGTGAAGTTGAAATATTGCGGTTTTCCATCGTTAGTGAGCAAAAAGATCATAACTGAGCCAAATTACTGTGATAAATTAGCCAAGTGTTTATTTGTGTGCTATTATTTTGTATTTACTTTAAAACGCTCTCATCTTAGTATTTTTTTTGTAGTGGGGATCAATTTAAAATTACTTCATTTTTCTGAAACACTTCACAAGTTAAGAATAATCTTGATATATCTTAGCGGTTACAAGTTTTTAACAGAACCAATGCCAATTAAGATAAAAACTGAAGTAGTCCTCAATAAACGAAGACCAGATCCATGATTTTGCGTTCTGTAAAGAGACAATAGGGTTATGGTTTCTAATAACAGCTAATTAACAAAACCAATTCTGAATTATTGATGGGGCATATTTTGAGTTTGGTAACTTAAAGTCAATTTAACATACTCTTACATGTTCTACTGAAAGCAATCAGATCGAACTGTGACAGAGAGCATCAGTAATCAACTTGAGCAGCCATGACTATGTATGTACATGTAGAAACGTAAATAACACTGAACACACGTTTGTTACAAGGGACTTGAAGCATTCCTGAGGTAAAACATATATTTCAAAACTAAGAGAACTGGGAGAAACTAAGGGAGGTGAGGTGTGTCACGGAAATTATTATGTATGTATAGTTTATCATCGGATTTCCTTTGAATTGCCGTCAACATGGTAAGACCCAGACCCGGGACCATGAAATGAGCACCAATCCTGACCCCTAGAACACGTTTTGTGCACCTTTACAAGACTAAATACATAATTTGTATTTATGTGTGTACTCTCTACAGATTGCATTGTGTCCGATTTTGATACAATTTGGTACAAATGTCCCTTTTGTAAATTTTGAAAAGGGGTTTCTGTTTAAAAAAAGTAAATTTCATCCGATTTTGATGTAACTTAAAATAAACATGTATTTCAACAATATTTATCAATATACCAAACATGTGATTTTTCGCTGTAACAAGGGAATGAATGGTACTACTTCAATGAAATTTGAAGTATGTTGTCGCTTCAAGATATGTAATAAAACTTGCAGTAAAATAATACATAAGTCTGAGGCCGAAGGCCGAAGCGGGGCTGTGAGCGTAGCAAAATTGAAGCTGAGAAATTGAATAAAACGTTAGTTTTATTTTAAAAATATCCTTCTTTGGTCTATTATTTTTAACAACAGAAGAATCGCCTAACCTCAAAGAACACAGCTACATCAAAATAAAATGTAAATAATGAAGACAGTTTGTACTTAAGGGAGAGAAAGGGAGAATGTGTCGGCGCTGGCTGAAAGCTGTTGTCAGATCATTAACACGAGGACAGGCTGAGGGTAATCTTGCCATTCTCATGTAAAATGAACATCTTCCACCAACAGACTCTTTGGTACAGTCTCTTACAACATTTAGACATTCTAAATACATATAACTCTGTTTATAACAAGTTTTTTCTTCCCTGGTTTTATTGTATAGGTGTGGTTACTTCATTTGTTTAAGTCTTAGGCTTTTGCGCTGGTGTTACAACTATACTCTGGTTCTTAGGTCCTTTCTCATATCATAGTTGTAATTGTTTTAGTTAGGTATGATAAACCATGTATTAATATATGGCGAAATGTAGGATTATATTTTTTAATGTAGACTTGTGTTGCATTTGTTTGTTTTGTACTATAGAATAAAATAATAAATATAAAGTAATTGTGAATTAAGTTTAAAGCACTTGTGACGTGAGTAAGCAATTTCGTTTGAGTTTTGTTATTTTACTCATAAAACCAACAAAAACTTTTAGCTTATAAAAAGTTAATAGTTTAATGAAATATAAATCATAATTATTAAAGCATAATCATTAATTTTTGTACAAGCACCCAAACGGGTAGAACGGGATAATATTTACTTCATTAATTTATAATTAAATATTACTCTCCGAAAAATAAAACAAAAACTACATACCACAACATTATTGCTTTGACAAATTTTACTCTGAGTAGCAATTAAAACTAATTATAAACCAAGGGAAAATATCAAAACATACGTTAAATAAGTGTTTCGAAAATTATCCTTTTCTCAGTGGGAGTTATGCAACCTATTACCCCTCCCCTACGATAAAAGTACATACGTATTGAACTGTAAATGTGCCAGCTTGAGGACATTGATTTTCAATGTCCAGAATAGTACAATTTATTTTCAGGAGAGTAAAATATAAACCAGCCATAATCATGGCTTTGGTTTAGCTCACGTACCTATTGATTGTCTTTTGTCTGATCAATGACTGACTTTTTCGCAATAGATCAGTTGTTACGTGAATGTTTACAATCAATAGCTTGCTTGTCCGTATTGTAAGTATTGGTCGTGAGTGCCAGTGTATACTTTTACGTTTTCAACAAGCTTTTTCATTTTTTTGTTAAAGTAAAGTGTTTTGTGAAAGTATGTAACTCAGTATTACTGTTAGTGTTGTTGTGAGTAGCATTCCAACCTAGACTGAATGAATTCTACAGAAAGGTAAAACATTTTATTCGTATAACTGATAGATGTTATACATTTTTCTCTTTTAAACTGTTTACGGTGTTCAATAAGTAGTTTTCTAGGGTACGAGAGACGTATTTTAAGTATATTTGTGTGATAAATCTATTATAATATGTATATAATAATAATCATGTATCTAATATGTGTTTCTATTTCTGTTCTAAATTAAAGTTACAAGTTACAGTCATATTAAACTCGTTCTTGGCTGAACAGTTATGATTGCAGTTGCAATTAGCAACAACAAGATTTATTGTCAACTATTATACAAACAAGTTTGTTTCATTTTATTATAACAATAAATTTAAAAATACAATACCATTGGTACTTAGTCTTTGGTGTTTTTTGTGATCTTTCAAAAGCTTGATCTGTCAATCCCCTTACAACATTCTCAACAAGTTGGAAGGCTTTTTTTTGGGCTAGGTGTTCTGGACTGGTTCAAGTCCTATACTTATCAAGTAAGAAAACAGTTTGTGGAGGTGTTTGGAGTTCATTCAGATTGCACTGATGTCAATTGTGGAATTATCAGGCAGTATTCTCTGAATTACTCTTCTATTACATAAATGATGTAGAATTCACTCTTCCCTTGAAACCAATTCTCTATCTGATGACACAACCCTTTGTTTCGAGGTTCAACAGTTGATCTGCAACAGGTGTTGATTCAATAACATCTTTTTTACACTTATTTATTAAGAAATAACAATCATAAACTCCAGAAAAACAGTCTTCATGAGTTTCATGACTAAAAATAAAGTTTTACCCACTTCAACCTAAGTAGCTTCAGTATAAGTCGTAGCCACAAAGTTCTTGGAGCAGTTCACTCAAACTGCCACCCTAGATGCTGCTGATATTACCAGTTTATGTGTGAGACTCAGTGCCTTAGACCATAGAATTTGTAGCCATTGTAGCTTACAGAAAATTCTACTGGTTAAAATAACTGTTTCACATCCCTAATATCTTAGGTGTTGAGGCATGGGGTTTTATCCTTCTTTTCTTCTAAAGTTTTCATCGAACAAAAGAGATCAATACAGATTATAAAACAATTACTTTTTAATGTAGAACGTTTTTTAGAAGTTAAATATCTTAACTTTTCTTGTTGTACATTCTCAAATTGATAAGTTCCACCGTCAAGTTTTGGCTACTTGTAAGAGGAGCTCGTTTATAATCTACATGGTCTGAGGATGTTTCATTTTATGTATTTTATAGGCTCTGCATTTGTGCTGCAGGATTCATTACACCCAGAAACTTGATATCATTTTCTACTAAATAATATTTTGCTAAAATTAATTAGTTTTCTTATTTTTTATATTGTGTTTTAGTAGTATCTTTTTTTAAGAGGGATGATGCCGTTCTTTTCAATAAAATTGCTTACTTTTGGACATAATCTTGTTTGTACATTACTATAGTAGTGCCTTTTATCTGCCTTACACAAGATAGCATCATGGGCAGTGAGTTTTTCTATGCTTTAAATAATCCGATCTCATAAGTTTAGAATAATCTTGTTATATCTTAGCGGTTAAAAGTTTTAACAGAACCATTGCCAATTAAGATAAAACTGAAGTATTCCCTCAATAAACGAAGACCAAATCCATGATTTTGCGTTCTGTAAAGAGACAATAGGGTTATTGGTTTCTAATAACAGCTAATTAACAAAACCAATTCTGAATTATTGATGGGGCATATTTTGAGTTTGGTAACTTAAAGTCAATTTAACATACTCTTACATGTTCTACTGAAAGCAATCAGATCGAACTGTGACAGAGAGCATCAGTAATCAACTTGAGCAGCCATGACTATGTATGTACACTGTAGAAACGTAAATAACACTGAACACACGTTTGTTACAAGGGACTTGAAGCATTCCTGAGGTAAAACACATTTATTTCAAAACTAAGAGAACTAAGGAGAGACTAAGAGGGGTGAGGTGTGTCACGGAAATTATTATGTATGTATAGTTTATCATCGAATTTCCTTTGAATTCATGCTGTCAGCATGGTAAGACCAGACCAGGACCATGAAATGAGCACCAATCCTGACCTTTAGAACACGTTTGTGCACCTTTACAAGACTAAATACATAATTTTGTATTTATGTTTACAATCAATAGCTTGCTTGTCCGTATTGCAAGTATTGGTCGTGAGTGCCCAGTGTATACTTTTTACGTTTTCAACAAAGCTTTTTCATTTATTTTTAAAGTAAAGTGTTTTGTGAAAGTATGTTAACTGCAGTATTACTGTTACAGTGTTGTTGTGAGTAGCAGTTTCCAGCCTAGACTGAATGGAATTCTACAGAAAGGTAAAACATTTTACTCGTATAACTGATAGATGTTATACATTTTCTCTTTAAACTGTTTACGGTGTTCAACTAAGTAGTTTCCAAAGGTACGAGACGTATTTTAGAGTATATTTGTGTGATAAATCATTATGTGTTTCTATTTCTGTTCTAAATTAAGAAGTTACAAGTTACAGTCATATTAAAACTCGGTCTAGTACCAGACAGTTATGATTACAGTTACAACAACAACAACAAGATTTATTGTCAACTATTATACAAACAAGTTTGTTTCATTTGACATAACAATAAATTTAAAAATACAATACCATTGGTAATGACTTAGATCTATAGAGAAAAACACAAGAATTAACATTAAAATTTTAAGCCTCCGTTTATTCTCTCAAATTATAAAACGAATTTTGATATAAATATTATTTTAGTTGTGTTTTAAATACTTTTAAATCTTTATTTCGTAACGTATCAGGTAGGCGATTAAAACTTCCTACCAGCTTCAATTGGTAGTTTGTCAAACATTTGAAGCCGATGGTAAGAGGGCTTGATTAAATTTTGCTTTCTTAAGTCATACACAGTCTCAGCACTACAATCACCAAAGGAATATTTAGATCTAAAGAACAATAAAGTGTCTAAAAGGTATAATGAAGGAAAGGGTAGTATTGTATATGTAGAGCATTGAAAGCATCTCCACAGGTGTCCCTGTAATTTAGTCTGCATATTATTCTTACTGCCATTTTTTGCAATATAAATACACGTTGGATTTTCCCATCAGAGCAATGGCCCCATAAACATATGCCATAGGATAAATATGGATGAATGAGGCTATAGTATGCTAATTTTAAAATATTTGTATTACAATGTAATGGAAATCTTCTTAGCAAAAATAGCCCTGACAAAACTCGATTACACACAAAATCAATGTGGTGACTCCATGTAAGATGTCTAACTAGAAAAATTCTCAAACCCTTTATGTTGTCTGTTTCTTGTAATAAATTATTGTTTATAGTAATATTAATATTGCCATGATCTGAGGTCTTTATACAACTAAAGTTTATATAATGTGTTTTAGCTAAATTGGTATTTAGGTCTAAATTGTTGAAACATTTCACACAGCTATTACTTTTTTGGGTAATGGAATATTCCAGTTCACTTAAATCACAGTTGCACTACAACTAATAGTTGTGTCATCGGCATACTGCAATAAGTTGTAGCTATTCAAAGTACTAGACTCATTTAAATGAAAATTGTTACATTCATTAATGTTAATGGGTTATCGAACTTTATATACTATTAGCCGTGAATCTGTGCTTGGTTACAGTTTAAATATATGTTCTATTCAATGTTTTGTCCCCAACAAAGTATACTCGTACTCGTATTTGTAAAAAGGAAGGATGTTGCTCGGGTACTGGCATCAAACTACCGATCATGTGTTACACCTGTCCTTGATCTTTAAAAGTGGGCATACAATTTCTTATTTTTACCTATTTTGCTCCAAAATATATAATTTGAAACATCCTTCGTCGTTCTTGTATTATATAGCCAGAAAAGGTTTTGACTCGAGATATAGATACATTATGTAAAAGTTCAATATATTGTTGTACGGGAGAAAGTTTGACTTTACCGTTACTACAACAAATGCTCCACAAAAGCCTTGTCTTTCTACTTCTTACTCGTAGCTTTGCAAAACTTACAAATGTCATACATTGGCCTTATACAAATAGATTTTACGGTTTCATAATTTAACTCTGTGTTGTAATCAGCTGAAAGGTTTTCATTATTAAGGTTGAGGCTCGCAAGGTGTTATAAATAATACTTCCTCACATTACTAGTATGCGTGGCTATACGTTTTAGTTTTTTTACTTGTCAATAGAAAGGTTTGAATATAGGGCAAAGCATACAATGAAAACTTCGACCCCTATCTCAGGTCGAATTATTCACTATTGCAATTTAAAACTACAACTAGCTCCTTCTTATGAATTTTAACTTCTTTAACTTCTACTTTTATTTTACTTGTATACATTGACTTAGCCAATTGTATTTAGTTACATGTACTGTTCTGTATTTGAACCTATTGACCTATTCACTATTGAATTTATACATCGGTGTTGTTAAATTTAGTGAATATTGTTCGTACACCTCAAAATGGCCTTTTGTAGGGTGCCGAATTCGATGCGTGCGCAGCGGTGAAAACCGGACCCCAAGGTTTTGTTAAGACCTGTACCTTTTTTAATTTTGGTTCAATTTCTTAAAAACTAAGAGCGATACGGAAAAAAGATTGATTTAAAAGCGTAGGTTATTTCATGCCGCACCGACAATTGTTCGTCAGATTAGAAATTGGATCAATCCGATCAATCAATTTAGACGCTGGCGGTTCAACTGTAATGAGGTAATCGGTTTGTTTTATTCCCTCTAAAAGCATTCCTTAAAATTGAATTTTGTCAAAACAGTTCCTTAGTGGGTAGTTTTAGACCAACTGAAACCATTTCAAGTGTGAACAATTTCGAGTTTGTAGATCTAGCAGTTTGGGATACTCTCTTTTATACAGGGTGTCGGTGAACTCTCTGGACATACTTTGTAGTCATGTTCCTTGGGTCAAAACAATAATATTTTACCACATGAACAGTGGTCTCCGGCGCTTCGTTGTCCGTCTGTCCGTGAGGATGTGTTTTTTACTAAAATAATTATGACAATAAAACTAATGCACTGATTTTTACAAAACTTGGGTCAAAAATTTAAAATGCTATTTTAGGATCAATTACTTTTGGTGTTTTTATTTTCTTTTCCAAAAAAGTATGAACTTTGAAAATTGAATGGGAAATAACAAAGTTATTGTAATTTATGTCTTCCCGGCCTATGTCTGTCATGCGTTCCTCCAGTCAGCTAACGCAACAACAATGGAACTGACTACATTATTTTGATTCAGGAGTTTGTTAAATTCGTTTGGACATCTCTACAATCAATAATTAGTCTTTCCGGTTATGCTATCTGTCGAAGATCATAATTTTGAACAGCTCTTGCACGAACAAATAAATTAAATTTTATGTCCTCGGTTTGGGAAGATTAAATGGTAAGTTTTCAATGTAAATGTTGTTTTATCATTTCAACAAATTAAATAAAACGAACGTGAATTTATTAAAATTTTATTAGTTGACTTACTTTGAAAAATCTTAGTTACAACTTAAAAGTTAATTAAGCAAATTAATGTTGGAGTTCTCCTATGAATATCTCTACTCTTTAAAAAACCAAACTAACCTTGAAAAAAAATTTTGAAGCATTAGTTTTCTGTAAGCACAGTTAGAATAGTCTATAATATTATATTGTACTATGTCTATTCTATTGTATTTAGTTATTATCTATTGATATATTGTATTGTATTATTACTGTATGAAGTTTTGAATAAATAAAACCATATTTACATTTAAAATTGTCCATTTACCTTCCAAAACAAAGGACTTAAAATTAATTTATTTGTTTGTGTAAGAGCTGTTTAAAATGACGACCTTCGACACGGTAGCATAACCGGAAACATCCAATTATTGATTGTAGAGATGTCCAAACGAATTTAACAAACTCCTGAATCAAAATAATGTAGTCAGTTCCATTGTTGTTGCGTTAGCTGACTGGAGGAACGCATGACGGTCATAGTCCGGTAAGACATAAATTACAATAACTTTGTTATTTCCCATTCTATTTTCAAAGTTCATACTTTTTTGGAAAGCAAAATAAAAACACTAAAAGTAATTGAACTTATAAGTTTGTTGTAAAAGTACTCGTTTTTGAGTTACTGTATTCAACTTTGAACATTTTAAACGGCCGCCATTTTGAAAGTTGAAAGTTAAATCAAATAATATTTTTTCCTAATTAGAAAATGGCGTTTAAAACTTTTGACTAAAGTTTTGTAAAGATCAGTGCATTAGTCTTATTGTCATAATTATTTTAATAAAAACACGTCCACACAGACAGACGGACAACGAAGCGCCGGAGACCCAGTTTATATAGTAAAATATTATTGTTTTGACCCAAGGATCATGTCTACAAAGTATGTCCAGAGAGTTCACTGACACCCTGTATAATTATAGCGTATACAGATTTTAGTATGCATGGGTACCACACAGTTCCTTTCTTTTCTAATAATATTCTTTAATAATCAATTAAATTAATATTCTTTAGTAATAATAATCTGTTATAATAATATAATTATAACTATATATATACCTTATACCCCAAGAGATGGTCCACAAATAAAATTTATGATTTATACATCCCGAACATGAAGATTGTGAATGGTCTACTCGTAAATATCGGTTTCTAAATACTTTGTTTTGCCTAAGTTCTATTTGGCAAAAATATAAGGCGTGTCGAACAAATCATGAAATTTTGCCTTACACTGTAATGCAATCGACTACCTGGAGTTAAAAGCATGGACACTGACTGTTTTAGGTCATGGTGTTCAAATAGCACGCCATTAATCTAAAATCAGAATTTAAACCTCTTCGATTAAAAACTGTTTCTTATATTTTGAAAAGTTACAAAAGTTTCGTACCTGAATTCTATGAAACGTACAGTAGATGTATGTTCTATTTATGCTGTGCTAATTATGTCTTCCACCTACTGGTAGATAGTGCAGCATGGTATATAGTGTACAGGAGTTGGGAGTGTAGATTAATTATTAGTTGGCTAAGTTATAATGGAAGGAAATCACTGTTCACCTGCAGTTAATTGTTAATTAGGGTAATTATTCTGCAAACTTCTCAACCAAACTTTGAAGTTGTATCCAGTGAGGCTTGCCGAGTTGGAAACTGTGATTAGCATGTATACGTTAATTGTAGTATTATAACCTTTAATAGACAGCACTGATGTTATCTGAAAATAAACTGACTACACAGATTGATGCCTAGAGGCTTCTAGAACATCAAAAGGGGCGGTGTCAATCAGCTGCGTCTCCAAATTCCCGGAAGTGCAGTAGATCGACCTTGCCATTGTATTGACCTAGGCGCCTATCACAATATTTCAGCTGTTTACCTACTTAGATTTAGTCTACGATACCACTGTGATAACCTTATTGTAAACACTTTAGCTTTCTAAATTTGTTCTATTATTTTTAACCGTCTACGTACTGGAATCAATATACATTTAATGTTTACATTAAACATATTAAGAATAAAATATTAATATATATGCTAGATTTAAGTGGCGAAAATCAAGTTGATTTAAAAAATGGACTTCTCCTAATTTTTCTAATCAGTAGATATGTTTTTTTAACCCTTAAGTAGGCGCGCCTAATTTAGTAACGTAAGTCGGCGCGTGGGGGTCTACTAGACCCCCATTTTGAAACATGCATAGATGTGTAACAAAAAAGTTTTTTTAATAAAATTAGAATTGTACCATCAGTTAATGTTTTCTGTGTCATATTAAGTTCATGTGACGTTGAAATATTGACAAGTGAGGGTTGTACAGCTTCATTGTAGATAGTGACACTTTTCTTGTTCCTGTAGCAAAATGCAAGGTTTTGGAAAAAAATTGAAAAGTAACACACAGTTAATTATTTTGCGTTTTGTTGCCCTTTGTTGTTTAGTTAGGTCTACAAGGTTGCAAAAATAATATTATTACAAATTGTTTTGCACAAATAACAATTTTCAAACTGGGAATTGAAATATTTTTCAACTTTGGAACGACATTACCGAGAAACAATACAATATTTTTCAAACTATTCCTAAACTCAAATATTTCACAAAATTACTACCTGGGGTCTGTCAGGCCCCCGCGCGCCTACTTAAGGGTTAAGGTTTCAGTAAATACTATCTGTTGAACAGCTTTCAATAAATCATAACCATGAGTGCATTTTTGCCGTCGATGTGTAATATGGTGGTACTTGCAAGCTGCCCACGCCAAATCAGACAACACTGTTTACTAGTTAGTTGACGTCGAAGCACAAATAAATCACTGAAACGACAAACAGACATGGGTGTATTGTATAAACAGGCCTAGTTCACTACTATCACGCAAATGTAAACTATAGTGAGCCAAAAGGGTTTTTTTAAATGAATACTTGATACATTCATTCGTGGCGTGGTCATGTAATCCAGCTACATGGAGGTCAGGTTTTTAGGATGATATAGGTCAAAAGCGGCTCAGATAGTCTCAGTGATCATCTAATGATACCCGCATCAACTCCCACCATCGTTTAGACATATCAGACCATCACCTGCGTGGTTCGGAAGTCACGTTAAGCCGTTGGTCCTTGTATTTCCATTGGTCATTGGGCTATTAATTAATTACCCACTCTAAGGAAGAGTAGGCCTTAGTTTGTAACAAGACTACACCTCATAACTCATTACTACCACTCATCACACTCATCCTTCACCGTATGTTTGCCTTAAAATACCCTCATGAGAGTGGTATCATCTCAAATAGTGATATTTAAATAAAACGCGTGTATTAAAAGAATACAAACATAAATTACCACAAAAGTAGGGGTGGAATGGTAAAGTCACTAATTATTTTTATTTTCTATTTCGTTCATACGCTCATCAATAATTGTCTATTTATTTACATTGTAAAAATGGTGTTTACCTGGTATAAATGAATAAAAACAAGCATATATAAATCAAGGTGATTCAATCCATTTTAAAACTAATTTGAAACGTTTGGTCGTTGAAGTTCTGCAACAAAGTTACAAACTGCATTAGCTAAAGTTGGGTAACTTCGGACTTTTGTTTGAACTTTACACAAATATACGGTCGACTTCACTTTGAGTTTTGTCCCTAATTACATACAACTAATTTCCTGTCAGATACATTTTTTTACACAAAATGATTAAGTGTTCGGTATTTGTCTCATTTATTGATTTCACTACTAGATTTGTTAAAAGTATCAAAACGCTATTAAACTCTCGTTCAAGCATATTTCAACATATTATGTTTTGTATCACAAGTGTTTGTAAGAAAGAAAATTAAAGAACAATCCAAGCAACCCTTCTACTGGTTATTTTGGATCAAACATAAATTCTAATTGCCAAAACTGGTAACTACTCTTTTAATTTCCAAATTAAAATAACGAAATCATTTTGGGATAACATTTGAGAACGCTCAGTGTAAAAGTTGTCTCCTACTACGTATTGAGACTCTATTCTCACAAACTCGATCCCTGCCCGCAGAAACAAAACCAAGCCTTTCCATTGTGTGCAAGTTCAATGGGACATCTTCGCTGAACTCTGCAAACTTTACTCGACAAAGACAATTCTATTTGCATAACAACAACAGAACAATTGTCTCTGCCGCATTCAAGTTTATATTTAAACTGCATTCCGCCAACGAGAATGACACGGGTACAGGTGGAATATGAAGTAAACGCAAGTTGTTGAATCTACTTTGGAAGTATAGTAATTTTTCTTTCGGGTTTAACTAAAAATGAGATACTATTTTGTCTACCATCATCTTACAATGAAGGAACCTTCAAGTACTAACAAAATAACTTTCAAGACAAATCTTTTGTAAGACATTACTAGTCTAACTGCCACACTGTGTTCGTTGTTATTTTCAGGTTGGTTGCTCTGACAGTCTTTCTATGCTTACATTAAAATATGTGATTAAAATGGGAGCTTTACACAGTTACCCTAGGAAACATGTCTCAAGGGTGAATTTAAAACATTTTATTGGTTTACTTCCAACGGCATGCACCAGTTTTACAATTAAATTTCGCCTATCGGGCTTGTTGGGGGCCTGCGCCCCCAAAGCCCCACTCGGCCTGCGGCCTCGTATTTTGGAGGCATTCGCTACGCTTATGATTAAGATAAAGTTGCTTCATCCACTGGTTGTATAGGACAAATAGTTTTGGAAGATGTAACTATAATAATCAGAGCAAAAATATTAGAAAATTAAATAAAGTTCAAACTTAAGGTGCCAAATAACCACACTTTCTTTAGTATAGAGTGACTTTCTGTACGTTTTTCACAATTATAACATTTTTTTATACAGACATATACGTTTTATATGTCTGTACAAGGGCAGATTTGCAGACGCCATCTTTTTTGGTCGCCAACTTGTGAGAGTCTTAAAAAAGAATATTTTCAAATTTTTCAGAGCTTCAAAAAGAGTGTACGGTTGACGGGGGTGCTTAAACATCAACTCGTTCAGTCACCTGTACAACCAGCTTTATAGTACCATTGATTAATAACATAGTTGAGAACAACAGTGTACACTTTAATATACTCGTAATATAGGTGGAAATGGTCCGAAATGTGGTTTGAATTTACGAATTGACGACAGTACAATGTGTACTGAAATAATCGACGGTAAAATAAATAATATACAACGTCTTACGTTTACAGTGGATAACCGTAAGATATAATCTACAAGTAATAATCATGAATAAATGTACGAACAGTAGTTAGCATTAGATACTGGGCAGCTTTGTAGTTGTCCAGATGTTGAACACGCTCCGTTCCCCACCAGGGGAGGTTGGATCAGATATCATTTTAGGGGATGCGGCAGCAGGGTAGACCGCGACTTCAGGAGAGGTTGCCATAATCTTGGGGAACGGTCCCCGAGTGTTGGCAAGGCTCTCCATGTCTTGGGGTTAGAGTCCCTAAGTGGTTGTCAGCGGGCTTGCTTGTCGCACCTCTCATGATTGTCTGGTCAGCCGAACCCAGTCCCATTCCTCTCCTGAATCCAGACTTCCTTTCATTCCGGTGGTAGCGCAATATGCCCAACAGGCGAGGCAGACGTCCATAAGGGTAATCAGACCCTAACCACTTGATCCCCTCAATCTAACATCTAACATCTATCTATCATTAGATAAATAATAAATTAGCAAAATTTAAACTTGACCCATCCCTGACATAAGGGGCTGTCCTGAAACTAGCACGTAGTCCTCTAAGGCACCACATGTGCGTTTATTTGGTCGTTTCGGTAACATAATGTACATCTAAATATAAGTGTATAAAAAGATATACAATAAAGTGTTTCAAAGTGAAGTTTCCAAAACAAACTAATTATTTCTAGTATTTTTTAGTATTGTAATTTCTCTAGCAAACCCCACGTCACATCTTAGATGAATGAAGTTTAGGAGATTATGGCAAGTTGGTAACTCTGATCAGTTTAGCTTGCTAACTTTGCTGGTCACTAATCTCACTTAGTCCTCAATCTATAGTCTACAGCTGAACACGTCCTTGAGGATAAATTCTGACTATGATCATGGAAATAATACTTGTAGGCTTTTAGCTCAGCCAATAAAGTAAATTTGTCAAGCTAGGTGTTTCCTAGGTGACAGACCATGGTTAGAGGAGAACCTGAACACGTTCACCTTAAAACGCCCTCTAGGAGTGACAGGTGTCTCAAATCAAAGTAAAGTATCAATTTATTTTGTAGCTAGTCTAAACCCAACCTGGCTTGAATGAAGTAAATTAACTGTGAAAACTAAAACTGTCTTCCCAACCATGATCAAGGAGGTTAAGGAAAATGTTTCCTTGATAAGATTTAAATTATTCTGTATTGTGCACCAAACTGTTGAACTCTGATTTAAACTATTGATAGATGACCGTTTTACTGGTCAAGAGAAGTAACGATAAATCCAGCAGTGGCTTTACAGTGAGAGCTGTATTCAAACCCTCCTTTTGTTCTGGTGTTTCAAATTGTTTCCCTTTTCAACAATGATTGTTCAGATTCACGTCAAGGGGCTTAACTCACCCTAAAATACAATGCTTTATCTAATGTCTATGAAGTTAGGTGATTATTGTAAACATTGTAGTCATTTCATAGAGATTAATTCAAAGATTTCGTAGCAAAAACAACGCGAAGTATTTTTTCTGTGTTTATTATTTTGGTAAAACAAATAGAGTATTCGAAACGAACTAATGTGCCTAAAGGATCTCAACTAATCTGTCAAATTATGAACAGCGTGGATGGTTTGAGTGGAATTTGAACTTGAACAACCCTGAAGCAGAAAATCACAAAATCTAACCTAACACTCTTTCTAGTCCAAACTACCTTTTCTAGTTTGTGTATATGTGAAGAGTTTCGACAATTGATTAAATAGTGTCTGTGTTGAAACGGTTTTAAAATATACCAGGGACTAAACATTTTAAGAGTAGCAACAAAGAAATATATGAGAATATTTACAACTTTGTGACGACAAACCGAGTTTTAATTTCCAAGTTTGCTTGAAGCTGAGGACGTGATTCACAAGTCACGCAGATTGAGTCACGTACTCTAGCCTGACCTGTACGTGACCTCTTGATTACTGTTAACCAAGCAGCTGACTAACTAAACATCTACTTTACTTTAAAACTTTCATTGTTAACGTCTTAAAGGTAATCAGTGGATTATTGCAGCCTCGAAGGGAAATTACAATCTTACAAAATACTAACAATATTTAGTAGGCCTACATATTTTCTTCGTAGTGGAATGCATTATCCATCTAATATATGTAGTAAATAACGTAAATTTTAGTTAGCGTAGAGACATAAAATACCTTAAGTTAAGTTCAGTTTAAAGTTTGGGTTCAGGGTTAATTAAGCGGTGAACGTAATCTGAAGCTCGCTTGTTGACAATGCCGGAATGTGAACCACAGGGCGCAAGAAACGCGACACTAAATGCTTCATTTGTGCTCAACATTCCTATTCATATTGAGAAACTAATGTAATAAAATTTAAAAACAAAGACTAAACTGTCTACACATCAGCAGAGAACTATAAACTATGGAAGATTCACTCAGGTTGTTTTGGCCTACATGTTTGTAAGCTTGACAATAATTTGAAAACTATTGTATAGGCCTAGTTCTTCCAAATCTTTGGACCGATGCTGCTACAAAATGACTAAATCACAATTACGATGTATCATATAAGTCACATGCGGAGTTAGAAAGATTTACTTTTAATTGCATTATAATTAAATAAAATATGATAAATGTACTTTGAGTAGTTCAACCAAGTTAAACTAATAATATTATATGACTTAAATCCTTGTTGTTTAGTCCACCATGGTTTTTAAAAGTTAATATTAGTATTTAAAACTTTGCGTACCTTTCAAACTAATAATGCTGTTCTGTTATCGAACTGTAGAGTTACCTATCCATGAAAACTCCATGGTTGCCTAATTTGTTTAGTTATTTATGGTTATTACAGTGAAGCTCTTAAACACTATTAGAACATTTTATTGTTGTGTATTAATTTAACTTGAACGCCGGTTTTACTATAGTTCTAAAACATACCATTTTTAGGATAACAACAACAACATTTACTGTCAGTTATTGTACACACAAGTTTGTTTCATTAGACATAACACAAAAATACAATGCCACTGGTAATAACTTGATATAGAAAAACACACCATTAATTCTCTCAAATTATAAAACGAATGTTGATATAAATATTGTTTTAGGTGTGTTTTGATATTTTAAATCTTTACTCCGTTAAGTATCAGATAGGCGATTAAACAACTTCTTACCAGCTTCAAATGGTAGTTTGTCGAACATTTGAAGCCGATGGTAAGAGGGCTTGATTAAATTTCGCTTTCTTTAGTCATAAACAGTCTCAGTACTACAATCACCAAAGGAATATGTTGGGGAAATAAATAGTGGACTGTAAAAACTGGATTTGAGGATGGAAAAACTATGTTTGACTTATTTAGCGGGTTTTACGTAAAGATAAAGCGGGTGAACAAAACACTTGAGTTTAATGTAAACAACTAATTGTAAAACAGACACATTCCATGACAACAGATAAACAATCCATAGCAACCAGATAGTTGAAATAAACACATGTGTTTTAAAATAAAGTAAACATTGCCAACTATAATCTTAAATTAAATAGTTGTTCTGACATAACCGCCACCAAAAATTATGAACTTTTTAACAAACTGAGGAAAAAAAATAAAAGTGTGGGGGTGAACAATTGAACAAGTGTAGTCCATAGTTGAGAGCTTGAATAACTCCTCGAGTGGTGTTCACTTTGTAGATCAGTTTTGATGTAGAATGGGCCTTCGAAGTCAATTCCAAAGGAAATGAAGGGGCGAGCAGGTCGAGCTCGAACTGCAGGAAGATCTGACATGAAAGGTTGAGGTGCTTTGGCTTTGAATCGAGTGCATGTGACACATCTGAAGAAACGTTTGCGTATTGCATTTCTGACTGAGAGTATCCAGAAGTTCCTTTGCAGAAGTGGTTGTAGAGTACGGGGTCCTACATGAAGGTGACTGATGTGATAATGGTATATGAGTAAGTCAATAAAGTGTCCCTTTTTTGGTAACAAAATTGGGTGGTGAGCTTTGAAGTCAAATTTAGCATGGCGAAGTCGGCCGCCAACACGAAGTATTCAGGTTTCGTCTAGATATGGGTCAAGGCGTTGTAGAGACTGAGAACTGGATGTTTTCTTCTTTAGGAGTTCAATTTCATCTGAAAAGTTTTGTTGCTGGATAAGTTTTACCCAAGTCATAAGGGCATCATTTTGTTCACTTGTAGACAAACTTCCAATTCTTCTTTCTTCCACTCGTACCTTGCAGTTGTGAGCAAACCTTAGTACGTAAGCAGTAACTCTTTTTAATCGGTTGAAGTTTGAGATTCTGTTTGGAATGTCATCAAAAGGTGGTTTAGATTCAACTACAACAGCCGTTAAAATATTTGATTTTATTTCTGGGAGTTCGTTAGTTGGAAGATGAGAAGTGGGTTGTTTAGGCCAGTTGGCTTTATCTTGATACAACCACTCTGGACCATGCCACCACAATTGTTCATCTACTTCATCTATAGTCTGCTGATACGAAGAGAGATCTACTTTGGGGTCGCATGTTGGTGAGAGCTTGATGAGTTTATTTTGACATCGAGTGAAAGCATCATAGGTAGATTCCAACTTACTGAAACGTACTTCAAATTCTTCACTGCGTGTAGGATCGTCGCCTACCTCCAAAATAAGTCTGTGTAAGTTTGCTTTTTTCTTTACCAAACTGTCCCTTTTAAATTTAAGCACTGCTAGGTTTTGCTGACACTGTTATTTTCTCTTGGACATGTATAATTAGTTATTGAAAACTATTGGAATTGGTAAAAGTATTTTAAAAGAAAAATTTAAACTGTTGAAATTGATTGTTATTGTGTTGTTCCAATAATTTATTAGGCTCGTATGGATAAAATTTATGTTGGGGAAATAGATAGTGGATTGTAAAAACTGGATTTGAGGATGGAAAAACTATGTTTGACTTATTTAGCGGGTTTTACGTAAAAGATAAAGCGGGTGAACAAAACACTTGAGTTTAATGTAAACAACTAATTGTAAAACAGACACATTCCATGACAACAGATAAACAATCCATAGCAACCAGATAGTTGAAATAAACACATGTGTTTTAAAGTAAAGTAAACATTGCCAACTATAAACTTAAATTAAATAGTTGTTCTAACAGAATATTTAGATCTAAAGAACAATAAAGTGTCTAAGATGTATAATGAAGCAAAGGGTAGTATATGTAGAGCTTTGAAATAAATAAATAAATAAAAATGCCTTTATTGTCAAGCGGTTTCAAGTATACACTTTTTTACAAAATAACTCCAGTCAGTCCTAAAAATAAAGAATAAAATAACATGTACAGAAATATAACAAAATAAATAGTTTTATTTTGAAAGCATCTCGACAGGCGTCCCTGTAATTTAGTCTGCAATTCTGTAATTCTTACTGCCATTTTGCAATATAAATACACGTTGGATCTTTCCATCAGAGCAATTGCCCCATAGACATATGCCATAAAATAAATATGGATCAATGAGGCCACAGTATGCTAATTTTAAAATACAGGGTGTTTTTTTAACACAACCCAACTTTCAAACTTTAGTAAGTCATTCTTTACGACCGCTATAAAGTCGTAAATTGTATCATTGGTTTGTTCACTTCAATACCTATCAGATGGTATGTATTGTTGCAGTAATATAGGGGTTTTGATTTCCTAATTTGATGATATTGTAAAATAAACGCAATCATGGTTTTTAGCAAAGATCAAAGAATGCTTATTGTTGAAGAACACTTAGGAGCAAGATAACATTTTTTATCAAGATGCGTTTAAGATCAAGTATCCAGGCGTTGGTAGGCTATCTGCTTTTGTAGTTGCAAAATTTTAAAAGCTTTTTGGGAGAATTCTTTAACCCAACCCCCTTCTGTTATGTCTTCCGTTCCCTATAGAACCTATTTTGTTAAACTCTTTTACAAATCTGTGAATTTTAGATTTGTTTGGAATATTAACACCTGTACTCGAGCCCAAATTCCTCTTTATGAAAAGAAATTATTTTCTTCTCAAGTGTTCTTCAACAATAAGCACTCTTTGCTAAAACCATGATTGCGTTTATTTTACAATAACATCAAATTAGCAAATTAAAACCACTATTTTACTGCAATAATACATACCATCTGATAGATATTGAAGTGAACAAACCAATAGTACAACTAACGACCTTATAGCGCTCGTAAAGAATTACTCACTAAAGTTTGAAAGTTGGGTTGCGTTTAAAAAACACCCTGTGTCTGTATTACAATGTAATGAAAATTTTCTTAGCAAAGACTCAAGTAACTCATTAGATGAACTTAATCACATAAACCAAATAAATACAGTGAACATACAGCTTTCTTGCGTTATACTACACATTTCTCAAACAACAAACTGTAAAATGTACGTGACATAGCGTACATCTCAAATAACAATAGAACAATACAATTTGATAAGTAAGCTGTTGATAACTTCCACTTTATGTGCAGTCACTGTGTTATCTTTGTCAGTGATAGCAACATGATCTACTACAATGTTCTTTGTTCAACCGCAAAATAAAGAAACAAAGCTCTGGTGTAGTAGGCTATATTTATGCTAGGCCTGAAAATACGTTTTGTTATGGGTTGTAACATTGAATTTACTCATTCATTAGGTTTAATTTAGAAGACAATAAACTTTTCAGCCACCTCAGGAGAAAACACTGTTTCCTACGTGTTGAGAGGTTGGGAAACTTCACCCATTTTCAAGGACCAAAATAATTAATCTACATTATTCTAACTAAACTCAGCTTAAGAACCTTAAAACTAAAGAATAACAAACATAGCTTAAACTGTGTTACATTGTTCTATTATATGACACAACAAACAGAAACACTATTTAATACCTTTAAAAAGGATGACAAAAAATTTTTTGTTCAGGTACTTAGGCTAAGTTTAGTTAGAATAAAGTAGATTAATTAGGTTAGGCCCTTGAAATTGGGTGGAGTTTCAACCGCCCCAAACGTAGGGAGTAGTTTTTTATCCTGAAGTGGCTGGACAATTGGCATTATTGTCTTGTAAATTAATCACCGCCACTATTATTGCTTTTTCCTCTACATTAAGTTAAACGTAGACTTGTATAATGGCCAGCTGTCAAAGGTAAACAAGTGGGACATCTATAGACGTCAATTCCGAACTACGCGAAATTGACAGTAGAAAAGTGGTAATTGCTTGTTATGCGCGTAAAGTGGCGGTCACCTCTTTTCAATACACAATAGTTTTACCAATAGTGTCCAGAACAATGTTAAACACTATTGTGTATTTTCTTTTAGTTTTAAAAACAAAATTCTATTGTTCATTTTGCAGTTGTCTTCAATTTGTTTTACGTGCTAAGTTTAGCATAATTTACCGAGGAAAATGCTTTGTAAATTATAAGTTCTAAAGGATTCAAAGACTGGTTAAAAAGTAAAACCACTCGTGGGAGTCATAAGTTTGAACGCGTCCCTGGAGTATGTTTGTCTTTGTCTCCCTACAGGTTTCAAGTGTATTTGTCTTGTAAGGGCTGCTTACTTTTGCAAGTCAGTTATCTCTCACTTCAATTTAGTATTACTACTGAAATATATTTTTCTAAATTATACATTTTGATATGTTTAGTATTCACGTTAAAATAATACTATGAAGCTTAAACGGAATTTCCTTTGTTGTTTAACAAAATATCACACTAAGCTGTGTTATGTGTGAGGGAGACGTGAAATTTAAGTCGTTCACATTTTGGCATTTATTGACGTTATTTTTCCACCCTTAGGGATTTTTAAAGTTGTCGGATTTTACTCGTAACATAAAGCAATTTTAAAATCTTCCTGAGCAGTAATACACAAAAAAATAAGTTAATGCTTCATAGATTTGTATAAACGCTAAAAAGCTAATTTATTGATATATTAATTATTAATAAGTTAATGCTTCTATAAAGATATGTTTGGTAGCTGTATTTCTCCTAGTGGGGGAGATAAGATAACATGTAGGTGTAAACAAAGAAAGATAACACCATTTCCTTGCTTTAGAAAATACAGTGGTAGCTAGATGAGAACACTGACGGGATATACTCTTACATACAAAACACCACATGTTTTCCCTCTTCATCTCAATCTTATTTTGCCTTGGAACATAAAGTTCCTTGGTTAGTTTACTAGATAAACAAACAAACCCGAATGAATCCTCGGGTATGCTTAAAAGACTTCTGCTGATCAGTAAATGTTAGCAGCACCTGTAAAGTACTATACAGGGTGAGGGAATACAAGTGAACTTTTAGTTACTGTCACAGCTTTATCGATTTTTCCCAAAATAGGATTTTTTAGGTGCACCTCAAAACTTTTAATAAATGATAAGACCCATTGAGTAACGCCTCATTTTAAAGAGCTAGGGCAAAGAAGAAAACAGTTGAAAGTAGGGCCTTCTATCTTAAAAATATAAATATTCAGGAGCCATTTTTCTGTTGCTATTTTGTACTGGTTTGAGATAGAGAGCTCTAGCTTTACTGTTTATCTCCTTTGACCAAGACCTTTAAAATTAGGTGTCATTTAATGGATCTTACCACTTAAAAACTTTGAGCTGCATCCAAAAGTCCCATTTGAGGAAATAGGCAAAGTTGTAATAGTGACTAAAAGGTTATTTTTATTTGCCAAAGAGGAGTTTTGAGTTTCATTTTTCTGTCTTTACCCATTTAAAACTTACATTGTATCCATCCTTTAAACATTGTATCTTTCCTTTAAACATTGTATATTTCCTTTAAGTCATTCACCTCCAAAAGCTTTAATTATTTTCATGAAGCTGTCATTGTGTACTAGGTTGAGATAGAATACTCTAGTTTCCACGGATCTTCTTCTTTACCCAAGACCTTTAAAATGAGGTGTCACTCAGTCAGTGGTTATAAGCATTTAAAAACTTTAAACTGCCCTACAAAATTTAAATTTTGGGGAAATGGGCAAAGTTGTAATAGTGACTAAAGAGTGTATTCTTATTTCCTTTAAGGTTGTTTTGAGTTTCAGTTTTCTACCTTTATCCATCGAAAATCAACTGGGTTTATCCATACTTTGAACTAACTCTGTATAGTTTACCTATTAATTCTTCAATATAAAGGGAATTGTTAACTGTGGCAGGTAGAAAGATATAGATAGAGGAATAGGGCTCACCTTTACTACGGCTCATTGCAGTTGTATGACGTGGATATCTGTAAAGGCTATGTGTTACAAATGGAAAACCGATACTCTCTTCTTCCTCAATACAGCGTATGAATGCTGAACTCATATAGTCAAACATACCTTTAGAATTATTAAAGTACTAAAGTAGACTATGCGTTTGTTTTTGAAACGGTCAGAGTAGTATAGTTATTATTTAATGTCACTACTGTGTTGCAGCTGAACTATTATCAAGTTCTGTTTTCGTGCGAACGAGGAATAGAATTTATCAATGAAGCCGAAATTGATACTTTGAGTTTAGTTTTGGTAAAAGGGTTTTAAAAATAAGACCTTTAAGATGAGATACAACACAACATATCTGTATTAAAACATTGCAACAATAATACTGACTCCTGAAAAATACCCTTTGAGAAAATTTTCTAGTAGTAGTTTTTTATTTTGGATTTGTTTAAAGTCAATTTGAAATGAATGTTTCTATTTTATACTTTTGTGGAACTGCAGTTGAAAACACAACAACCTGCATTAATCAGGCTGCTAGCGTTTGAGGACGGATGGTCTGATACAACCTGTAGGAATATGATTCATCGACGCTTTTACACTACGAATAAAAGGTCTATTTAAATTTAGTATACGACAAATATAAGACGACTGTAGTAAATTAAGTGATATATAATAAAAGAGCAATGAGTACAAATCAACAATAATATTGTTGGACATGCCGCAACCATTCAATAACCATCCTATTAAATTGCATTTCTTCGCCTAAGACCTTAAGTCCTACCCAATACAGGTTTCATAGTGCTCTATCTATCTGATGAGAAGTATGGGCCAGGGTTACCAACTCGATGACGCAGACAAATTAGGTTTCTCTCTTGATGACGTTTGATTGTGCACATGTCCAAGGTTCAATTAAGCAACCAATCAGATCTCTAGTTTCAAATACACCTGGACTAATTCAACCAATGTTAGGTCTCAGATTTCCTTTAATTCATAGTGCTATGCGCCATTGCGTTGAGAAGAGATATTCTCACATTTGATGTAAATATTTCGAAATCAAAAGGTACCAACTAAGAACAACATAGGTATTGTAAATCAGTACATGGCCAAAAAGTTTACTTTTATTTTCAAATAGTTCTGAACCCTTTAATATCCGGCACGATTTGAAACCATTTTCGGTTTGCATCCTAAAAGAGAGAGCTCTGTTATTTTCTCTACGTGCTCGTTGGATGTAATATATCCGTGGTGGATCGGAGTGAAATTCTCTTTTGTACACAGTGGAATATTACAACTGACGGATATTTGGTTTTCTGTTTGGATTGGAAGCCAATATTCCTTAATGAAAATCTCACACCGTTTCAATAACGTGGTGGATCGAACTAGAGATTCGACTATCACAAATATTTCGGCCGTTCCTTGTTAAGTGTATATCTATTGTGAATCATGAACTGTAATTGTACGTACTTTTGATCCTCATTAGTACACTCTAAAAATGAAAAGTGAAAACCAAAAGAGTGGAAATAGAGCCACTCTTTAATGAGAACGCTAAAAACGTTAAAACGACGAACCCTACTAGCTGTTAGTAAGTCGTATTTCGAAACCTAATACTAATTTTACAGCTTCGATTTAAATGGTTTTGTAATAAAGCAAAATAAATATAATATATCGCTCTGAAAAACCTGACAACTACACCAATTATAGTAGGATAGTTGTAGTTACAGCTATTAATTTCCTATTCACCTTTTAACTTCTGTGTTTATATTAACACTTGATTTAAGCTAGAATGTCTTCGATTCCTAATGTGTAGGAATCATAATATTGCCTCGCATTAGAACTTTTAACAGTGGTCAGTTCGCACATAGTTGAATGTACGAACTTAGAAAGGTTCATATATTTTACAAACTTGAAAAGATTTGTTCACACGAATGCACATAGTACGGCTACTTTTCGGTTAACTAAAATGTCCTAAGTTACTGGTAGTTCAGTAATAGAAATGGTAACGTAACTAAAATACAAAAAATGTATAGTTTTTTTGTTATAGTTACGAATGTATGTACTTCAACAAGTAAATAATAAATGTTTGATGAACAATATTTATATGTAGCATATAGAAACTAATATCAGTGAGCAACTAACGGTTTTATAAATTGATATTGCATCAAACAAAATAAAGTAAAGATTTACCTGACCTAGCTGTATAACACAATCCTCGTATCTCAACAAACCCTGTACTGTTGCTTGCATATGCAAGAATATAATCCTCGTACAGCTCGTGGCTTAGATCCTCTTCTCGGAAAACGATATTATCTATATTTTTGCAGCTTTGTGCTGTTATTTATTTTATTTATTATGATCTATTTCAATTATTACTCGTGTTACAACTTAGCCAATAACTGTACGTGTTATGAATCTCTCAGCTCCTATTCGAATAAAAACTATTCTACAAGTCTTAAACCACTATTCTTCAGGCTGGTATTGAATGAGGTAACCCAGTCGAACTTATCTTGTATGACAATGCAATCCTAGTTTGAATAGGATTTCAACCTGTACATCGTTGGCGAGGGGTTGTCCAAATGATTTGCTCCAATTTAGCCAGTAACCGTTAAAGCTGCAACTTCTCAAGAAATGTCCAATTGTGCTGTTATACGAATACACTGGCATGATGCAGTAGGTTCCCATAAGTAAATGCACGCGTGAAGATCAAATCTTGATGGTTGAAAATTATAGCCTATACAAATTTTGGCGGGACGCAGACAAATAGTTCAGATGAGCAGTTTATGTACTAAACTATCAAATACACATGCTCAATGAAGAGTTTGATATTACAACCGTGTTGGAGAAGTACGAGTAACACAGCTCGAGGGAGGACAAGTTTCTACGAGTCTCGAAGGTGAGTTTGTTTCCTAACGGCCGATTCTCTTCAGTGCACGCTTCAATTTATATCAGATCCTGATCTTATGTTTATTTGGCAATTTTATTTTACAGTTGGCCTTGTATCAAATATCAAAGGGAAACACATCTTTGTCATTATAAAATAGTTTGTATAAACTTTAGAATTGATTTTATGTTGTTAGATCTGCATGAGTTGGATAAAACTACATTCATACGAAAACAATAGCAACTTGATGCTGATGTTCGAATAACAGAGAGATCAACTATGGTAGTGCACTAACTGCGTGCGTATGTGCGTGTGTGGGTGTGTATGATAGTGTGTGTGTGATCGGAACTGTCACATTAGATAAACACAACATCCTGAGGCAATGACAATGTAGAACCAAGCACACATTGAAGCCAACTGTGTTTATATTGTGCTTAGTAAAGCAGCCTCTGCTGTAGGCAACACACAATATTGTAGGAATCTACACTTAAATAACGTTTATCACTATATAAATCTTTTAAATGTAAGGAAATATTCATTATTTTTCATAATACTCAAAAATCTATGGTAAAAAAAAAAAAAAACTGTATGTATTATTTTAACTTTGCTAAATATTACGGTATATTGTAACCTTACCTACTCATAAACCAAAAACAACACTTTTTTGTATATTTTAAACCTCTACAAAAAACTTGTTTAAGGTATAAAGACAATTTAAAACTTACACATAGTAATAAATAAAATATTCGGTTGATATTAATTTGATATATTTTATCTTATAAAAAAGAAATAACATTGTTTCAATTGTAGTCCAACCTGCCTCAAAATTTCATTCAAACGGGATCACAGTTCATTAGTGATTTGTTACAGCTCAAAGCTCTATTAACTCCTTCCCCAGCCTTTATTTATAATCCGCCTTTTAATTTAAATATAAAGAGGAGCATCATAAATAAAATAATCATCATTTAAATTTATAGGAACTAAGAATCTTTGCTACGAATGAGTGTATTTCAAGGTGGAAAGTGTTTTTACATTTGCGTTGCTAAATATGATTTGTGCCATGCTTCAGCTTGGTTTTCTGTATTTTATTTACCATAGTCATTGTAATCAAGATCGTAACGGACACGGTTTCTATGTATGTATAAAAATCTACACGTATTCAAACAAAATACCTAAACCTTTTGATACAATACAAATTTCTGAACTTTTCTTCGTTGTGTTTAACTTGGTAATACGTTTATTCTCATATAGATAATTTATTATTAAATGTCACTTATCAGATAAATCTATATAGTAAATCTCTGATCAGTTGGTAAACGACTGGACAACGAGTGAGAAATGAAAAAGCACAAAACAAGGAACAGGAAAAGGATTTACAGTGTTTGTCCAATTCATCATCAGCTCCCAGCATTGCAGAGAACGGACAACTCTAATCTAGTTGTTACTTTGGCTGATTTATTTAGGCAATTTCTTCTTTTATAAGGAACAAATCGTTTACTGGGCTTTGTTGGTGCCTCTTTAAGAGTGTAAAAAGGTAGAACTGTATTTAAAGTTACTGATGTTTAAAGTAAATTCATATAATATACAAAATAATGATTAATTTCCAATTGCACTGCAAAGGTTAGTAAATAAGTTACAACACATTTAATTTACAATTTAGAAAGTCTGCAAAGTACTTTCATAGATAAAGTGAAATTGTCTTACACCTAGGCAAAGCTGGAAGTGTACACAAGGCAATATTACATCTTTCGGAGGTTCGGTTTAGTGTTTGGATTGGAAGCCAATATTCTTCATTGAAACTTTGACCCATTTTGTCTCACTCGAGGTACGTGCAATACGTTTTGATACTCTTACAAGTTATCAAGTTACAAAATTACAACGGTTCATGGAATTTCGGCTTAATGCCCGTAAGGTTTATTAAACGTAAATGCAACATCCACTAAAAAACTAGTCCATTAGTTGTAATCTTCTGAAAATCTTATGTAAATCATACCATGGCATTGACACAGTCAATACTTGTAGTTTTGAGATAACACTTCAACTGTGAAGCATAAATTTATTGATCGACGCCATAACTAGTGATGCAGATAATTTAAATCAAGACATTTTTTGACTTGGACAAAACCAAATCACTTCTTTACTACAGTTTTCTGGAAAAAGCGGACCTTTTTTAGCCCGTTTTTGATAACCATGTGTATAATTTTAATGACATTTTGTGGAAGCTGCCATGGTCCTCTAGAAAACACTCTAATAAGATTATTTGAAAACAAAAGTTCACCGTCATATTACGGCCGTCAGGCAGAACTTTCTAGGGAACCATAGCTTTAGTTATGGCGATTTAGCCGTTTTAGTAGCAAGTAGCTTTGAAAAGCCTGCAAAATATAAGTTTTTTTTAATTTTGAGAGATAATAATTTTTGAAAGTTATATGGTCACAGTCCCTAGTAATATAACCATAACATCCCCCAAAACGCTTCAAACTCAAAATGTCTCAGTAAAATGTACCAAACCGTCCAGGGTCTTTCACAAAACTATTACTGTGTTATTACAAAAGCTTTGATTTCAGAAAAGGTCCCTAAATAGTCTCAAAAATCACCATTTATTTGCATCAAACTATACAAAATTCTTCAACGGAGTGACGCCGCACTACCTTTTAAAATTCACCCACGCTTCCTTCTCTGGTAGTTCAACCTTAAAAAGCCCTTACGATTTTGGAAAACCCCCATTCCAAAATCCTGGCTACCCTATTGTCACAGTGTACCATAACTACGTATAAAGGTGACGAGTAGAGATGTACACGCAGGTATACACACAGCTGTATGAGTACAAAAGGGTTTTACACTGACGATAATTACACGTTACTTAGCAACTGAAAGGTTGAGGTTATCTCTGATTGTTACGTCACTCAGTCCAGGAAGTCAGACAAGTGACCACAAACTTCACTTTAACCCCGTCAATTCATGAAATAGTCGAGTAGAGAAACCACAGCAACTGTCCATGTCAGGTACAGCCAGTTTATAGAGAAAAGAATCCAACCTTTAAGTTTCCCTTTGGAAAAAAGAAAAAACGTAGTTGCCTAGAAGTGAAACACTGAATTTATACGCATTACATACATCTTCATAAAAGCTAACTATTGTCAAACATGAATAACAAAATGTATTGAGGATGCACGTGTACACTTACAGATCTGTATCCAATTAGAGCGAGTGTTTACAATGTACAAGCAGTGACAAATCACAACAGACCTTTGTTGACCACAAGGTTCAATCAACCGGACAGGGCCATGGCAGTTTCTAATATATTGTCTGAGTAATCGTACTGATATGGATTTAAGAGCTTCGTTTCAAAATATTGAACTAATCTAAAGTTTCAAAAGCATGTTTCAAAATTTCAGTTAAGATTGCGCAGTAGTGACTGTGACCTTGAAAATTGTCCCTTATGAACAATGTAAAAACATGAATTTTCTTATGACCCCTCACATCTACAGTTGTCATCACGTGTTTATGAAATATTTTAAAGAACATTGGATATTATAGTTACTTCGATGAGCTGAATGTCCATTTTATTATTTATAAAACCGTGACATATTCCAAAAATAGGAAAAAACGTTGTATTTTAAGTTCTATTTTTACTAGTAAACCAATACAATTTCCAAAAAGCTTGTCAGGGGAGTGACCGTAGTACATTGTCATCTTTCAAATAAAGCTCATTTCAAAAATATCTGATGACCACTGTAGGCGTAAAGTATCTCAAGAAAAGGCTTGTTTTAAATGTTCTTATTGAACGGAAAGCAAAATTTGATAGTTCGATAGTAGGTTCAAGCAATTGTTCGAATAACATTTATGCAAAGTTGGTTTCATTTCGTTTTAAAATTAAACAGGGTTGTTCCTAAAGTCTACAGTAAAATGTTTTGATGTTTTCTTCTCTCAAGTTGAAAATGTATTCTAAATAAACATTTCACACGACAAAACTCTCTAAACCTAATCAATCTGAGAACTTATCTTCGTGCTATTCTTTACTTATTTATTCTAAGCTATTCATAAATTATGTATTGAGATCAAGAGGAAATTAACTTTTCTTTGCAGTGGTAACACATAAATAACAGTGATTGTTGTCTTTCTTTCCCGTTTAGGAACAAGAAGTTCAATTAAACTGTGAACCCTTAGTAAGGTAAAACTAAACCTAAACTGATTTATAAGGGCTATAAAACGTTGTCAAGTCATGTTTTGTGATTGAGTGGTAGAGTTTGTATGTTGCTAATTTTCATAGGAAATAGAACTATTAATTTCTTCACCAAAGAAAAGGACACATCTTAGAAAGGTGCGGTTTGCAGTTTTTACTTCTCATTATCTCCTGAGCCATATCTCCTCCCCATTATCTACAGGTCGCATTTTTGGTTCAATTGTCATGAAATTTGGTACAAATGTTCCTTTTGTAAATCTCTAGGTTAAGTTCGCTAACCAGCTATGTTAAATACGTTTGAAAGTTTTGTTTTGCCTATAAAATTGTAGTGTTTTCACTAGCAAATAAAAACCACCCTTTAAAGTAGAATTTTATTTTTCAATTGATCCAAAAATCTTTGATTAATCTATAATTTACCGTTATCAAGTTATTTAATTTTTATTATTTAGTCGAAATTTCTCCACTTTGACATTCAGAACACTGGGCAGAAATCAGTTTCAACTAGTTTCTAAAATAGTTAAATAAATCTACAAGCCTAGGTTGTCTAGAATACAGAAAGTAAACAGCTTTCGAATGTTAAATCAAATACAACTATTAAGAGCTGTTGTTTGTTTACTATAATAATCAATAGAGTAAATAAATAAGACAAATCTTGGAAAAGAATTCGCTAAGATTCCCAGAAGCACTTGTGGCTACGTGTCGGCTAGACAGAATTACAAGTATTGTCACTTACTGAATTTTTTAAACACACTGTTACAAAACAACACAATAAACCAGCGAACCTTCCACACGATACTATTAAAAGCCTACATTCAGTTTACCCTGTATGCATGCCGAGTTACGCTTTCAGTAGGGCGAGTATATTGCTTCATAAATACGCCAGAGAACTAGTAACAAAAGCTACCTCGGCTTGTGAATAAAACCCTTACAAACATCTCTTACAGGCGTGAGTTCTTAAACAAAACAAAAATTAAACTTAGAACAAGTAATAAAATATAGCAGGCAGTTCAGGCGTTAAAATCAGTTATTGAACGGTGAATTATTTAGTACTGTAACTTTTAATTGTTGTGTTCAAGTTGTTGCTATTTTAAAATTTATTTATGTTTCTTATTTTATTTAAAGAATGAATAATAATTATTTTATAAAGAAAACATTTGTATGGAGGGAATGTAATATAAAACAATAATTTAATTTCCAAACTTTTAAATCCTCAACTGATTTAGTAATTGTCACTTTAATCAGAAACTTAACTATCCTTTCTAAATTTGTACTTATACTAATTCATTACCTTTTTAGGTTCGGCCCTTCAGGTAAATGTTATTTCATCCAATAACTAAATTTTAGTTAACAAGGATACCATAAAACCTATAAAATAAATTGAATTCAGTGACTACTATTTGAAGAGTTTTATTTTAGAAAAAGCATCCAATATCATATGACATAAAAATATTTTTAAAACTTATGTACATCTTAAACAATAAAATTACAACTGTACATTATAATTTATGGATGTTACAACAACAACATCAAAAATAAGTGTTAACATTGTTTAACTTTAAGTAGCAAAAAAGACAAACTGAAAAATAACGAAACATGAAACTAATATTAAATACGCATTCACTGATCACATTTATTCTAAAATACGAGTATATCACTTACATACACACATTCTCACTTAGCTACAGACCTAGCGACGTAGGACCTGTTTAATTAATATTAATAATGGTTGATTACAATAGTCCTGTAAATAGAACATGCAAAAAATTGCGAGGGCCACCTAAAATCCTTTTTTTAGCTGTTATAACTAAGTTGTAAAAAATACAAACGATGATAGGTTTTGTAAATTTTTTAATTGGATACTAACAATTTGCAGAACTTTACAAAACGATACCTTTTTATGATGTGGATTGCGTCGAAAGCTAAAGGTCTGATTCTGATTGCCAATTAAGTCCTACTGAATGCTAGGACAGGAAGTGACGTTCCACACAGGCAATTAATTGCAACTGGAAATGTGCAATTGTGGATTTCTAGAACCCCCTGATAGTCAAAGTAGAGCTGTACTCGATAAACAAAACATAGGCTTCTATAATCCAGTTCTTCCGGTTCACAGCGCGTCTAAACATCATAATAGTTAAAACACCCGCGCCTAAGAGTTAAAACATTAGCTTGCTAAATGGAATCTTGTATCAACACGGTTAAGTCAATACTTTTTAACCGACTTCCTACGCAGGAGGAGGTTACAAAATTCGACTTGAGACTTTTTCTTGTATGTTTGTACACGCATAACTTTTAACACGGCTACCGTTTTAAACGCGGTTTGTTTTGTTTTGTAGAGGTTACCGTCGGTGGTCCCATATAAAATATTTTGATTCAAACTTAAACTTCTATATAAAAAAAAACAAAAAACTCAAAAAAATCTAAAAAATCCTTGTATTTGCGGCATATCTTGAGCTGTAAAAGCACTATTTTGAAGTACATAAGGGCTTAAAATACACTATTTCAATGTAAAATTAAATTTCCAACAACTTGGTATCCTTAAATCTATGGAATCTTTGGTATCTGCGAGATAAAACACATTTTAGTCAAAATTATATGAAAAGTTTTCTTAATATAAAGTATTCCTTATATTTACGAAGATACGGCTTCCTTCTCGCTAAAAACACAAAATTTTAAGCATTTTATTAAGTTTCAAAGCCATAACAGCTGTTATTAGTTGAATATGTTATTAAATAAGACAGCTGTTTACTTACTGTATCCTTGGAAACCTAGGCTAGTAAAACGAATAAGCTCAAAATTGACAGCTTACATTAATTTCTGCACAGTGCTCTAAATGTCAAAGTGAAGAAATTCCAAAAAAATTAAGAAGTTATTACTTAAAACGGTCGGTTCCAGAGCAACAAGAGATGTTTTGATGGTTTAAAGGTGATATTCTATTATACAGGTAGACTTGTACATTAATATGGTAAAGCTACAACTTATGGGTAAAATATGACTTCGAATGACTACTATTTTTAACCGACTTTCTACCACGCAAGGAGGCTACACAATTCGACGTGAGACTTTTTCTTATATGTTTGTACACGCATAACTTTTGAACGCGGTTTGATTTGTTTTGTAGGGGTACCTCACAGTGATTCCATATGAAAATCTTTTGAATCAATTGTAAGCTTCTATATAAAAAGTAAAAAACCTTATATTCTGCAAATTATTATTATTATAGACTATTTTTAAGCAAATAAAACTTAAATGACACTATTTTGACGTAAAATTAAATTGCCAATAACTTGGTATCCTTAAATTCATTGATTCTTTAGAGCTATACATTGAT